>JAZDUA010000102.1:2795000-3127539 GCA_038098605.1 Gryllus longicercus
AAAACGTCACTTACTCTCTTTTCTTGCCCCGCACCTGATTGGAGCAGCTACACGCAGGAGCTCAAGAGTTCAAGGAAGCAGAGTCGGTGTGTTCTTACCTGAAACAATAAAAAAAATGATATAATTTGAACACCATAATTTGAGAGATTGTGTTTTGGTGAAAAATTCTACCTCCTTTCAGGAAGCTAAAAATAAATGTTGCGAAATACTAGTTTATATTTTCTCTAAAATATTTTGAACAAGATTAAAACATTCACAATCTTGAAATTAGAGAATTTCATCTGAGATTTTTTATTATTTGGGCAGAATATACTGCTGTGGTTTTAAGTTAGAAATATTCGGTTTTCAAAAATATTCAGACGACTACAATACCCACATAAATCTTTTGCATGAACTCTACAAATCGCTCCCACTCAACCTCATAATGTTTTGGTGCAGCGGCGGAGAAAACATACAAAATAAATGTGTGATTTATTGCATTAGATAACTGGGAAATATAAAGACAAACATTCATCTACGTCCAAGGCGATAAGAAATTAAATGAATTAAATCTCATTATTTCATAACCTGTGAGCATGGGAAGAACGCGACCTAAATTCTCAGATGCGACTTCTTGAGTACTTTCCACAAGACTTAATGGTCCCCTGGCTAGAAGCGCCCAAGTTTCGATGATCATTCTGTGGACTTCTTCTGGGAAGAAATCATTGATTTCAAAATTTTTCCACTCTCTCGTAATGTCATATAGTGACTCAATCTCTCGCAATCTTCTCCAGAACCGGAATCCTCACTCCTCCTAGTCCAGAGACTCCTCTCCCTTGCCGCTTATGCGCAGTATGTTCCGCATGATAAAGTTAGGGTGTATGTCACATTTTAGCTGCATACTATTAGTTCGATGTTCGATAGTTAATAAAACTTTTGAAGCAGATAAACAAGTTACAGGTATTACAATATATATTTCCTAATCAACTAGAGAGAGAGAACGTTTACTCTCTGCAGTTTGGAGATTTTTGAATTTTTAAAACAGCTTATTTCTCGAAATACTTTTATCAATATAATGCTCTCCAAATAGTTAGCACAACTGCGCCAGCGAAATCGGAACTCAAATATCACAGAATTCCGCTCGGAGGCGGTAATGCGAGAGCTGTGTAAAAATTCCATGCATTTTTTTCAGTACTGGAAACATCTCGTTGGGTATTAAATAAATATGTGAGTTCATGTAGTGGAATGAGATTAAAAATCGATTAAATGTTAACCAAAAGGTCTCAAAAGGGGTTTTGAAGACGGAAGGACCCGAACAAGTACACGAACAAGTGTAGGAACAAGTGTAGGAACAAGTGTAGGAACAAATGAAGGAACAAGTGAAGGAACAAGTGTAGGAACAAGTGTAGGAACAAGTGAAGGAACAAGTGTAGGAACAAGTGTAGGAATAAGTGTAGGAACAAGTATACTAACTCGTATATACGTAATTTGGAGACAGTTTTGTAATATTGTGGCAAAAAACATCAATATTCCAACAGAAAAACCCATATTATGTGGCCTTTATACAGAAGAAAGCTGGAAAATCGGTTTTCAATATGTAGGAAATTAGTCGCTCTAACACTATTCGTAGGTTTTTTCCCAAATGAATATTCCTCGGTCGATCTCGCTCGACTCAAATCTCTGGGATTTTGAAAATATTTTTTTTAAAATTTTGGTGTTACTTTTTATCAAGCCACTGTGATATTTTCAAACTTTTCTCAAAAATGTCTCCAAATTTTTTCTTTAAGTTTCTTGTAAGCACAGAGTGAAATACATTTGTAAAAAAGGCATAAGTTGGATATTAACTGTTAACTGTGAGTTTTCGAAATTTGCAATTATTTGATTTGTCGCCGATATTTAGCAACTACAATATTAAAGATAAAAATTCATTTGAATAAAAATTGTCTTTATATAATTAATTCTTTCGTTCACGAATTTTTTTTTTGAAAATGTTAGTACTTTTCGCGCTGTTTTGAATGAAATTGGCCAATATTTAAAAAATATGGAAAACAAAAATTTATCAAAAATGTCTCCAAATGTTTTCTTTTAACTTTTGGTAATAATAGTGCTAAATATACTGCATAAGAAGACAAACTCCACACAACTGTATTCTTTTGCAGTTTCAAAAATTACCCAAACGTATTTTTGTAAACTATTTCTCACGTCGCTAATATGTTACATTGCCAGCAATTTCTATGAACTATTGCACTTGTACGCCAAAGTTTTTCAAATGATTTCCAATGAAGTTTCTCGAAAACGGGCGGGAGGGGCGTGGCGGCGGCGGAGTGATGGCGCGGAGAGCACAGATCGCTTTGAAGCGCCGGGCGCGCCCTCTCGCGCCGGGAGCGGCAGCTGCGCGCGAAGCGGCTTCCTGGCTGCGCGCTTTTCGGCACCCACGGCCGGCGCAGCGCCGACGGGGCATTGGAGGGACGCGCCAACCAGCGGCCCACAGGGCTGTTCTGGGGACACCCATGTCCACTGCAGGAGGCAGCTATTAAAATTGGGAGGGTTGAATGGGAGAAGAGCGAGAAAATGGAACATTTTTATCTACGTGGCTTTATGGTTTTAAAAATTCAAGTTCAATAAATTATTACAAATACACTCGTTGTAAACAGAACATATTGATATTATACTATTTTTAATTTAATTTTTATTTCTTTTGCAATAGTCCATAGTTTTAGAAACTCCTTTGTGTTGTGATCAAAGTAGTGTGGTAAGAAAAGAAAGAGTGGAGGAGTTCGTCCCCCATCCTCTTAAGAGCATTAGATTTGATGAGGAAAGTGATGGATAATCAATCTTGGGGGGTCGAAGAATTTAATTGAAAGCGTTGTAGGTACACTACTATATATAGTACGATTGTTACAATGAAATAAATGAGAAGCCTCGGAGTCAAACAAGAAATTATAATGGATTTCACGAAAGTGAAAATTAATTGAATCATTTATTTCAGAAACCGGTCAAACGCCAAATCCCTCATTTCGAGAAAAGAGACTAAACGTCTCCCAATTTTTCAGATTTCAAGATATATTTTTTTATTAAAGGAGTTGATAAATGAATATTTTTCATATAAATACGCACTAAACGATGTGTCTATCCTCCTGGAACAATAATCCGTCACTAAAGCGTTTGACGGGTTCTGAAATAAACGATTCAATTAAGAGATGAATTACAATTTTGAGATTGAGACTCAAACTGAAATGATAGTACCTCTCAATAAAATAAAATTCTAAACGTGCTTGCGTGTTTTATGATGTGACAAATTGAGATATAAGAAACCATTGAAATAATAACGGGAAAATAGAACAATGCTCGTCCGAAAGGTAAAAATCGGACTGAAGCAGGAACCGAGGACGACACTCTAGACACAAGTAACAAGTGAGTAGCAAAATCTGACATTTTGATCGAAAGAAGTCAAAACTAAGTGCGAGTGGGCTACAAAGAACAGGGAACAACGGAGCGGGAACGCGCGATCTCCCTGTGAACAACGGCCGGCCGGGGACATAATGGAGGGCGACGCGGGGCGACGGCGCGGAGCGGGGCGGAGGGCAGGGCGAGCGGCTTCGCGCTTAGAGTCGCCTCGGCCGCACGGATCTTCGCATGAATGGGAGCTCAAGGCCCACCCCGAATCCCCAGGCGCTCGCCCACTCCCACCGCCTTCCCACCCCACACGCGGCGCCCATCCCTCACAGTGCACACTCGCCACCTGCCCTCACCCGGCATCTCCTGCCCCCTTTCCAGCAGCCGGTCACCACTCAAACGACGCCACAGGGGCTGGAAATCATCACAGAAGGAGAAGGGAATGACTATAAGTAGCCGAAACGGATCTAAACATAATAGGGAGATGTAACACTGCACGTCTGGCAATGCGCAGGATGTGACGTGGACACTATGGGGGGGGGAATTTTGTGAGTGGGCGTGTGTTATACTGGGATCATGGAAAATACACATTTCTGTTCATTGATTTGAATGTGGTTTTGATGGGTAAACCTTGTTTTATATGTACAATAGTATTACATTATGTAACAGTTTCATTCACCAAATTTTTGTTAATCAAAAGTATAACGTTCGTATCACCCTGCCATTTTAGGCACGAGACCACAACACCATACGATTATACGCTCTATTTATTGTAATATCTTCTAGTTTTTGCAGTATACCCATTGTTTTGGGATCCACTAGGTTCCGAGATCTATGTAGTCTGGTGTTATGTTTCGACCTTCAAAGTAATATGAAAACACCTACAATGTTCGTAATGTGGGGACATGCTAGCAGTAGAATAGTTTGCTATGGACACGGAAAGTTAGTATAGATGAAGTGAAATAGTTGGATGCTGCAGATTAAAGTTGATATGTCTTATGAATATTAATGAAAAATTATGTCCTAACTAGTGTTGAAATAGCCTATAATGTTTAGTAGAAGAAAGGTTTTGACATTTCGATGACCATTAGATCTAGGTGTTAGAAATTTAAATTCGAATAATTCGTAGGCTGACATTGCGGATAAACAAACTAATGTGATCTGGTTAATTATGAAACATACCATTCTTACAGTTGAAAATTGATGATTGAGAGACTTCTCAGGATTTGGAGGAATGAAGTACGGCAACATCTTTAGGTGAGTGGAACTCAGGAGCCGCTTATAGGAAAATAAATTTCAGTAAAAATCAAGACGCTTCGCTGGGCTCCTGCAACCATCGATCAAGCGAGAGAAGATCGTTTGGGGTTGGAGAGCATAATATGTGGTAATGAAATGGCATGACAAAGAGGAAGTGAAATCATTTTCGTCCATCGACCTTTTCCTCCCATTCCTACATGTAAGTGAGGTCTGAGTTGGTTCAGGGCAACCCTTTTGCCACTGCAGAAACTCTGACTAGGAGTTCCTAGCGCTCGAGCCCTGCCGGTGGCGAATTTTCAAGTTGAGCTACATAACGAGATCGAATTGAGTCGCTGACCTGGAGCCTTTTATTGAACGGCTATTATAACCGCTAGTTTCCCATGGTTCCTCTGATCAATGGGAGGCCTATGCCGGAACAGTAGCACCCTAACAAACAGGCCAAGGACCTCAGGCATTCCTTCCTAATCTTTGTCCCTTCCTCTTCCCTTACGCAAACACACTAACATACTTTCCAATGTCAAACGTCTCAGGAGAGCAAAGCGTATCCCTGCGATGGCCGCTGAAGGAAACACATGGAGGTAGGATACCCCGCAAAGTGTAGTGTAGTTCGGCGTCTGATCTCAAGTTTTTGTGGTAAAGAAACACCGCAATCTCCCACGATTTAACATGAACTACATTTACGGGATTAATGAAAACAGCCGTCGAAAACATAAAATAGTTCGTCAGTCAACCTATAACCACATTAAATGCTATGTGACATTTATTACAGATATTGAATTTGAGGTGATCCACACACAGCCGATTCATTGATTATTTCACGTTTCCAGACGCGTTAACTACTATGGTCAATAGTCCCGAAGGGGTAATGGATATTTTTTGGGTGAGGAGGAGGTGATCTCTCTCGCCTCTTCTTCCTCAACCTCTATCTCTTCCCCCCTCTCTCTCTCCCTCTCTCTGGATGGTGACATCCGGCGCTGACCTACATGCCGACTTGCGGTGTTTCCCCAACCAGAGAGTTTCTCTAACCAACGGGGCACCTTCCCAACCGGGACAGTACCCAAGTTTCCGACTGCGCTCCTGGCAAGTGCGGTAGTGGAGTGCACGCGAGTGTAAGTGTGCGGAAGTAAGCGGTGAGAATAGGGCACGAAAGCGGGAGGAAGGATGGCGCGCGGTTAGTAGCCCGTTTGTTAGGGTACTGCTTCGGCATTCGCCTGGTGTTGATAGGGGAAAACACGGAAAACCATCGATCGGAGCAGCCTGCCGCTAGAATTCTCCTCCAGACAGCAGTTGGCCTTGCTACCTAGTTGGCGTAAAAAATTGTGCCACAGTCGAGAGTAGAACCCAAGGACCTCCTGATAACAGGCACTGTCGTGACATCACTTTACGCTTTGAGCAACCATACCCGGTCGCACCCCAGCGATTGCGACTCCTCCCGCTGCCCCCGCCGCGGCAGCGGAGTTGAATCAAATTAACGGCGCTGATCCTGCGAGTCGTTACGGCCGCCTGGCGTCGCGCCAATTACGCGAGAATGTTTACGGCGGCGTAGCGCATCGGTGCGATCCGAATCGCTTTCACTAATTACCTTCTCGCGGCGGCCGGCGAGACGCGACGAGACGCGACGAGACGCGACGAGACGCGGCGCGCGCCTCCTGTCAACCGGGGGGGGGGGGGAGGGGTCATCTCCGTAGGCCTCTGCGGCAGAGGAAACTCCGCCGCTCAGCGCTCGCACTCGGGCTGGCAGAGAACTTGATTCCTGGTGCGACAACTATTTAGGTAGTTCGTCTCGTAAGTGTAGTGTATGCTCGGTCGTGGGAGGAAGGGATGTTCCTTTCTCGCTGGAACATGAGGTAGGATGGTGACATACTTGGCTTGCGAGGTATTCACTTTCAGGTAACTCCTCCATGGGGGCATCTCCCTCGCAGGACATGTTTGAAGCTTTCGACTGGTCTCCCATCATGTGTTATAGTGTAGTGCGTGTAATTGACTGTATGCATGTTTGCGTAAGGGGAGAAGCGAAAACAAGGATGAAGAGAAAAAGATCGCTCGCAGTTCCAGCCGATTTCTTGTGGTACTCTTTGTGGAGCTCTTTGGCATTGCTGTGATACGCATGAAAACACACACACACACACACACACACACACAAATCTACATCTCATACCCGCCCGCCGTTACAGTGCCCCTCCACAGGGAGGTTGAATTCAACTCGGGTAAGCATCTCTGATTGGAATTTTAAGTGTTCAGTGTGGTTGCATGGGTGAATTGGTCGCCGTCTAAGAGAAATCGTGTTCTCGAACGCGTTGCCCGCACTTGCGTCGGTCATTTTCAGTAATGGTGAGGTCTCGTGCGAATGCGAAAGTACATGTTAACTGCGAGAAACACAAACTTTTAAGACATACGTGAATTACACATCCGACGCCCCTCGCCCGGATTTCCGTTTAATATCTTTTCATTCATTTAGCAAATTATGACACGGTATTTTGACATGTTTCTGGACAGTAAATGCTAGTTTTCTTCTGCGTCACTTCATTTACTGGTTTTTACAGTTTTGATTTATAAACTAAGTGTTCAATGATTTTAAATATCTCCCTTAGATATGGCACAGCGAATTGGCGTTGAAAAGCATTCTCCTTGTGAACCAGTCCTAAGGAAACTGAATGTTTTAAAAGATAAACACATTTTTTACTCGCCTTTCATTGTAAACCCATTAGAATACGAACGATAAGTCATTTGATTGTGGTATGTTGTTGTTCACAAAGCCATCACTGCTCGTATAAAGTTAAACTTAACATCAATCCATCTTACTTGTGACATGCAATACGAGATTCAAATAACATCGTATTTCTCATTTCGGGTAAAATAAGATTCACGGGCCACAAGCAATTAATAACATGTTTACTTCTTAAATCAAGCCATTAAGAGACGAGGTATTGGTACAAATTGTAAGAAATAAGTCGGAATTTTCTCCCCTTGGATGCGATACTGAACACTCGACAATTCCTTCTCAACCTGCATTGGGCAACAGTAATTCGCAGTCCCAATCACATAGGTGTTTCAACCGCAACCAGTCCGTCATCGCCCGAGAGTCGTACCACCGGCCCCAGCCGCATCCGAGATTTCCTGGGTCAGCTTGCGTTCGCTAATGGGAGCGGGCGGTGGTCGATATCACTTACTCCGGGGCGGCGGCGGCGGCGGAGACGACGACGTGGGCGCGCGCGCCTGCCCGGCCGCCGCCCCGGTGAATAATTGAGAGCGGGCGTTTGGGCGTTGGGCGTTGGGCGTTTGAGTCGCGCTGCCGCCGGCGCCGCCGCTGAGGCCGCGGGGCGATGCGCGGCGATGACTCACGGGCGTGGGGAGGGCGGGGGGGCGGTGGGGCGGGCGGTGAAAGTGGCGGTGGGAGAAGGTGGAACGGATTTGGGAGGGGAAGAGGGGATGGAAAGTGGAACAAGAACCTCCTCAAGAGTTGAATAATACGGTGTGGTTGTGGACGTTTGGGAAAGGGCAAGTGTTGGGCTCGAATCTTCAGCGAACTACAAAATGTACACCCAGTTTTACATTACATTATTTTATATTATTTTCTATATGTGTATTATATATACTACAAGAGAGGAGGAGAGGAAGGGAGGGCGGGAGAGGGAAAACAAGATCACCGCTTCCGGAGAGGGTAGGGCTGGGCTCAGACGGGGCGGGGCGGGGCAGAGCAGAGCAGAGCAGAGCAGAGCAGGGCAGGGCAGGGCAGGGCAGGGCAGGGCGGGGCGGGCGGGGCAGGGGAAGGGCAGGGCGGGGCTGGGCGGGGAAAGTGCGGGGCAGGGCGGGGCTTGGCAAGGCCGGGCGGGGTAGGGTGGTGTGGGGCGGGGCGGGGCGGGGCGGGGCTGGTCTGGGTGGGGAAGGGCAGGGAAGGGCGGGGAAGAGCGGGACGGAACGGGGTGGAGTAGCGGGGGCGGGGGCGCGCGCGGGGCCGTCGGAGGGCCTGTCGCGTAAACCGCTTGTGCCCATCGAGTGCGTCGAAGGCCGACGAGCGCCGTCCAGCTGAGCGCAGCGTCAGTGGCTGCCGCTCGGACGCTCCGCGGGCGGTGGCTGCGCGCCCGAGGCCCCGTCACTGGCCGCGGGGCTCTTTGTGCGCAGAGATTCTATGGATCCATGCTAAGCGGCTTGATCGGACCTGGAGTCTGTGACATAACCTCATCGAGAGAGACAGAGTGGGGCGGCGGGCGGGAGAGAACGCTGCACTAGGAGGCTCGAAAGCCTATTGATCACGTCGTATTTGAGCAGAAGCACCGTGACGATCATTCTAGTGATGTTCTCTCTGGAATAAATTGTCGACGTCATACATCAAGTTAGATATTGTAAAAAGTATTCTTACAGAGCTATTTTCATTTTATAAATTTACTTTCGTGAAATATACTTGGGAATTATTTCCGGAGAAAAGGGTTGTGGTGAGTGAAATTACATTCGCGTGTACCATAAAACACAAGTCTTAGCTAAGCAGCTTGGTCGTTGGACGAACTTGGCAGTTGTCATTTTCGCTCAAGACAAAAAAATTAATGGCTGATGAAGAGAAACGTAATTGAAGATTTGGCTACTGAAAGTAGAAAATACTTCGAAAATTAAAAATTATCAACATCTTTCGCCTGAAACTTAAAAACGATTTCTCGAATCAAAAGGATCACGGTAAGGTAGACAGTATCTTAATCCACATTTCTTTGAGTTTTCCATCACACGTCTCTTAATTTTATAACTATATCACGAAATGATTTGTTGGATGAACGTTATTAAAGTAATTATAGTGTGTGCGCTCTTATAAATGACGTGTTCTACATTTATTGAACAAAAAGTACCCCCACAGGCAAGTGTCGAAATGCTACCATCACCTATGTTTCATCGAGTGCAATATCTCCGGAATCGTAGGTCATGTCAGCAACGGTGTTCTCATAAGCTGTTAATCATTAATCTCCCAGCGCATCTCGTGCAGTGCCCTGGGAAGACGGCGCAGTGTAATGACGACGTTTACCGCACCGCGCCGGCAAAATCCCACTAGTTTAACGCAGCCACATAAATATGAACCGGGCGACGGCGGCGGTGGCGGCGGGCGCGCTGCGGCGGAGCGGCGCCGGGCGGCCGCGGCAAGTGGCGCAGAGGGCCCGCGCTACCGCCGCCACTGCCGCCGCTGCCATACCGCAGTGCGCGCGGTGGGGGCGGGGGCGGGGGACGAGGGCGAGGGCGTGGGGGATGGCTAGGGCGAGGGCGGGGGCGAGGGCAGGGACGGGGGGAGCGAGGGCGAGGACGTGGGTGAGGCCCGGGGCGGGGGTGACAAGAGTGGGGAAAGGGTGGGGACAAGGGTGATGTCTAGTGCGAGGGCTTGGGGGAAAGCGAGTGCGAGGGCTAGGGCATGGGGGAGGGCGAGGGCGTGGGGGATAGCGAGAGCGAGGGCGGGGGCGAGGAAGCGGGCGCGGTCGAGGGCAAGGGCGGTAGCGGGGGACGAGGGCTACGGAGTGGGCGTGGGGGAGGGCGAGAGTCAGGACGAGGGCGAGGGCATGGGCGGGCCCCGGTGAGGGGGTGACAAGTGTGGGGACAAGGGTGATGTCTAGGGCGAGGGCGTGGGCGAAAGCGAGGGCGTGGAGGTGGGGAAGGGCGATGGCAAGAACAAGGGCGAGGGCCAGGGCAAGGGCGATGGCAAGAACAAGGGCGAGGGCCAGGGCAAGGGCGATGAGCGAGGATGAGAGGGGCGGCCTGTGTCCTTCTCTGTGAATGGGCGGGGTGGCGCCGTAAGTGCACGTGTCAAGCCTGCAGCTGAAAATGGCGCACCTCTGAGGTTGAGTGACTGGCAGTGGTGTCATAAGATCGTTTGTGTTTCATGGATAAAACCGAAGATTTTATTTTCCTCTTTGAAAAATCAGTGAAATTTCTCTCGAGGAGAGTAATGTTGACGGACTCGTGTAATAGATTTACGAAATGAATGAAAAGTTTCACGGCTTAGCTGCTTTCGGAAAAAAGAAAGCGTTAGTGAGTGATACATGTGCTTGAGAGAAGCTGTTAAAATAAAATGTATCAAGAGTTCAATACAAAAAAATACAAAAAAGTCTAGATACCTTATAAGTGAGCAAAGGCTTGATATGAACACGTTGATATGACAAATAGTTTGAAAGGATGGTGACGAACCCTTTAGTATCCAAATGAAAGAACTTGTGAGATTTAAGGATAGGAAAACATGCATTAGATCTCAAGGAAAGGAAGAACAGATTGATGGAATTGAAACTAGCTGAAGACTAGAAAATAAGCTGTAACAAATGCGATAATAATTACAGAAAATTAAATGGCTAATCGTTTACGTACGGAGGTTCTAAATAAAGGTGCAACTGATATATAGGTGATTTAGGGAGCGGTCTGACAAGAAAATATGTACAAAACAGTAATTTGAGAGGTAGCGCTGATATATTGCGTCCCAGCGCACAAAATCGAAAAGACAAAATAAAAAATCACCGACGAGTACGTGAGCAGTGATTATATTTTGCCACATTTTGAAAGAGCGTAAACAAAGGTTATGTTAAGTTTCGAAATGTACTTTGAAATGCATTAATTGGAGACTGATTAGTAGTGGTTTAGTTGGACGTAAGAAAATTATCAACAAACGCTAATCTCCAGTTGGCGAAGCTGAGTTCAGAAATTGAACAGAAGTTATCCGAAGAAACTATCAAAAGGTTTATTATTTAAACGGAACCGTAACATGCAGGCTGGATACGAAAAAAACGTGCGGAAAACAAGCAATAAAATGTAGATGATGAAAACTCTTGCCAATCTCTGGGATTAATAAGAAAATTTGGTTTGATAAGAGGAAGGAGCGATGAAGGAATTTTCCAGAACTGTTGTAGTTTTATTTGACGAGATTGAAATCAGCCAAGCAAAAGAGAAGAGAAACTGTTTGATTTTTGACGTAGAGCAAAAAATGTATTACTTTTCTCTGAAAGAACTAGTTCCACGTGTGCAACACAGCTGTGTGTCAAGCAACAGAAAGAGGAGCCCAGAGGACTGGGTGGCGAAATCGGCAGTGGAACGGCTGAAGGTGCCGCACAGGCCGGGGGTGGGGGGTGGGGGGTGGGGGGTGGAGGGCGAGGGTCGCAGGCGGCGCGAAATATTTAGGTGGGCGCGCCCGTCGGCCGCGGGGCCCTCGTCACTTATGTAGGGCGCCGGCGGCGGGCCAGGCCCGCGCTGGATTGCCCCCCGCGAAGTGGCTTTTTACTGCCCGGCCGGCGGCACCCGGCGACCGCGCCGCCGGCCTCGGTTCCTCGCGTTGGGTCCCCGGCAATCTGGGCGACTCGGGCTTTCAAAATGGCCGAAAGTCAACCATCGAAAACCACCCGCAATTCAAAAACCATATGCAAGTTGAAAACCACCCGCAATTGGAAACCGCTCATAATTCGAAACCAGAATTGATCGAAAATGATTTATTTCTACGAGTTTGTTTTGAAATACGAATTCAAAACATTGTGGTTGCTGAACATTCTGGTTAGGCGGAAGGCGGGCATGATGGCTGGAAGAGCGGACCAAAGTAATAGTCACTATTACTATTGTTATTATAACTATTATTATTACTGTTATTTTTATTTATTACATTAACGTTTCAACTTAACGAAAATTAACTAAATGGATTCGAAGAACAATTATTTTAATTTTGTTTTCAAATGTTTGTTTCACTGACGTTCGTACTAGAGACTTCACAGACTGCAAAAACGTTGCTCTCCTAAACCAAAACATTTGAATTTCAGGAAGAAAAATCAGTGTAAACTGTGAAAATTTGGTGATAAGCTTACACAAAAGTAATGAATGTTTTATAATACAACGTGCGGTTTGAGTCATATTTAACTAAGCGTTAATTTGAGAAATGTGTTGAATGTGAAATTAAAGCGCAGTTAAAGCCTAGTTAGGAAGATTAGAATGCTATTCAATGCAACATTGCAGTAATTGCGTGTCTATTACAACGCATAATTAACTAACATTGTAATCGCGAGACAAGTTTCACCAGCCCCGCACGTTCAATTACATTAACTCGCATAGTTCAGACCCAAAACTAATCGCGGAAGTGCAGGCAAAACGCAGGGCAGCGGCGCGGCGCGAACTGCTCGCAGACGTCTCAGGGGCTGGCAGGCGAATGCACAAGGTGACCGCAAGTTCGCAAGATGTTTGACAGAGTTGCAGGCGGCTGCGGCTCGCGGCGACCCCACGCTGCGTGGCGCGGCGAGGGCAACTTTAGAGAGAGGACACAGAGAGAGAGAGAGGAAGAGGGAGAGCAAAGGGAGGATGGAGGGGGCTGGGATGGATCGGTCTGGATGAGCTGACGGTGAGTGCGAGAGAGAATGAGCAGCTTGAGTTGGCATGGAACTTTGTGGGAACTGGAGTGGCTACGTAGGTGTCATGGAATGGAGTGGAGTAGAGCAACGTTAGAAACATGGGGTAACGTGGGGCGACGTGAGAAGACGTGGTGACGACGTAAGACAACATGAAACGACGTGAGATATGACGCGGCGTACAGCCATGTGGGATGACGTGAGGGTGACGTGGCTGCAAGCGATGTGGAGGTGACGTGGACGCGAAGGGTAGGGAACGTGAGGGAGACGTGGGGTGACATTAGGTTCCACACGTTAACGTACGAGTATTATGACATCAATAGACGTGACACGGCGACATGCCGTGCGACATGATATGACGTAAAGTGTCAAAATGTGACGTTATACGACGTGAGGCAGCACAAGAGAACACAGGTCACACGCCAGGAATGGTACTCCGCCGGAGGCCGGCGGCAGCCGAGATGCTTCTCCGGGCGGGACGAGGGGAAGAGCTCGAGGTTGGGACGTGAGGTGTTTGGTGGCGCCAGGCGGAGGGCAGAGAGAGAGAGAGAGAGAGAGAGAGAGAGAGAGAGAGAAAGAGAGAGAGTGAGCTGGGGAGGAGTGGGGGGTGGGGCGGAGAAGGGGCTAAGGGAATCCCAAGTTGCGAGGCCGCGGGCGCGACGGATCTCCGCCGGTTTGAGCGCTCCTAATTACGTCGCGGGCCCTGGGGCCGGCGCAACCGACGCCACCGCAGCCACTCCCGCGGCGACGGCCTCCCACCGCGCTGCCTCGCCTCTCACTTCGGTCTTTCAGAGTAGCACTACATCACCCTCCTCCAGGTCGGTATAGGTTTCGGGCAGATTGGACGTACAGAAAACATGCAGTCCAGACAACACGATTTCTACATGAAAACTTGTGAGTGTGTTCGGAAAGCTTGACGTACAGTTTGACTCGAGCGCTTCCAGCGCTAGAATCGTTCACTAACGGATATGGTTAACTCACGCGGCCATAACGGAATCGGCCATTTCGAGTGTGTCAAGATGCGATTGTTTTACGTGGTTTGGAGTAAACTACCGCCCGCTTTCCCTACTCCCGCCTTCCTATTTTTATTCTCTATTCTACTTATGGTTAATTAATACGTAATAAAGAACGCACGCACAGAAATACTGCTGAAAAGTACGCCGACAATACAGTTGTCTCCCGGAATTTGTACGAAAACTGTACCGTGTATACCGTATTACATGAGCATTCAAATGCGATTTGATTAAAAGGGAAATATTATATTATATTAAAAAATTAAACTCTTCAGGAGTCGAGATTGTTATTGCGGCAATATTCTCGGCTCAAAGAGTTGCGTTTTATAATTTCCCTCGTTTATGGACACGTGCTAGTATGTTGCGGCATGGTAAGGATAGCCCTTCAATCATCTTCCTTCTATTTCCTTCATAAGTTCTCTTCGTCACACTCTTGTATTATTGCTGACATGGTCCAATGGGGTTCTTCAACGCTGAAAGAGACGAAAATCTTGTCGAGGGGGATTTTTGGGCTACCTCTATCTGCCGGGGCGGGGCGGCCAATGACCCCATCAGAGCAAATGTAATGTACAAGTGCTATTGGAGAGATAGCGCTGTCAGCGATTTAGAAACAAAATCCAACGGATGAAAGGACATTACAATGTCTGTAGAAGATAACTTTTGTATTTTTGCGCTTCTTTGTTTCATCATTTTCACTAATTATGCAATAGATTAAAAATTGTTTCTCATATTAAACAATATTGACAACGATGGATTATGTTTCCTGACATTCGAGCCGTTCTCTTCTTATGTTGTGTCGTTGGGCGGCGGCGATGGCCATGTCGACAAGAGTACAGGTCATTAGACTGCACAAAACCGTGAAGAAAAAACTCATTTTTTGTGAATGCTATTCTTAACAAGACGAACACTTCATAGGGAAATCGAACTGACACATAATAGTAATATAACGACATTCGAGCAACACTTCGGAGCGATCGACCAAACATTCCATTTCCGCAGAACCTATTATCTCTAACGACCTCCGAGTGCACGATCTCAGCTCACGATACGAACATCCTCGCGTGGCTCCCGCCGTGAACAACAATCCCTCATAATTAGAAAAACAATCACCGACGGCGAAGCACAATAAAGAGAACAAGAAACAATCGAAATCTCGATCGAGAACGCGGTCTCTCGCGAGGCCGAACACGCTGGGCAGCTCGATCCTTAATGAATATCCCCACCACAACCACTCGAACAAACGCAACGCGAAACGCGACCGCCCTCTGCACTCCGGGTCTCCACTCGACCGCAACAATGCGGCTAGTTGAAAACGCTCCGGAACCAGCGACGGCGGGGGCGGGGGCGCCTGCCAGAACGCAGCGGCGTGATACATCACCGCGCGGCACGCGACGCGCGATAGACATCGCAACGGCCAATCAGAAGGCGCGGACAAGCGCCGCCCGCGGCGCCCGCTATGCCGGCTCTGGAGGCGGCGGCGCCAGAGGCGGCGGTGCCGGAGGCGGCGGTGCCGGAGGCGGCGGTGACCGAGGCGGGGGCGGCAGCGGCGGCGGGGGCGGCAGCGGCAGCGGGGGCGGCGGCGAAGGCGGTGGGAGCTTCAGGGCGGCCGGATGGCGGCGGCGGGGGCGGGCGCGGCGGATGCGGGGGCGGCGGAGGCGGGGGGTGCCGCGGCGAGGGCGGTGGTGGAGGCGGGGGTGGTGGTGGAGGCGGGGGCGGCGGCGATGGCCATATCGACAAGAGTACATGTATCGATGGAGGTAGAGGTTGCTGCTCCGGTGGTACAATAGCTCTAGGCACCGACGATGAATAAAGTGAAACTGACATACTCAGAAATTGACAGATCGATTCATGTTCCCCGACACGTCAACTGCAATGGACATTGGTCCCGATAGTTTAGTGAATGTTTTATCCTTGGAGGTGGTGGTGTTCCTACTCATCCGGATGGTGAGATCTGGAACCGAGCTACACGTCGGATTGCGGGAGATTTCGCCCAACAACCATCTCCCCCGAAAGGATGCTGCCCATTGCCCCCTTCCTTGGCTTCTTTAATTTTATTCCTTCCCTTCCACCTTCCCTATATATACGGTCTTCGTTATTTCAAAATACCAAAGTATAGATATATTTCTTTCATTATAAATAGAGATCTTCCACTTTCAAAAAGTAGTAAAAAACTATTCCCTTTCACGTTTCTGCTTAATAGGACTCCCTCAGCAAGTTTAATAATTTATGAAACGCAACTATTCGTTTAGTAATTTCCGCTGCAATATGTTTAGTAAATATGACGATTTGTTTACAAAACATTATTGTACGTACATTAGTGTGTAAGTAAGCAGCACTTTCGAGAACGTGATTAAGTGCTTCCATGCACTAAACTATGCTATACCGTATAGTTCAATCTATTACGTGATTAACTGTATGAACAAAACATTTCTCTCTCTGCTGCACGAGCAGTGTACAACGTCCTTTCCTTTTCAGGAGCCAAAATCATACAGGTTATAAAAAGAAAATGCATGCTTTCTCTGTAAAATAATAATTGTTGTAATGGTAATACATGGTGAATACATTCATGTATTAAATTAAAGCATACTGGTGTTTTTTGGTTATTTAAGATCGCATCAACTAGGTCATTAGCAACCACCAGTCATTAACCATATGGTAACTATGAAGATTACATGATATGATAATGATAGGGTGATGATAGGGGTGAAAGGACCAACAGAAATGCAACCCTGACGGAGGCGGGACTCCGATCCGCGATCTTTCGGCCCGAGATCCCTACGGCACTGCTGCCTTGACCATCTCGGCCATCCGGACGACAAACCATACGGTTTTGATGAGTCACCATAAAGCGACATTTTCAAAACAGCGACGATTCGGCATCTTATTGAAAACGCTTCCGAATGAAACTAAAAGACACGCATAATTTAACCAGGTCCACATATAATCCCTATAATTAGTGTCAAATCAATCCGTATTTTTTAAGCGGTGCCCCTACAAACATGAATCCTGAGTAAACTAAACGAATTCGCGATGATACCAAAGTGCGTGTGTCCGTTGCCAGGTGGGGGTTTCGTCGGCTCCTTCCGCACGAGCCTCGCCCAGGGCTTCTTGTGCAGAGAACCGTCGCCCGCCGGGCGCTGAGCAGCGGGCGAGCGGCCGTCACAAAGGCACGCGCCTTCTCCCGACGCTAATTAAGAGCGACGTGCAGCGCCCGCCACGCGCGCACGCGCCGCTGCCGACACGCGCGGCGCCGGACGCCACGAGCCACGAGCCACCACCGCCACCGCCACGCCACCGCCACTGGCGGCCAGGCCCACGAACTTCACAGGCGGGCACTTCACTCCGGGCGCGAAAGATATGCGGCACCGAAACGCGACGACACGTGGTAAAGTAACGCGGCAACTAAACTCACAATTAAACACAGCAATGACATGTGGAAAGGAAATATGCACCCACATAAAGAAGTAGGACGGGACTCATGAAGTCAGATTGCTCTATCTAGGGTATATAGTGAGTCTCTTATTTTATATTTATTTATAAGTATTATATTAATCATTGAACATGTAAGCTTATTTACTTCATGATTCCGAGTTCGGTCTTAGTTGGACTCAGAATGCTTGTCGTTCACCTTAAACTCAACATCTGAGATAAAAACCTTCCATTTCTAAATAATCAAAAAAGTTATTATTAGCGTTATAGTGTCTTTAAATGAAAGAAAAATAAAGTGGATAGTTTCTTTGAGACTTATCTACTATTCACTTTAGATTTTGTTCTTATATCAAATACAAGAACTTAAAATTAACCATTCAGAATATTAGAAAACGTTTGTATATATTTCGCGAAAACTTTTGACTGATGAGAAATAAACCAAAACAAATCCCTTTTGCATTACAATGCACAATTTTGTAGCGTGCTGACATTACACGTTAGTGTAAAAATTATATTTCATAGATAGAATAGCTTTGATTGAACAAAGCAAATAATATAATGATTCATCATCATATACTCAATTATCAAATAGATATTAATAATTATTAATTATAATTCATATTGCATTGAAGATATATAAAAAATTCTTGTAATTATTTAAAAATTCGTACATTTTCTTTCTCCTAATTCTGAAAAGACGTTTGTACGTAGAAATCAAGAAAATAAGACCGCAAAATCCCATTTGAAAACGATTTTTATTAATAATGTGAAAATGTATTTACTATAATATGAATTCATTAAGTACTAAATAAGTTCATAAGTAGGCTTAACAAAAGTACGTAAATAATTTTTCACACAATTGTCAAAGTTTTTATTAGTTTAAAACTGATTAAGCATAGGACCGAGAAAGTAGAAATCAATTTCCATTTTGTTCTAAAAATATATTGTTTGATTTCTATATGGAATTATCGGATTTTTTTCAAGTTATTAATCGGGTGTGAAAGCAAGCCAAGTAGAAAATGTCTACAAAGCAGGGAGTTGTGAGGCACAACACGTTTTCATGAATGTGGGGATTTTAATGAGCGCGTGTAAACAGAGAACAGAACTATCCTATAATCTCTACAATCCCTTTAGGGGCGTCGGTCAACTCGCTGTAAATGCAAATTGCGAGTGAAAAGGGAGCCAGGTAGTGTTCTGCAAAATCGCTCTCGTCTGTTGTGACACATTAAATGCCATCCATGTGCTCGCTTTGGACCACAATTGGATGGGCGTAATAGAAAGTCGACATGGAACGCTTCGTATTGTTCGGTTTTGTTTTCGTTAATTAACCTAGAAAGCGAAGTCAATGAACAAAATATTTGCTGCGTGAAAGAGGAGTAACGAACTCGTAAACAGTCAGCTAACAACGTGACGCGATCGTTTGGCTTGAGAATTGTTGCGTCACAGAAAGGAATACTTGGAAAAGTAGTTGTATACAATTCTGTTTTAATTAATCGTCTAGTGTATCCATGTTTTAGAAACCGGTTTGAAGTACATAGGTTGACTTAATTTTCATTATGATGACACACAGAAAATGAGTGAATAAATCTTTAAAAATAATATTACAATTAAGTATTGAAAAAGTGTGAGATCAAAGGATCAGGTAATGTCGTGTTTATTTTGAACTAAATTCTTTTTAGAGATTACTATCAGAACGAAACATATACAACTATAAAAACGTGATGAAAAAGACACCGATAAATTTGGGTAAATTCAAGAAAGAATAGATATTTTGAAATCGGTTGTAACCAACAACACATACGATACGCGGAGGCGAGGGTGAAATGCAGTTGTTCAGACCTACGTGATTGACAAGTACCAATATCGACAAACTTGTTTTATTTTGGAAGAACCCTTTTAATCGGGACAAACGGAATGTCGAAATTGTTTGAGTTAATGTTCATTAGAATTATGAAAATACTGACTTTTTGAAAAACGTCAATCCCAAAATATTTCAGCGAAACATACAGAAAAAATAACAATACGAATATTCTTAAAAAATAACTAGTCTTATTTCATTAGTTTGGGTACGTTGTGCGCGCGACGTTTTTGTCTCCTCCCCCCCCCCAGCACTTCATTTGTCCTTATTCCCACTCATCTCATGTCCAATGATATCTCTCCTCTCACCCCCGCTCAATAAGCATCACCCAACTCTCCATTAAATCCGTCGCCTAGCCTCTTTCCCGCTCGCTGTCGCCGCCACAAACAGATCGTTTTAACGCGCCACCTCCCTGAATTGGCGCCCAGCAAGCGGGCGGACGGGCGGGCGCCCTTTTTATATCACACCTTTCCGCCTCACCGTGCAGCCGCAGCCTTCTGCGCCAGGCCAATTCACAGGGCCACGGTTTACACACCGCTTTGTGACGTCCGCCCATTGTTTGGGCCCTCGCTCCACGCGGCGGCCCGGCGGCGGGGGCGGGCGCGAGAGGCGAGTTACGGTCAGACGCAAGGGCGATGGTGGTGGTGGTGGTGGTGGTGGTGGTGGTGGTGGTGAGGTGGTGGTGGTGGTGGTGGTGGTGAGGTGGTGGTGGTGGTGGTGGTGGTGGTGAGGTGGTGGTGGTGGTGGTGGTGGTGGTGAGGTGGGGGTGGTGGTGAGGTGATGGTGGTGGTGAGGTGGTGGTGGTGGTGGTGAGGTGGTGGTGGTGGTGAGGTGGTGGTGAGGTGGTGGTGGTGGTGGTGAGGTGGTGGTGGTGGTGGTGAGGTGGTGGTGGTGGTGAGGTGGGGGTGGTGGTGAGGTGGTGGTGGTGAGGTGGTGGTGGTGGTGGTGAGGTGGGGGTGGTGGTGAGGTGGTGGTGGTGGTGAGGTGGTGGTGGTGGTGGTGGTGAGGTGGTGGTGGTGGTGGTGAGGTGGTGGTGGTGGTGAGGTGGTGGTGGTGGTGGTGAGGTGGTGGTGGTGGTGAGGTGGGGGTGGTGGTGGTGGTGGTGGTGGTGAGGTGGTGGTGGTGGTGAGGTGGTGGTGGTGGTGGTGAGGTGGTGGTGGTGGTGAGGTGGTGGTGGTGGTGAGGTGGTGGTGGTGGTGAGGTGGTGGTGGTGGTGAGGTGGTGGTGGTGGTGAGGTGGTGGTGGTGGTGAGGTGGTGGTGGTGGTGAGGTGGTGGTGGTGGTGAGGTGGTGGTGGTGGTGAGGTGGTGGCGGTGGTGAGGGTGGTGAGGTGGTGGCGGTGGTGAGGGTGGTGAGGTGGTGGCGGTGGTGAGGGTGGTGAGGTGGTGGCGGTGGTGAGGTGGTGGTGGTGGTGGTGGTGGTGAGGTGGTGGCGGTGGTGGTGGTGAGGTGGTGGCGGTGGCGGTGGTGAGGTGGTGGTGGTGGTGAGGTGGTGGTGGTGAGGTGGTGGTGGTGGTGAGGTGGTGGTGGTGGTGGTGAGGTGGTGGTGGTGGTGAGGTGGTGGTGGTGGTGAGGTGGTGGTGGTGGTGAGGTGGTGGTGGTGGTGAGGTGGTGGTGGTGGTGAGGTGGTGGTGGTGGTGAGGTGGTGGTGGTGGTGAGGTGGTGGTGGTGGTGAGGTGGTGGTGGTGGTGAGGTGGTGGCGGTGGTGAGGGTGGTGAGGTGGTGGCGGTGGTGAGGGTGGTGAGGTGGTGGCGGTGGTGAGGTGGTGGTGGTGGTGGTGGTGGTGGTGAGGTGGTGGTGGTGGCGGTGGTGAGGTGGTGGCGGTGGTGAGGTGGTGGCGGTGGTGAGGTGGTGGCGGTGGTGAGGTGGTGGTGGTGAGGTGGTGGCGGTGGTGAGGTGGTGGCGGTGGTGAGGTGGTGGTGGTGAGGTGGTGGTGGTGAGGTGGTGGTGGTGAGGTGGTGGTGGTGAGGTGGTGGCGGTGGTGAGGTGGTGGCGGTGGTGAGGTGGTGGCGGTGGTGAGGTGGTGGCGGTGGTGAGGTGGTGGCGGTGGTGAGGTGGTGGTGGTGAGGTGGTGGCGGTGGTGAGGTGGTGGCGGTGGTGAGGTGGTGGTGGTGAGGTGGTGGCGGTGGTGAGGTGGTGGCGGTGGTGAGGTGGTGGCGGTGGTGAGGTGGTGGCGGTGGTGAGGTGGTGGCGGTGGTGAGGTGGTGGCGGTGGTGAGGTGGTGGCGGTGGTGAGGTGGTGGTGGTGAGGTGGTGGCGGTGGTGAGGTGGTGGCGGTGGTGAGGTGGTGGCGGTGGTGAGGTGGTGGCGGTGGTGAGGTGGTGGCGGTGGTGAGGTGGTGGCGGTGGTGAGGTGGTGGCGGTGGTGAGGTGGTGGCGGTGGTGAGGTGGTGGCGGTGGTGAGGTGGTGGCGGTGGTGAGGTGGTGGCGGTGGTGAGGTGGTGGCGGTGGTGAGGTGGTGGCGGTGGTGAGGTGGTGGCGGTGGTGAGGTGGTGGCGGTGGTGAGGTGGTGGCGGTGGTGAGGTGGTGGCGGTGGTGAGGTGGTGGTGGTGGTGAGGTGGTGGTGGTGAGGTGGTGGTGGTGAGGTGGTGGTGGTGAGGTGGTGGTGGTGGTGATGGTGAGGTGGTGGTGGTGGTGATGGTGGTGGTGATGGTGGTGGTGGTGGTGGTGGTGGTGGTGGCGGTGGCGGTGGCGGTGGCGGTGGCGGTGGCGGCGACGCAATACGGGAAGATGTTAGTAGCGAGAACCCCGCAAGTCGCAGAAAGGCAGTGTGGAGTGGACGACAATAAAACAGGTTGGGTACGTCAATATTGATGAAACAGATAAGGGCATTTCTTGGTTGGTTGTTAGTGATTCCGGACACTTCAACTACGGAGGTCATTGGACCTGTAAGTGTAGTTAATGTTATTCCCATCGGGAGGTGGCGGTGATCTTCCCCCGCTGGATAGCGAGACCCGGCGCCGACCTACCGTCGGCTAGCGAGGTTTCCCCCAACCAAGATAAGGACATGGTGAACAGCACAGGACAAAAGGGATGCAGAAAGATGCATAGATTGGAGAAAAGCGTAGATAGGAGAAGCGTGATGGAATGAGGAGAATGCGAGAGGACGAGTATGCGGGAAAAGTATAATGGTTGTACAGAAAAGACAAAGAAAAGAGCTAATGGAAAGAAGTTCAATAATGTGTGCTAAAAGTGGTAAACGATAGCAGGTCACTGGTGTGGCAAGACGGGAGGGGATAAGAGGGGCCCGCAGTACGAGACGAGACATGACGAGGCGGGACAGACGTAGCAGTAAACGGCGGTCAGGAGGCAAGGAATGGAAATCTTGGTGGGAAATGAGCGAATAGAGGCAGTCAAAGAGATCAGAGCTGGGAAGGACGGCGCATTCGCTGGAAGTGGAGGCGGAAAGCTGGCAGGAGGGCCTAAGCAACGCCGCCCACGAACAACTCTCCGGCGTCCGCCGCGGTGGGCGCGTGGCGGGGTGGGGGTGGCGGCGCCAGTGGTCAGGCGGAAAGCGGGCTAGGGGCTGGCTTGACGCACGAAGTGGTGGGGAGGGGGAGGGGGAGGCCGGGCCGCCGGGCGCGGGCGCGTGTCAGTGCGCCGACAGGGCACCGCCGAGCTGTCGGGGGCGGCAGGCGGACAGGCGGGCAGACAGGGCGGGGCACACGCGGGCACAATGTCACAACGTCACAATGTATACACTGCGCAACGGACAAATTACACAGTTGCTCGTGGTGGTCTTTGAAGGCACGTGGACAAAGTTGATGTGGCCTCCACGTGTTTCAGCGGGGCTGCTATGATTGTGTGATGACGGGAAGGCGTGAACAGGAGGGAGTTGTTTTAATTACCGCAGAGCGTGACTTGGAGGTTTTACAGACATTATGTGGCACTTTTCACCCACCATCAACACGTTCAACTGAGAAAGTTAATTAGACAGAGAAGTGTCAACCATTCATTAAGCGTATCAAAAAGACAAAAACAGAATTATGTAAACTTTCTCATTAATTCTACAAGTTTCATTGTAACATTCTTTTGAAATAATTTTTCGCACAATTTTAAGTCGAAACACGAATATGATGTTCTAAGAAAGAGCCCAACGGATTCTGAATTCTGAGGTCTTAATCCAAGAAATTTTAACTTCATTTAATTATATAATTAAATTGTGTAATTTGGAGAAGTATCATATCATCTGTAGCACGTATTTTATTCAAAATAATTCTGAAAATAACGTTAAACATCTTAATATGAAATCTTAAACAGATACCTACAGATACCTAACATTAACAAATCAATTTAATTAACTGAATATTTTTAATAATCTTCAGAAATATACTTAGAATATCGGCATTACAAAGTGCAAGTTACTTAATGAAGAATGTATTTTATGCCCACTGGCATAATACAAAGTAAATGAACATTGGGCCAATATTTCTGAAGCGTGTCATAAACATTTTTGAGACGTGACACCCGGGCAACTACTATTTCGAAACTTTGGTAGCTCTGGAAGCCAATGTCTTTCTAAGTAAATCAACCTTCATTCTGTCGCTGTAATTCTCAAGACAGCAATCAGCTGCATCAAATTCTATCATCAAACAAGTAAACGCAGCATCATTCATCTCAGCTTGGTAAGTATTTCCTACGCGAGATGAGTACGAAATACTAAAGAAACGAGCAAGAGCTTTTGTCTTCTAGGAAATATTTAAACTCATGCATGCCAATGAACGTTATGCACCCATTTAATTTATCCGAAGATCTCGAGAGAGTGGAAACTAATATAATGAGAGCATTATCATAACAAAAGAGCGTCTGCATGAGATCTCTTTTTACAGGAACACAAATTGAAAATTTGTGGCAGCGGGCAGAGCGCGAACCTTTGAGCTTACTGCAAAAGACGAATTCCTTTTTTTAGCGCTCATGCTTCTCGTAAACGTCTTCTTTAGTTTACTGTTTGTTCATTACAAAGAAAATAAAACGTTGAGTAAACAAAAACTTGGAGCGATTTGTATCATCATGGCCATTGACTTGCGATTTCAAAATGATCCCACGAAAGCGTATTTGTAAATTACCATGAAGTCGTACTGAAAAATAAAAGATGAAAATGGCACAAACTGGATTTCAACAAAAGCATTGATTAATTTCATGATTTCTTTCTACAAGTTAAGTTAATAACAAATTTGTAGAGTTTTTTAGAAGATAGTTTTCTTTAATAAAAATGTTTAAAAATCGCTTAATAAGAAACATAAAATTATTTTTTATCTTTATTCAACAAATGCATTTCTTTTTTGATTTTTAAATAACATTTTTAAACTTCTTGACGAGTGTGATAATACAATAGGTTATACAATACAGAATTACATACGGCTGCTCTCGCACTAAATCTCCGTAATTTTCTGAGATATTTTCTGCATCCATGGTCTGATTACTATCATGTCACAAAGGGATCTTTTGTAAAATAATAATGACATGATGTTACAAAGGGAATCTTCGAAGTAATACATTTTAACAATTAATCTCGTAACGGCTTTTTATTTAAGTTAATTATTTGCGCATTTTTCTACTTGCTTATGATTTATGTAGTCAATGTTCGATTATACTACAATACACCTCCACATGCTTCGCCTCTCTCCAATTTCTGATGTTCTGCTGACCCTACCTCCTCGGACGCACTACATACGCCATTTTCTTTTTCAGCCCCTTTTCTCGTCAACATCATGCTCATATTCGCGTATTCCTTTACTGTTGTGGTTTTCTCCTGCCTCATCCACCTACCTACACATTATCGCATACCCGCATTACAAAATGCAAGTTACAACAATCATGACGAATAAAAAAATAATTTTGCAGAAAGCTTTGTTGGCCAGCTTGGATTTTACAATGCTTCGTAGTACTGCGATGTGAACTATTTTTCTCTTCACGTGCCGTTTTCAGTAATAATCACATCACAAATAATCACATCACATCACATTAACCCATTCAGAATACCATTATAGCGTCATTGGAGTGTATTATAATTACGCAAAAAGCCACTCCATTCTCTGCGCATTGCATAAATACGATAAATAAAAAAGCGCACGCCGTGTATTTGGGCTCGAGCAACAAAGCTGTTCCTTCAGGCGCCAGTCTGTCACCCCCACGCGCTTTGCTTTGCTCGCGCTGCGTCACGAGGGCTTCTCCCTCTGCCGGCGCCGCCCTCAACCTCTTGCCTCAGCGTCCGCGCCCTTCACTCGTTTCCTTGCAATCAAACAGGCTTGCCTGCGCAAATGTGGAAACGTTTCCAGGTTCAGAGATTTCAGAGCCTGTTAAGGTTATACAGACTTCTTAGTAAAAACCGTTGATTTGATAGTTTAATATATTAATGCAAGTTCACCAGAACTAATGACAACACAAAAACCTCAAACATATTAATAACAAATAATATTAACAATAAGATGCAAATAATGTTAACAATAGTATGCAAATATTTTGACATAAATTCCTTTTCAGTAACCAAGCACTGAAATATCCCAATTAGTGACGTTCACCTATATTATTTCTGCAGCATAGAAATTTCAGGGCTGTGCAACCCAACAAATGTTTGTTGTAAAAAGTGACAAAATTTCGTAGAGAGGTGAGGAATTGTACTTTCAGGTTATAAATGTAATATTTATTCAAAAAAGGGTTTCATTGTAGAGCAGATAATGCAATCCCGCAACACACGCTCCACTTAACAGAGTAGATACTGTGACACTAGTATTAAGCGATCACCGTAGGTTCCGTAAACAAGGGTAGGGTTGTGCTCTACCTCGGTTGTTAAATATATATATATATATATATATATATATATATATATATATATATATATATTTCTAATATATATTTTCTTTTTATTTGAGAATCAATGGGAGCGTGTTACTTTGTGCAATGCAGATACAATGACTGAATCTGAATATACAAGTAGAACCAATTTCTTCTTCATTCAACATTCTTCACGTAGTTGTCACGTTTCTTGCTCATACTCTACATATTTTGTTTTCTTCACCCCATCGTATCCATTGGCATTAAATCAATCTGTACAATCCTCTACAGTTTTGTGCCCTAATTTATCGTACCTTCCCGTGCCTCTAGATCTAAACTTCTGATTATGTTGCCAAACTATGCCTTAATTTACATTACATTCTGGCCTTCACTTTATCATTCAACAAGCTAATCCGCAAGAGCGCAGATCCTGCACAACAAATCAACCTCACTGCTCTTTGTCTCTCAATTGCTCAACCTCGTCATTAATTACTCATCCGTTGTGCCATCTCCGTCTCGTATAATCCCAACATCCCTTGCTACGTTTGGACGTTCTCCCGTTCTTGTTCTTCCTCGGACTCCCCCACTTTCCGCGTAATCTTCCTTCGTCCAGCACCTATCACGCGCCCTGTCGTCCCGTGCTCTCCCCCGCCCTGCGCCCACGCGGCCGCTTGCCAGGCGAATGACGTTCCAGGGCGCGCTAAGCCCCGCCGGCCCCGCGGGGGCGCGCGCCCTGATCTGGCGCTGGGAGCGGCCCCTGGGGCCCCCTCTGCCCCTGACAGCCCTCGTCCGGCCCGCGAAATCCCCGCTTCGAGACGGACGCCGCCGCCCCCGGCGCCAGGGCTTCTCAGACTCGCGGGAATGCCGCGGGGACAAAAGCCTCGCTCCCGGCGGTCGGCGCGACGGACCTCTTTTACATGGCTGTCCACTTGATGTTCAAATTGAATTCCCGGGCATTTCCCCTCAAGTCCATTTAATTGCTTTTCCCTGCACCTCAACTCACGACTAATAGTATGTGTATTCTTAAGGAGGATATATTTTTATGTGTGATACCTAGGGAAATAATACTTAGTGAAACCTTAAGTAGTGTTCTTTTAGCCGTCTGAAAATTCATGGAAATATACGTACGTATAACGTCTATATACCTTACTTATGATAAATAATATGTAAAATTAATAAGAAATTCTCACAATTTGGGATCCCAGGTCAAAGGTTAAAATTGATTCAAAGCAACATAGGCAACCCCTCAAACCTACTCGATTCAAAATTTTCAGAGATTTACGTTGATCATCAATCGAATACGGGCCTAATTTAGTGTGGAATTTAAATACTTACATTATAGAAATAAAGTGTTCTTCACAAACTCTATATGTTGGCATAAACAAGTATTGAAAATACTTTAAGTTTAATGTACTAATAATTACTTTATTTTCAGATCCACCTATTATCAGATCTTTTAAATAAATACACAAAAAATGGAGAAGTTGTACGAAATATTTTATGATGGCTGTAGGCAAACAACGACTTCCTACAACACTCAAAAGAGTCACCGTAGAAACACTTAATTTCTTGAGCAAACAAAACAATTCCACAGAAGAGAATCAAAAGAAATCGAATCGAGTCGGTCACCTCAGCATCAACATAAAAATCCCTGTGGACCAAAGCGACTTCAAAAGACGCTTTCCACCCGCGCGAACCAGCGGCGGCGGCGGTCGTCCCGCAGAGTTTGCAATTCCGCTCCGGGTGCATCCCCCCCCCCCAAACCACCCCAGCCCTCCCGGCCTCAATATTAGTTCCGAGGCAAACACAATAGGGAAATAAAACGGGTGCTTTATGAGTGGCCGGGCCGGCCCCTTTAATGCCTCGCGATGCGTATATTAAACACAGCCGCGATTTAATGCCGTCGCAGGACCGTCTCGACGGCGCGCCGCAGCCCCCAAATTTTAAACGCGCCGCCCGCGCTTGGGTCGGGGCCAGCGCCGGCGGAAAGCACTGCTCCTCGCAAGGACTCTGTGTGTGTGTGTCTGTGTGTGTGGATAAGCGGACTGAGGCTGAATTTCTGTTTGCAATTCGCAGACATCGGATTCACTAGTACAAACGTTTCGTTAACTAAGGCGCTTCGTATTACGTAATGGTAGATAACCTAACGTGAGTTGACGGGGACGTCAATTGAAAGAATACTGTATACTAGATGATCAATATAAAAAACATATTTATGGCGTTAAAAATTCTGCATTATAATACTGTACTGTCCCTACATACCCTGGTATGATAGGTTCTTGCCAACCTCTAGTAGAAACGAAAAAGGTGTACATCTTAAATTTACCCAATGAGTGTCTTTCCATTTGTCAAATGTTTAGTTTCTAAGCTAAATTTTACAAAACAATGGCGCATATCTGATTTCATTAGGTTCATCTGATTTTTGTATGCTGCATGTGCGTTTGATATCATCACATGTTTGCCCAACAAGCCGATTTCTATCGTTCAAAAGCTACTTAAACTGTGTAGGAAGATCTCCCATAAGAAAATGCCCACAAGTGCAAAACAATATGTGGATTCTACAATGATTTTAAGACCATCAATCAGTTCTAATACGAAAACAGTAAAACCATCGTTATACAAAACAATTGTTGACGTGACAATAAAGTATTTCCGTCGTAACATTTTATGAGATGAAGGTGAAGCTGCCTAGAATGAGATGTAATTTGAATACGAAAATTCAAGTAATCAGTGCAATATTCACCGAAGCAATTGAGTACATATATAATGATAATGATGTTACTCAAATTATCTTTTCATTTTCTCACACATTACTCGATATTTTCGCCATGTGGTATTAGAATGTAATAACACATATTTAGTTTTTCATAAACACGGATCGATTAAACACAATCCGTCTGTCGAATAATTATTTGAGTTTTAATATGTTATTAAAAATATTCTGCTGTTAACGAGTTATATTTATTAACATCTTCCGAAATCATTGTGCATGATTTTTCTGTTAGTTTTGCAGTCTTGCTATTTGTCTTGCAATCTCTCAAGCTGCGATACGATTTTATTTGTTTTAATGATTATCCGAAAATATTTTTGTTTGAAGATTTCGTCACAAGTTAAAATTAATAGTTACAGAAAAAAATAGGGAAGGAAATTTCCCTCATTACCCCCCTCCCCCATGGATCCGCGTCTGCTTGAACAGATGATAAAACTATCTTTTGCTTAAAAATAAGTTATCTTCATAGTTTACGATACATTTTGATATCAACTCAATTTCATTTATTAGACTTCATTATTTATTAGACTTCATTTATTAGACTAAACACAAACAGAAGTCATGAGAAATATTGAGTTCTAGTGATCGTAGACGCCTTTAAACTTTGACATTTATTACAACAAGGATTAATGAACGTAAGTGAAGTTATTTAATTGGTATACTGCCGAGAATCATTTAATAATAAAATATTACGTGAAATAATTCCAATCAGAATACTGCATTAAGAAAAACGAAAATAAGAAACGATAATCTGGACTTAGGAATAACTAAAGCAAACTATTTAAATGAAGGACCGCCTTGTCGTTAAAACGTAATGAACTGTTGACCAACTTGCCCAGGTGAACGCGCAATGCAGTCCTATATCTGCATTACAAAGGTCTTTCCTGTGACATCCTATCCAAACCGCATCGTGCCGCGAAAGCGACGCCTCATAGCGCAAGCACCCCCCCCCCCCCCAAACCCGGGCGCGGGCGAGACCACCATTCGCGGGTCGGGCCCGCGCGCGCGCCGCCACAGTGACAGTGACGAAGCGGGGCGCGCGATCCGCCGACAAAGGACGGTCGCCCGCACGGAAATCCGGAGGAGCGGCGCGGCGCGGTGAGAAACTGAACGAAGACGCGGGCGCCGCGGCGCGCTGCTCGCTTGTTTATTTTACGATCGTGCGCTCGTAAATTACCGAGGGCAGCGAGTGGCGCCCCTGGTGGTCAGTAAGCTCCACGGGAGTACCCACTCGCGTGTCTGCTTAATTCGGCATAACGACGTAATTTATTAAGAGTATTTTCTAAGTATCTTGTCTTGATTTATATGGAAATGAAACCCTGTTGTGCGTTTCTAGACTAATCGTGTGATTTCTATCCTCGAGTTTAACGTACCAGAGAGGCTTACATTAAGAGTCACTGAATGGCTTTTACGCTCATCGTAGCTTTCGGTGTTCCAACTAATGACTTGCTGCCGTCTTCTTGAATGCGGCTTTCGTGAAAGTTATGTGGACATGCACAACGAACAGAGGCAATTATTTCAATTTGAAAATCATTGGCATTCAGAGGAAAATGAATTCTTATTTGCTTAATAGAAATCCGTCATTGATCAGTATTTAAATAGTTCACCTTCTACCATCCTATTACTCATCTCATCATCACGAATCCATCTTTTACAGCAGGGTTGTTCTAAACCAAGATTTCGAGCCAGTCTGGCCACACTCGAGATTGCCTATTGCTCGCGTACCACACGCCCATTCCCTAGACTAGAGCCGATCGCAACGGAGCGTTTCCCATCAGGCTTACACGCCAAGCAACCAGCCTTAGCGATGGCCCGCAGGAAAGCTCTGGATCGGGCTAGGGAGTGCCTCAATTTAGCAGCCCTGCTCTAAAGTACCATTACTTTTTGAAGTACTGTACAAATAGATCAATTACAAATCCATCTTTTGTAAAAAGGTCACGTTTCGAATCACACTTCATTAATACTCGCGCTTCGATAATATCGTTAGGTGTGAAGATATAAAACTATTTGTTCACAAGTGTTACGCTATAATCAAGAATCAAGAAATCTGTGATTACTAATAATGTACATTTATCCGTCAGAAACGAACTCAACAATATGCGAGGGCGCTGGTTCGGATGGCCGAGATCGCTAAGGCAGTAATGCCATAGCGATCTCGGACCGAAGGAGCGCGGGTTCGAGTCCCATCCCGGGCATGGTTGTATTGTATTCGTCCTTTCACACCCCTATCATCATCATCATATCGTGTCATTATCTCAGTTACTATACCGTTATACGCAATAGTGGTTGCTAATGACCTAGAAGTTGATGCGACCTTAAATAACAAAAAAAATGCGAAGGCGTAAACAAAAATAGGACTCCCGCAACACAGTTTTGTCCAGCCAACATTTTAAAACTCCGTCCGCGCGTCCGCGAGGACGAAGCGTCTCCGACCTCGAGGGCGAATCCGCGTCAGCACGCGTTCGCCCCACTGCGGGCGGCGGAATCCTTCGGGCGGGGGGGGGGCGGCCGCTCCAGCGGGCGTAAAAAGCGGCGGCGGCGGAGCGCGGGTAAACAAACCCACTTGCCCGCGCCGGCGCCGCTGCCGCCAACGCCTCCACGTCGCCTTCGTCGTATCATCACCACTGCCACGGCCATCACGTTTGCCACTGCCATCGCTTTTGCCAATGCCCTTACCATTGCCTCTGCCATCGCCTTTGCCAATAGCATCGCCACCGCCATTGCCTTTGCCCCCACCATCGCAATCGCAATCGCCACCGCCAGCGTTTTCGCCACTGCCATAGCACTTGCGAATGCTCTCGCTTTTGACTCCGCCATCACCATTGCCACCGCCATCACCATCGCCATCCTCATCGAGTGTCGATTCCCTTATCGATTTCCTCTTCAGGCTTCATCATGTGTATCTCCAAGATGCACCTAACACATGTTTCTCCCTGCAGTCGTCATGTCTGCCTACAGATCGACTACCTGTACGAGTATTAGATTCGGTATCAATACCCCAAAGCGCCTTTATACCAAGGCAGGAGCAATTTTACACGCTATCAAACACGGCTCCTCCGCTTCCGTCTCATATAACCCATTCATCATAAACGGACTCTTTGTCAAACAACAACTCGCACCTAAATCCCCAGCACTAAACGCTGTTTATTTTTATAGTAGAGTGTTTTTCTAGGGGGAAGATTGATTTCTTTGAATAAAACCACAACGTATGAACTACAATCCTGGAGACTTTTGATGGTTGGGCGAACGTTACGCGTGATGCCATCCAGCAACGCTGTCGCTGTCCTTCCGCGTCGCTCAATAAGCTGAGTTGTGGCCGGGGGGGGGGGGGGGCGCCGCAGGATTTCGCGCCGCGATCGCCCGCCGCGTAACGAGCGCGTAAGCCGCTTAGCGGAGGTGACGCCCGCGCGCGCGGCTGCAACGGCGCGGCTGTCAGTCACGCAAGGGGGGGGGCATCGCTGTCCGGTTTAATGATGGTGATAACGTTGCGGACGGTGATATTGGGTATGGGAATAAGGGTGGTTGTGGACGTGCTTGTGGAGGAGGTCACGGTGGCGGGTGGGGTAGAGGAAGTAGTGGTGGTTGTAGAGATGATAAGGGAGGCGGATTTGGTCGTGGACAGACGGTCGTGGACAGACGGTCGTGGACAGACGGTCGTGGACAGACGGTCGTGGACAGACGGTCGTGGACAGACGGTCGTGGACAGACGGTCGTGGACAGACGGTCGTGGACAGACGGTCGTGGACAGACGGTCGTGGACAGACGGTCGTGGACAGACGGTCGTGGACAGACGGTCGTGGACAGACGGTCGTGGACAGACGGTCGTGGACAGACGGTCGTGGACAGACGGTCGTGGACAGACGGTCGTGGACAGACGGTCGTGGACAGACGGTCGTGGACAGACGGTCGTGGACAGACGTGGAAAGAAGGTCGTTAGTGGTGTTCGTGGTAGCGGCGGCGGCGGTTGTGAAGGAGATGAAGTGGTAGTGATCGGTGAAGTGGAAATGATTGTGGTAGTGATCGCGATGATCGGATTGATTTAGACGGCGTAGAGGAAGAGGAAGGAGGGGTCAAGGCGAAGGAGTGACGAAGAGAGAGGCTTCGGCGGAGAGAAGGAGGCAGCGGCGGCAGCTGCGGTTGCGGTGGCGATGCCGCTGGCGGCGGAAGCGGCTGCTCCAGACGTGCGCCGGACACGTGGCGCGCGGCGGCGCAGACGCTCTGTCGCTGATTCAACCGAGAATGACGCGGCCTGTGGTGATCGAGAAAAAGTCGTCTTCCTTCGTGTCTGTAATTCCCATTTGGAAGTAGTCGCTATTTCAGGATGATACTCCGAGAGAAGAAACCACACTTCATAGTTGTTTCTGACCGAATAAGTAAGGTTTTCCTCTATTTCTGGATAATAGATAAAAGTAATTGACAAGTATCGTAGTAAAAAAATACAAGGAAAGCGGGAGTTTTTTTTACTGATTCTTGAAATTTCTCATTGCAAAATATTTTGTCATTACAAGTTGTATACTATCTGAGCCTCCCCACAGATTTAAACAATTTTAACAATATGCGATGTCAACAATGTTTATTTGCCATTTGCAAGTTCATAATGAAAGCAAACATAAAACATTATACAGCTGACTGGCTTGTCCCTCCTCGAGCGTACATTAATACGAATAGAATAAAACTTATATTTAAATAATAAAAAAATTAACGTGAGTAATTATATTTATATAAAATAATTAAACATAATAATAATCTTTAATATTATTATGATAATAAAACTGAAAAAAAGTGTGTCATGTGTACAAACAACTTCCTTCGTTCGTGGATTTGTTGTTACTGAATCATTGTTTTCTCCAACGCCTCTTCTTCAGGGCAGAGGTAATGGTGATGAGTGGTGGTGGTGGTGATGATATGATGATGGTGGTGTGGTAGGGAGAGGCCAACAGGTACCGCTGATGTGATGGTGTTGGTGGATCAAAAAGGAGACAGTGGAGATGGCGATAGTGGAATGCTTTTCTACATGTATTTAATTCACAGAAATTTTAGTGTCGGAGTCATGTTTAATTACTCCCTAACCACAACTACACACACTAACCACAACTCACTAACCACAAGTTTTTTGTATTTTTGCAAAACATCATAAATTATTTTCTGTATTCACCATTTCAATGATATATTTTAGCAATACAGAAAATTAATGACAAACAGAAAGTTAAACAATGTTTTATATAATTAAAAAATTAGAAATTTCAGTGAGACAAAAGTAAAATTACACTATAGAATTGTGAATTTACATATTTTTTATTCTATAAACCTCCGAATACCAAGTGAATATTAGTATTAAATGATGCAGAATAATGATATTCATAATCGACGTTTTGTGGGTTCCAGCATAAATCTCAGTATTGAAAATGTCCCCACTGTATATCATGGGAGTGCACCGACACGCATGTTCATTAATATGGGAGTAAAATTTATTACAAGAAATCGAAGGGCGTGTGATCAGATTTTTTAAGCCACAGCAGATTAATTTCCAATGTCCTTGTAAATCGGGTCCACGTAAATAAATTACAGAAGCATGATAAATGCTATCATATATTTCGATGAAGACGCAGTCCAATTCATAAATGTCAATAATCTGGAATAAGCATAAAAACATTTGACCTGATCCAAAGCATACACAGTAACTCAAAGACTCGGTCATAAATAATACCAGGCACCGATGATAAAAATTGAAACATCTTTTTTTAAGCTCGCTTGTATTACATACCACATACCACGATCATGGTTTTGTGAAGGTCTGCCGGTCAAACTTTCTTTTTATTTGCATATATTTATTCTATAAAACAAATACAATTAAAAAATCATAATCACTATTTTTGGGCCGAGAAGATGTTGAGGAGAATTTTATCATCATCAATTGATTATAGATATTTCATAACAAACATACTAAATTATTAAAACCTAGGTTCCTTATTATATAAAATAAGTTACTAAGAAACACTTATTACTAAAATAAAATGGAACGTTTCTAACTAATAATCATCTTACTTCTTGTATGGAAAATATCCTAGTGTATTTAAAAGTTATCCACACGTGTTAGAATCGTTCTAATGTTTTACGAAATGTGGCTATTACATACTATGACCTGCAGTTATATACAATTGAATCGGACTGAGGATAAAGGGAACAAGTCATTTATTGCCACTTTTCAGGAGTAAGGAAACATTAAATAATACTCACACATGTTATATTATCCTGTCCAATTTTTCTGAGAGAATTTACTATGATAGCATAAACACTGTTATGACGTGACTACTTTCTTGACAGTACACTTTCCCTTGCTTTAAAGAAGAACTTTTCAAAATAAGGGAAAAATTCATTTTATGATTTATTCCTTTTCTCCTCATGTTGATTCAATAATTTTCTCTCTTTTCCCCCTATCTAATTCAAATCCAAATGTGACCACTCAAAAATAATATATTATTTAAAATAATAATATAATTCCCAATGCATTCTACTTTCCAATTAAAAAAAACAGCATTCAGTTTCTGGTTCAAAAATGCATATAAACTTATGACTTTCAGATGCCTTTGAAAGCTTTCATAATACAAAGTAGAACCATGAACATATGGTTAGTGAAGATCTGCATTCTTCCAAGCCTCGACATTTTTTCCAGAAGTTCCCATTCTCCAAAGAATGTGAAGAAGAGTTTATCATACTTAAATATGCAAAGGCTGCATAAGGTAGTAGGAGGGGAGGGGTAAATGACGGCCCGGAAATCAAGTAAGGTGAATATACGGCGTCGGTGGTCTACTCTGGAACCTCTGCCGACAAATTTCCGAAGTAAAATACGATAACGCACCTCCACACAAATAAAGCAACGAGAAAGCGGATTACATTCACGGAAAGAGCGGGGTAACAGGAAGGCGAAGATTCATTGCGGTTGGAGACACCCGAATCTCTCGCATGATGCAGGGCACCTCCCTCCGACAGGAACTTGTTTCAAGGACAAAACGAACGATTCACCCGAGTGGATCGCCGCCCTCGTTCCTTCCAGACCCTAGAAAGGCACCTTCAGGCGTCTGCAGAGGCGATGACTGCCCAAAAAGAGCAGAGCCGTCAGCAAACATTAATACGAACCAAAATATAATATTTGTATTCCAACGTTTTACCCATTTAATGAAAATTGAAGGTGTTGGGATTAAATAAACAAAGTTAAATATTGACATTTTTAAATTTAATTTATTGAAAATGCACATATGTCAAAAGTATAAATAAGGAAAATTACTTGTATAATTATTAATGAAATCTGTAAACCATCGTGTGGTATTCAGTGCTACAACTAAAGAAATATATATTATGAAAGGAGAATACTATCTCAAAATGTTGGATATTGCGATTATTCAGTTTAGCAGTAAATGAATCAATCACACTATTACTCAGCAAACTACTCAAACTCTTCCTCAGCTGAGTCAAACTCTTCCTCAAAAACAAATAAGTATCATCAGACCTGTATTCATCTTACGTTACAACACAAACATTTCAGTTCAAAATCGTAAAGCGATATTCGGAAAAAAAATTGAAAACCGAGCGTGCGTCGTATCTGGCAAACACAACGTTCCGCGATGACGGCAATGAACATCGCCCTCGCCCACGAGCGTAATCCTGTTAGTTCCGGTGGCGATGCGCGAGGAAATTCCGTCTAGGATTGGTGACCCCGCTGGGCGTGCACCATTACCAGAGTGAAATATGAAGCATGCATTAAACAGGTGGGAAGGAGAGAATGTAATGGCCATAAAACTGAGTACGGGCAGTAAGATATGTAAACGGTAAGATTCAGAGCACACGTTCGAGGAAAACTATAGAATTCGTTAATGGAAGTTGCTGGAATTTAGGAATTTGGTGCGGAATCATGCAGCAATTTTACGACGCATGATTTATAAACTATTTGAAATAACGGCAAATTACATATAAAGCAATCATATACATGTACTGGTATATATTTCTAAAGCGCATGTGCAAGTATGTGTTTCTTAATATCATTTTTATTCTACAGTGAAAAAGGTATATCCTACATCATACAATCTTTGACGAATTGTGAAATTCAGGTTGTACATAGTGAGAAATGTTGATTTGTTTGTAAGCATATCTTATTCGCTAATTCCACGCCATATGATTTACAAAATATTATTTATTCATAAAAAATATTACACATACGAAATTTGATCGGTGTGAATTGGATATGTAGCTGTAAAATTAAGTGAGACATTTCATAAAATTGTTATGTACTTCCTAGAGAGCTCTGAGAGGACGATTGCAACTTCCACTTTATTTTCGCAGTAGTCTGATTTAAGCTCGATATACTTCAGAGGCAAATAGTGTGCGATTGCACAACAAAGATCACCTATAAACGAGTTAAGAATTATAATTTTTAAAATGTTATTGCATAAAATAGAAAATACATCTCGTAAAAAAGCTTGCGTTTCTCTGCTATGTTTCTCTGCATCCTGTTACCTTGCAAACTTGTTTGTATAGCAAAACACAAAACGGAAGAGGATTTCCCCATTTTTGAATGTCATGTAACAGTATTTTGTGCGGTTTTGTAAAGCATCAAACGGTCTGACGCATGACGGTTATCGTTTCCTTCAACTAGTGTGAAATAAAGATCAAAAGAAAGTTTAAAGGGCTATTTGAGAAAACTTTAATTAGATTCACGATGTATGTCACACATTTATTTCGCAATTGTGAGGAAAAACTAACTTTATCACAGAATTCGTATCAGAAAAAGTCAATATAGAGAATAAGCAATTAATAACGTAAACATCAACCAGTAACAGGAAGAGATGAGTGAGAAAATATTATGTAATCTATTTACATCACGTGTTAGAAGATTATTTTCTAAATTCAACAACTAGATTTATTCACTTTTTCGTTATCAGGGCCATATAATAAGTCGTATATGCCGAAACTTTGCCGTTTTTCGGCTCAGAATTATATAACTTTCTCTCTACTGCGCAAATACTAGCGAGACAGTAAAAATGAACGGATGCTTTTTTGATTTCGACTGCCAGCATGGTCAGCTGGCTCACCACGCTCATCTATAAATACTCCTGTACACTGTTTTTCCAAAGATGAGAATTTCTGCTCTCTCTGCTGCCTAACAGCATTGTCTAAGCTGTGCTATTTTTTTTATTTTCCTTCCACATGGGCTATGTGTCTCCCTTGCCATCTCTTTAATTGTTTACACACGTACACACATATGCTTCTATACCTGTGCTTGCCATCTCAATGCTCAGGGACGTCACAAAATTCCGCTCTCCTGGTCCGAGCCGAGCCGCAGAGCGGAGCGGAGCGAGGGAAGCGCGCGACGCGGCGCCGGGCCCACAGTGTTCCAATGATGATACGGAAGTGGGAGAACACGTTCGAATACGTAATTAATATTTAAATGTTTTTGTTTCAATAAAAATATGAATAATTAGAAATGAGAACGTAGTTTATTACATACCTCAAAGCAATATTCGACCCTGTTTATCGTAACCAGTACCTGTAATTTATCTATCATTCTTCTAATACATAACAGTTTTGGAGAAGAGTTTTCACATTCTAATACAGTAATATTGTATGCAATGTCATATCATATAATAATTTTAGTTCGTCCTGAACCCATAATTCATGTTAACAAATAGATACACCGGAGGGGTCACTTGGGAGAATTTGAACTCCGCTTAACTATTTCATGTATAGTTTTGTCTAAAAATGTTGTAAGTCCTCGTGATTTTCAGGACCTTTTCCATAATCTTCTATCTGCAAAATCCTTTACTCATCTCATGGTTGAAAGCTGAACTATTCTTACAATTTATTTTCATCTCGCGGGTTTTTCTGGGTTGCGAAGATGTGAAATGCCTCTGTAGGTTGGACTTAAACATACTGCGGTTCTTTCGGACCAACTACACCCCTCTCCATTGTTACGGCATCTACAAAAAGAAACATTTGTTCCCAAATCGAAAGAAAATTAACGGGCTTAAATGGGCTCTGATGTTGCCTGCAAAACCGGCAAAGCCCCACTTGCAAGGCTGTGGATACCTCCCTCCGTCCCTCCCCATTTGCTCGCACTGCTTTTCCGAGCGCGTACGGGCGGATGGGAACGCTGCCCTGACTACATTTCTCCACCAGCTGGCAAACACTGCTCCATACGTTGTTATCAGACGTTGTGTATTGTGAGCGTAACCTAATCAGAGGTATTAATAAATACAAAGAATCAACTAAAGTAATGTGTGGCAAGAACACGAACTTGTCGGGTACAAGGCTCACGATGAACTGAAGAAAAGACAAATATGTGGGGATAGCGACAGGCTTCAAAAGGATTTCATATGATACATGAATCAAAAATATTGATAAGGGAAGTAACTACATGTTCGCATCGTGTGATTAGGCGAAAGTCTCGAGTTGCTATAAAATGTAAATAAAACAACTTTATTTTATTTTGTTTAATAATTTAACAACTATTGTGCCAAACGATTTACCATTCAAAAAATCATTTTAACTTTAAATACATAAAAAAGGCCAAATTACGACAGTTGTCCCTTCATATATGTCGTCGAATTCCAATGTATGATACGTGAAGTTTACAAAATTTGGCATTTCTGAAATTTTGTCGTCTATGGATTATTTACTTCACCACAAATCCTGAGTGGGTATTTTACCCACACACAATTTTTCGTTTGGGTACAGCTACCCACCAAACAAACATTGTACGGGCCTGACTACAACCAAACTACATTTCAGGAAATTAACTCTTACGTATGTCACTGATATTTATTACAAATCGATATAAAATATGGATTAAAAAACCCATATCGCCTTAATGCACCATCTTTCTCCGAGAACCCAGCTTCTTATCTCAACCTGCTCACAAGTAATTATGCTACTTCGCTATTAAGAATCTTCTCCCAGAACGTGCGCAGTACAGAAGCGGCAAGCCCGGCATCGCCTCTTGTAACGGCTTCGGGGAACCCCCGACCACGCGCTGGCTGCGCACAGCGATTCGCACGTGATATTTGCCCGGGAGCAGCGTCCAGCAGCGCCCCCTTCTTCGCGCCCTCCTCCCACGCGCGCGCCGCTGTCGCCCTCTGGCGATTTTAATCCGCGAGCCCCCCGAAGCGCCGCGCCACCAGCGGTGCAAATCGGGCTGGAAATAGCCCGATTATTTCCAGTTACGAGAGGGCGCGGGACAGAGAGGGAAGGTGACAGAACGGTTTCGAGTTCCGATTAGGCCGTCCCTGCATCCGCGCTTTTGCGTGAAATCTGGCGGGGAAAAAATCACGAGAGGTGATCGCGAGAGAGATGTCACCATACGCTGCTTTTCGCCGTTGTTTCGGGATTTCGCCCGGCCATCTATTTCCAACCCTCTGAGCGGGGTTCCGTGTGATTGTCTCTTATAACACGAATGTACACCCCTGATTTCGCCCCTTCGAACGGAAGGGAAATGCACTCGACTGTACTTAAGACTGACAGAGATAGAGGGAGAAAGCTTCAATTTAAATTAAAACCAGTTCAAAACGCCACTCTTCCTCGTATTTCACGTTTTAAATACGCACATTAAATACGACGATTCCGGTTCGTGAAACAACTAAACTTGATATTAAATCTAAATGAAATGCATATTTATGAATTGATTCGAATCTTTAGTAAGATAAATGAAGATTTTTAAATCAATTAATGTAATTTTTAACTTTCCAACAAAGAAAATAGTTAAACTGACCTGACAATATTAGCTAAATGAACCATCAAGATTGAGTTGGAATAAGGTTTAGGCTAAGCAGAGGAAAATAAGTAGAAAACTGTAAAATGTTGTTGGATAATATATTAAATAACTCAAAAATGAACTGAAACAGGAGTCTTGCTTCTCAGCTTACTTAAGAACCGTTTCAACAACGTATGAACAAAACGAGAAAAAAGATCGCGCTGTTGTAAAGTACATATGTATCTTTTTTTGAAATATGTTGCCCCCAATAATTTTAAGAGGAAGCCACGAAACATATCAGCGTAGGTGGATCCTTTAGTTCCAATACTTGTCTACAAAATTAAGGGGATGTACGCGGAGTTACACAATATAGTATTATAACTTTTTAAGCAGGAAGGATTTAATGTAAATAAATGAAATTTTATTCAATTTCATATAAATAAAATTCTGGAGAAGCTATCACGAGCAAACATAATATACAAATCAACGCATATATGTGACTAAGCAGACGATATAGTATTAATATCCAGAAGGTTGGACTACTTAAAAAATGTTAAATATCGAAAAAGAAAGGAAAAAGATGCGATTGAAAGTTAATTAACGTAAAACAAAGTACATGCACTTAACAGCTGTGGAAAGAAGAAGAAATAAAGATGAAATAATAATGGAGCCTTACATTTTTGAAAATGTCGACAGTTTTGAATATTTTGGTGTAATGGTTAACAATAAAAATAGAATGAATGGGGAAATAAACAGAAGAATTATGAGAGGAAGCAAAACTTACGATGTCAACTTAAAATTAATTAAATCACAACTATGATGACGTAGAAGAAAGTTCAAAATATATAAGACCCTAATTGGGCCGGTAATAGCCTATGGCGCGGGGACATGGAACATGACAAACAATGATTGGAATAAACTACAAATATTTTGAGAGAAAAGTTATAAAAATAATTTATGGTGCTGTACATGGTGGAGGAGAATGGAGGATTGGAGGAACAGAAACACTGATGTCTTGAAGCATGAAGATATTGTCAGGTACGACATGAGCATGAAGATATTGTCAGTCACAAAGAATACGTTGGTTGGGTCACGTTGAAAGAATGAACGATGGAAGAACGCCTAAAACTATATATAAAGCCAGAATGGGCAGGGGCGACAGAAGGGAAGAACAAGAAATTGATGGACGGATGAAGTGGAAGCAGATTTGCAGAAAATGAATGTGCGACCTCGGCGAACAGCTGCCCAAGATCGAGACAGATGGAAATCTCTTGTTGGGAAGGCCAAAGCCCACATCAGGCTGGAGGATGGTGGTGGTGATGATGATAATATGAAATTTTGTTGTCTGAACGAGTTTGAATCTAAAAAAATGTTTATTATTAAAAACAACTTTTTATTGAATGTGTTTAGAATATATGACGCTCTTGAAATGCAATTAAACAAGTGAGTATAAGAAAATTTCGGCCTTAGTTATATTTTCTTAAATATTAGTTATTAAATATTCAGATCCAAATAAATTCAGTTTAAAAAATAGTCATGATAAATCTAAGCAATATTTGAAAAAATCTTAGACCCAAATTATTTTGTTTATATACCGCAACAATGTACTGAGATGTTCTTTTTACATTGTCATTAAAAATTTACTTAATGGGGAAAATAAAAATATCCACTTAATTTAACTAGGGCCGATGAACTACGGCACACACCATAGATCTGACTACAGAAACTTAATGAAATATGAAAACAAACCGCTTTCAATTTCAAAATATACGAGAACATCGAAACAATACAAATAAACTTGGCACAATATCGCTTGCAAACTGAAAAGAACAATAGAACATTTAATCAATTCAATAAATTCAAGAACAGTGCCTAGGTTTATCATCTTTACCTTCAAATAATCAAACGTCCTTTCTTAATGTCCAATTCTATGTGTTCACTTCCCTATCCACTATTTCAATATTCTAGTTTATTTATTTTCCGTAAAATTGTCCTGAATCAAATATCCTGCCAATATCACATTGCATTTCTGTCTTTCAAATTCTACACCAAGTAATGCCACTCCGACTTAAATGCTCTATCAATCATTTGCGTCTTCATTCCAGAAGGTCCATTTGCTATCTGGTTATTGATTCCTTCCGTCTCCTTAAGTCGACCCTCTCCATGATATCACAACATGGTCGACCTTTGTTCTTTTCCCAGTAGACCAGGCATACACATATTATCTTGATGCTATACATGAACTAATACCTGTAGTTTCGACACGTTACAGTTCAAATTTTAAAATTACACTTGGGATAGTTTTTGAGCGTATAGTACATTTTTCATATAAAATTAAAGTTGCTTTGAAATGTAGAAGAGTGTTTCAGGAACCTTACATTCATCAAAAACTTTAATTTTATTATTTTAACATTATTTACTAAGCATCTGAGTTGGTATATATTTTCCACAATAACAATATTTTCTGATAACTTCAGAAAGGATTTACAATACTATTATTCTGAAACCACTGCCAGCATTCCCTTCTCCGTCTTCATTTCACAGACCTCCATCAAGCGTACGTCTTGTGCTGGTGGGATGTTATTTCAATTTTAAAGGTCTTCGTGCAACCTGATTGACGCAAAAATTCGGGAGAATGTGGTAAAAACAAAGAGGAATAATACGGGATTAAAAACTAAAAATATATTTTTGCACAGATTCTCCCTTAACATTCAACATAATATTAATTTATATATTTATAAGTGGTTAAATATATATTTTATTACGTATTCAATTGTTTTGGACCACGCACATCTCTTTCAGCGCGAAAACGTCCGCCTTTAAGTAAGGGCGCTTTAAGGAAAAGTGCAGAAACACGAGCAGAGGCGGAGAGAAAAGTCTCGCAGAAAGATGATAAAGAGAGGTGAGCGCCCCCGCGGCGAGAGGCTCAGGAGGGCGCGAGAGGGCGGCGGAGGGCGGCGAGGGCGAAAGCAGAGGTGGCAGCGTCGCCACCCGCGCCATGACGCGCTGCAGGCCGCGTCCGACCAAATTGAATTAGTCGCGAAACCTTGTTCTAAACTTGGCGTAATATGAATAACTAACCGAGCGCTTTAAGTGACTTAAGCGCAGACGCCACCGCGCCTCCAGCCGGATTATACCCGGACGAATAAAAAAGCTGGCCCCCCTTCGCCGCCTTCTCGTCCGCCCCTCTTCTTACTGCCGCCTCCGTTATCACCAGCACCACCACACGCATCAAAACCACCAATATAATGATCATCACCACAAAATCTGTCCCACCATCACCACCACTACTACAACCAACAACCAATCAACTCACCTCCGACCCATCTCCACAACCTTCACCAACTCCGACCCATCACCACAGCCTTCACCAACTCCGACCCATCACCACAGCCTTCACCAACTCCGACCCATCACCACAGCCTTCACCAACTCCGACCCATCACCACAGCCTTCACCAACTCCGACCCATCACCACAGCCTTCACCAACTCCGACCCATCACCACAACCTACACCCACTGCATCACCAACTCTATCCCACCATCACCATAACAGCCGCCACCATCACCCTCACCACAACGACCTCCAACTTCACCCCATTATCACAACTATCACCAAGTCCGTCCCACCATCTCTGTAACCACCACCGCCCACCCCAACTCCGGCGCCACCCCCTCCGATGGCGAGGGGCGGGGGCAGGGGCGGGGGCGGGGGCGGGGGCGGGGGCGGAGCGCACGCGGAGCAACAAGTGAGGGCCGCCTAATGTGCGCCGCCTCGGGCGACACCGCGCGAACAACAGCGGCGCGCCCCCGCCCTTCCCCTCCCCTCCCTTCCCCTCCATTCTCCTCCCCCGAGTGCGAGTGCGAGGAAGACGCCTGCTGCGACGCTCGGCGCGGGAAACTTCGCACGCGGGGGCGCACGTCATGCCATCGACGCAGTCAGCAAATGAAAAACACGCCGCGCTCTTCTCAACAATTACTCGTGAAAACAATTGATATTCTACGGAGAGAGCATTTTGAAATCTTTCTCCGCATCAAATACATTTTCGTTTTGAGACTCGGAGAGTTCATTGAGGATATTAAAAGGTAAGAAATGCTTGACCTTCAAAATATCAGAAAAGTAACTATCTACATGAAATATTCTTGAACTTTCACCATCTTCCTTTCCTGACGTTTAAAGCAAAACGTCAGTGAGCACTTTTTCAATTTAACGTAAATAGTTGTAAAATAGTGAATAATTTTATTAAAGGTAACAAAACGTTTCTGGAAGTCCTACTAAAGTTTCCTACTAAGGACATTAATTCATTCCAATATCGCAATTAAACTTTGAATAATTTAAGACGAAAATTGCATTGCAATTTAGGACGAAAATCCGTTTGCAACTGCACATAGCAACTATCGTAGAAGCAAAGATGATCATATGAAACAGAGTCAAGCAAGGTGGGGGTGGATGGGGCAGGGCAAGTTACTGTGTGTGAGAGCAGGGTAGGGCACGGACAGACCATCCACATAATTAATTCCTTCTCCTTTATAATATTTGATCGTCAATAAATACCCGGACAACAAAGGGGGCTTTGGCTATTTAACAATATAGCATCTGAATGGAGGAATCACAAAAATGAACTGGTAAATACATTTCAAAAAAAAAACCTATCTGACGAGTTGCTTGAGTAATATTATACAATGTATCTCTGAAGGCAACGGCAATGTAAAATCAAAAAGCATTTTTAAATTATAAAGTATAGAAGAGACATTGAGATGAACAAATTTTGAATATTTGAATATTTTGATATTTAAAATATATTGTCTAAACTGAAAAATGTACTAAAATATATTGAAAGATACTCTCTAATCTTAAAATTAAAAAAAAACGAAATTTAAGTATCATAATAATACTCTAATGCGAAAGGTTATTTCTTAATCTTACCTCATCAGACCTGAGGAAAATGGTTTTAACAAATATCTTCGAGACCGTCAATCTACACCAGAAGTTACAATAAAATTACTTCGCAAATGCTTTAGGAGTCACAAAAATGACGATTTATTAGAATACTAGCTGAAGTACCTTGTGTTTCCTGTTTTTTTTAAACATAATCATCTAATAGAAAACGAAATGGATTCGATGTCACGTGTCCCACCCGCCCAGAAGTACAGTCTAATTCCGTCCGGCCCCACATCGCTCTGTTTCATCCGGCAGGCCTGTTCCTGCCATTCTGTAAAGTCATTGTTGCCACCACTATCGTTAATATGACTAGGTGTAAACAAAATCATTGTTACATACTCCCAGCAAAAGTTCAGGATCAATTTTGACATTTAATTACTCTGAGCCTAATTGTGTTATTTGAATGACTCAAAATGCATTTAATATGACACAGTACGCGCTTTCACAAGCTTTTGATTTACTTTTGCTCTTTAATATTTCAAAAAAAGTGCACACTCAATTTTGGCTGTATAAGGCCCAAAATTGGAGAAAATTTTGTTTTGAAAGTCACTTCAACAAAATTTGTTTACGATGAAAATAAAACTGTACATTTGCATAAAGTTGCGAACATTCTTTTTTATTTGAGAGAAAAAATATAATACAAAATGAGCCTAAATTATGCAACAAAACACTCTTCCTTGCAGTGAAAACCGCAAAGGAAACTGTCCACCGATTCCACAGATTACCCCGGACTGACAGACAAAAAGTGTGAAAGCAATTGAATGAGTTTGTACCCGGCGATACCGGGTAATAAAAATCAACTATTAGTGGGAAAGGAATGAATTCATTTAGCGTTCTCTGCCTGCTCTGGCTCTGCTCCGAAGGTTGCCTGACACGCCCGATCGCACCCTTCATCGATAACAGTAGCAGCAAGCAGTAACAGCAACCGCAGCTAACATAGCTAATTACTAGGGGTAGCTGTGCACAAATGTATTGTTGCATACTCCCGACGAACATTTTTCCCGCTTTTGTGAGTCAAGAAATATGTAAGTTGTATTTTATTTTGTTTACAAAATATACTGTTCTATTTGTATCTATAGATTTATTTATTACGTGGCTAGACGAAAGAGCGGGTCTGATGGCTCCAGTCTCGCCACATAAATAAAGTATTATTTATTAAATAAATTATTTATTACATTTACTAACTCATAGTAACAATTTTAATTCAATTGCTCAGTGCCTAACTGTACTATTCACACGAATCAAAACGTATTTTGTAGAAAAAAGTATGGGCTTTATGAAAGTTTGAATTTTCTTTGGGGAATTTACTCACCATTTTCGAAATATTAGCGACAAACCGAAACAGTACATACTTCAATAATTTTGCTTCAGAGTTTAGAAGAGGGGAATAGGAATAATGTTTTCGAAATTCTGCGTTGATAGAAACTTGTCTCTTGTCTTGAATATCATGGGTTCAAAATATTCGTAAGATTGTCATGAATCTGAAGATTTGTATCCAAAAGCAATTATTTTTTACTCTTGATAAAATAATAATTTGCGAAAAAACTATTTTTTGTACAACAAACCATTCTCCGTTTTAGTGAAAACACATTGAAATCGCTTCAGCCGTCCAAATATTACCCCGGACACAAAAACAATAAAAATAATGTTTACATAGCATCAAAATAAGCATAAGAGATTATTAAAAGAGAGTAATTTAGAATTCAAAGACACTCCAATTTTATTTAGATATGAGATTGATGATTAAATGTAACTGTAAAATATCTTAAATTGTCTAAAGTAGAAAATTATTTTCATTTCATAATTTGCTTTATGCGCAGTGGGAAGAATTCCATTTAAAAATATAATTTTCCGGTATTCATTGGTTGGTTGATTTTATTTCCCGGCTTGCCAACTACTTTGTCTAGTGAAATAGTGATTGTCCCGGAACAACTGCAATGGTGTCTCTGTGCTAATTCAACCAGATTCATTTGTTGAAATTCCATGTAAGAAACCCAGATACATAATTTAAATATCATGCTACGATGGACTAATTTTTACCACCTCCAAAGTTTAAGAACTTTTTAAAATAACACTCAACTTAAACGCTTAGTAATAATTTACTTTTCAAATAGCATTTAAATGTTTAACTGCTGTTGCAGGAACCCCACAGTGTTCGTAGTGTGCAGACGTCTGGCTCGATGCCTGCAAACCCTTCAATGCTCGGTCCGAAATGAGTTCACCAGCGACGTTCTCCAATTCCGAAACACGTTTTGTAGCGCTGCTGTTACCATTCCTTGCTTCTACCCCTTCTCTGTCCTCCACGCCCACACCCCTCCACGCTCACACCCCTCCACGTCCACACCCCGCGCCGCCCCGTTCGGCCCACATGCCTCCGTCTGGATCACGCTTAGCACATCTCAGCCGCCTGCACCCTGCACCACCCCGCTCCGCGTCCTCTCTCGCCTCCCCATTACCTGCCTCGCCCCGTTGCACCCCCATCTCCAGCCGCTCCCAGCTGCGCAACTGTCCGTGCCTCCCGCGCCCCTGCGACTGGCCGGAGCAAAGCGCGCGTACCGGGAGCGCCCAGCGCCGTTCGCCAGCGATGCTGCGCAATTTCTACGGCGAACCGCATTCCAAGTGCTGCGCAGCGGCGAGCGAAACTGCGCTCGCAGAATGGTATTATATCCACAGCGTACGTTCGCGGTTGAATGAATGTTCGTTGAATGATATGTTTACAATGTTTTTCTCGAAAGGAAATTAAAATACTGTGTTTTGAAAAGCAGTTAATAAACATGTGTTCTTTTTGTGAGTTTTATTATGGATAGTGCTTCGTTGCAAACGTGATAAAAACGAAGATTCTTCATTTTGGACATTACAAGTAAATAAGTTACAACATAAACTGCAAGAGATTTTTTTCACCTATGGTCGTTGCCCAAACAAAATGTTGTCTCAACTGAAACGTCAAGAACAAAACCTCACAAATAACTTGCATATACTAATCCGCTGCGTCAACTTCTCTGAACAACTACTTCTGTCTCCCGTAAGAGAGAAACTATGCTGCACTGCGCCTCAGAGGCAGGTGATAATCATTTCGAAAGGACGTCATACAGAAATGCAAATGAAGAACTCGCCACTGTCTCAGTCGCATTGTGCGCGCTGTCAAGATCATAGGAGATTTTCACTTGGAGATGAGTTGCAAAGTAAGAGACAACACTCCGCTACTATTAACCCACCGCCAGGAAATTGTGTGCATTCCGCGGAGAGGAAACTGTAAGTCAACGAATGTCGGCTGTAGGCGGGGGAGGGGGAGGGGGAAGGGCACGGAAGACGCGCAGAATTTGCAGTGGGGTGAGAGACGGAAAAGGGATAGGGTGGGGTGAGTCGTGGGGTGCGTGTGGGTGTGGCGGCGAGCGAGGAGGATGGGACGGGGACAGAAATGGTTTGGGAGGAGTGGAGCGGGGCATAAGCTGAGGGAGTGTGGGGGCGGGGCGGGCGGCCCGTGCGGCTGGCGCAGAGACACGCCCCCTCGGGCTGCGTACGGTTTCCTAGGTATTCCATTATCTCGGTGTTTCCGCCGCCGAATTACACATACTCGTGTTAACCCTCGACACGCATATTCGAGGCGAAGTTCGTATTAAGCGAGCGTACCAGACTTAATAAGGAACTCGGCGCACCGCGCCAGGCCGCGCAGCGCCGCGTCGCGTCGCGTCGCGTCGCACTCGAGACGAACCACGGGCAAGTGAAGAAGCAGGGGCTCGTGGGGATGGGAGGAGGTGAAGAGAAAAATTGATAAGGCGGGGGGAGGTGGAAGCGACGATATCGCTGAAGAAGGGGAAATAAAACTTCATCCCTAAAGACAAGGATCTCTACAATCAAGAAAGGTCGGAGCAGATCTTAGGGTGATATCAGAATACGAGATACCAGTTCTGTCGTAGATGCTGGTAAAGTATATAAGGGAATAAATAAGAGAAATAGTATACAGAAACAAATGAAAGAGATAAAATGGGCTAAAAGGGCATTTAAACCGAGTTAAAAATAGTAAAAAAGTGATGAGAAAACAAGTCAACGAAATAATGAGGAAATGTTCATGATCAATACACAAAAACTGCCAACCCAATACGAATTATCTAAAGATATTTGTTCAACTAAAACTGCAACTACCAGCAATCATGCAAAGAGAGTACTTAACGAAATTGATATGAAATGCAGAAGGAAACATTATGTTCACAAAATGTCAGAATAATACGTATTATTCTGCAATGAATTAAAATCTTTGATGAAGGAAAAAGAAAAATTTTATGAAGTAATGAACAAACTAAAAGACGAGAAAGCCGAGAAAAATGGGGAAAAAAAGCCGGGAATAACAGCAAAAGAACGAGCTGACATTAAAAAAACGTGCAAAAATATGATGTGTCTAAAGAAAAGAAACGCTTCTTATTTTATTTGCCGTCTCAGGACGAAATCAGGCAAATTAACGAAGACAATATAGCGCAGATAACTTGCCCCGAGGAAGATACCAAGAGAGCTGTCTTGCACAGGTCACGTCCTGGGATTACAGCTGCTCATATGGCGCGAGGCGCGCCCCGCAGCTACGCGCCCCCGCCCCCCGAAACCTCAGACGCGGCGAAACGGGAATAGCCGGCATAGTTGGCGATCTTGCGACAAGGCCTGCAGGGGGCCTTGCCGTAGGTCGCCGCCCTCGGGCGCTCCGTCTCGCCCGGCAGCGGTACGGGGCCGCCCTCGGCGGAGGGCGCGGAAGCTGAAATAGTCAGGGCGGGGAGCCGGGGCGGGGGGCGGAGTGGTGCCGGGGAGAGGAGCGGGGACGGAGTAAGGAGGCGGACGGAGCGGAGTGAGCGGAGTGAGACGAAATGGAGTCCAGAAAGGTGGATGGAGTTGAAGGACAGGGTGATGCAGTCTAAAGGGGGGTGGTAGGGCGATGTAAGTCGCTTGCCGGGAGATGCAAGAAGTCGCAGAGATTGAAAGACGAAATGTAGGTGGACGTGAAGAGATGTGGGGTGATGTGGGGTGATGTGGGGTGATGTGGGGTGATGTGGGGTGATGTGGGGTGATGTGGGGTGATGTGGGGTGATGTGGGGTGATGTGGGGTGATGTGGGGTGATGTGGGGTGATGTGGGGTGATGTGGGGTGATGTGGGGTGATGTGGGGTGATGTGGGGTGATGTGGGGTGATGTGGGGTGATGTGGGGTGATGTGGGGTGATGTGGAGTGATGTGGAGTGATGTGGAGTGATGTGGAGTGATGTGGAGTGATGTGGGGTGATGTGGGGTGATGTGGGGTGATGTGGGGTGATGTGGAATGATGTGGGGTGATGTGGGGTGATGTGGGGTGATGTGGGGTGATGTGGGGTGATGTGGGGTGATGTGGGGTGATGTGGGGCGATGTGGGGCGATGTGGGGTGATGTGGGGTGATGTGGGGTGATGTGGGGTGATGTGGAGTGATGTGGGGTGATGTGGGGTGATGTGGGGTGATATGGGGCGATGTGGGGCGATATGGGGCGATATGGGGCGATATGGAGATGTGCAGTGATGTGGGATGACGTGGGATGACGTGGAATACTGTAGAGTGATGTGGGGTGATTTGAAGGGTGTGAAGATGGAGAGGTGATGTATGAGAAGGTGCGAGGAGGTAGGAGAGGCTCAGAGGCGCAGGGATGTTTCACGAGCACAGAGAGGCATGGAGAGGTGCGAAGGCAATGGCAGGGAGAGGTGAGGATGTGTGGAGTGGTACAGGGAGGCGCAAAGAGATTCGGGGAGAGTTCGGGGTGTGCGGGAAGGTCAAGGAAGGTGCGGGGCGGAGCGGGGAGTTGCGGAGAGTTGGGTGGGTGAGTGGGGTGGGGGTGCGTGGAGGCGGTGGCGTAGCCGTGGTCGGCGCCGCGCGCTCTGCATTGCAAATGAAATCCTCCGTCCAAGGGCTTGTAGCGCGCCGCAAGTGGACGACCGATGAAGTGGGATTACATTAACTCTCCCGCCCCCGGCAGGCGCCGCCGATGCCTCCGCCTCCGCCTCTCGCCTTAATCTTCGCTGCGCCTCCGAGGAGTTGCGGCAACTATCACTCGCTCCGTTGTTACAGCCATTACGACATCGTCGCCGGTATCACCTGCGGCTGCTCCATCTCCCTCCGGCGACGCCATGTTCCCTCCAATTCCACTTGGCGCCACCAGCGTCTCCATTATCATTATCATCATCCTCATCCTCTCGCCACGCCAACTCTCTTCTAATCATTTTGGCACAAATATTCGTTGCAAGTCGCTTATTTTTCAGCGAATTAATTCTCCACTACCTTCCCGTTCTTTTAGCATTTCATATTTTTCTCAATATAAGACATATATCCGCAATAAATTTACTTCGTTTCCTCCTGTTTTCTCATATCATTAGCCATCGGCATTAACACTTACAAAAAACTTCGTTGTAGAAACATCTCTTGTACCATTTCAGAAAATGTTATTATTCTTTGACAGATATTGCGTCCTATACTTCGCTATCACCATTTTAACCCCCCCCTCCATCCACTATCACAGCGATTACCAAGTCCTCTTTCATTTCCTTTACCGTAAAGACTGTCTCGGGCATCGCTTTCTCCACTTCCAATACACCCTCACCGCCATCGCCCCCACGCCCCTCTGTTCCATCGCCAGCGCCTGCGCCTGCGCCTGCGCCTCGCCGGCCGGAAAGTCGCGCAAAGAAGCAGTATTCGGCGCGCGCGGCCCCGGCTCGCGAGAGAGAGAGAGAGAGAGAGAGAGAGAGAGAGAGGAAAAATCTATTATGCCTCCAGAGGAGCGCGGGCCGGGAGCGCGCCTAATATTTTACAAGTGTAGGACGACGACGCGGCGGCGCGACGTAATGCAGCACACACTGGGCCCAAATGGACATACGGCGCGCTCGCAAAATTAGTTACTTAAGAATAAATAAATAAATAAATAAATAAATAAATAAATAAATAAATAAATAAATAAATAAGTAAATAAATAAATAAATAAATAAATAAATAAATAAATAAATAAATAAATAAATAAATAAATAAATAAATAAATAAATAAATAAATAAATAAATAAATAAATAAATAAATAAATAAATAAATAAATAAAATAATTTCAAATCCTAAAATTTTTTTAGTATATATTTTTCAAAATTCATGATTCTTGGTAAAGAACAAGAAACAGAATGTAATAGGATATAGCCGGGATTTTTCTTCTGCCTTTTTCAACTGAAATCGTACGTACCTTCCAAACTAAGTGATTTTTCATGTAATAAGATAAGTGATAGAGCTAATAGATGATTCTTTAAATTTCTTTTCTAAAATTAGAGAAAAACTAACGCATTAAAAATATTTCACTCTTTTCAAAATAACCATGGTATGAATCGTCCTTAATTAGGATTCTTGAAAGCAATTTTTGAAAAAACAAGCGAATTAAATGTAGATCACTCACAGACGCACCCGGGGTATTTCCAAAAGGGGGAGGGAGGTACAGGTATAGTGTCCAACCCAATTCTTATAAAGAAGTATTCATTTTCGCTAAACATAAAATGTATTTTTATTAGCTCATATATAATTAATATTTATAACGTTAACCATTGTTTGAATGACTTTCGTGAGTAAAGAAACGACTAAAAGATACATTTTTAATTCTTTTTCGCCGATGGACCGCGGCGGTTCGGCGTTCAGGTACCTCGGGAATGAATAGGAAAAAACACACACAAAAATAACAAGAAACACTTAGCAATATTGAGTTTTAGCTCCACCAACCAAGTATGAACATAACCATTTCTATTAAATCAATAATTTATCTAGGTCGCTTTACGGGATTTAAAATTTTGTAAATGATGCGTTGTTTGGTCGTTTTTGATTCGCTTCGAAGGCGTCCTGTGCTTGGGGCCCACTGCACGAGGAGGGCACCTCCCTCACTTCTTCTGCGGCGGGGGGTGGGGGGCTTGCGATGCCACCTCTCCCCTCCCCCTCCCCCTCCCCCTCCCCTAGCATCACCACCGGCGAAGCAGCCTGCAGAGGACGGCTTCCCCTAGATGCCTTGGGGAGGGTGAGAGCGAAACGCATTCGGATATCATACATTCTAATGTTCAATCGAGTCAAGACTCTTTCAACAGACATTTTGCTCGTTTTGCGGATTATTGAGAATGGACAATTTGATTATAAGTGGATAATCAGCTAAACCTCATATCTTCAAGTATATTTTTAATAGGTGGAATTCATTGTGAATATCGATATACTAAAATATAAAAAAAATAAAAGGACATTAAATGTGAGAAAATAAGTATTTTAATGCAATTATTTTTCATATTTCTTTTTAAATAGTGGGATATTTTTAATTGAGTCTGGAGAAAAGTTGAAGAAGACACGAAAAGTGCTTGGAAATATAATTCTAAAACAAGGCATCAGAACTTGTACTTCGTATTACTTTCGCCCCCATTATTTGAATGAAGAACAGCAATATTGATAATTAGATAATACATATGAAGTCACTGTAAGAACGTATTACTCAACGTCATTACTTCTTTCCAGGAAAATTCTCCAAACCACAATTCTCCAAACGACGAAAACTTCTGAGGCAGGCTTGTAACGTGCGTGTGTGTGCGCGACGGTGTGCGTATGTGTGTATGGTGTGATGTAAGTGTAGTGTAAGTGTGGTGTAAGTGTGGTGTACGTGTGGTGTAAGTGTGGTGTACGTGTGGTGTACGTGTGGTGTAAGTGTGGTGTAAGTGTGGTGTAAGTGTGGTGTAAGTGTGGTGTAAGTGTGATGTGGTGTGTGTGAGTGTAAGTGTGATGTGGTGTGTGTGAGTGTAAGTGTGATGTGGTGCGTGTGAGTGTAAGTGTGATGTGGTGCGTGTGAGTGTAAGTGTGATGTGGTGCGTGTGAGTTAAGTGTGATGGTGTGTGTGTGAGTGTAAGTGTGATGTGGTGTGTGAGAGCGTGAGTGTGTTGTGGTGTGTGTGAGTGTGAGTGTGACTGTGTGAGTGTGTGAGTGGTGGTGTGTGGTGAGTGGTGTGTGGTGAGTGTGTGTGTGTGTAGTGTGTGTGTGTGTATGGTGAGTGTGTGTAAATATTGCAATATAAATAATAGGAACATTTTTAATCGTCTGTTATCTCGTTATTAAATTGAAAACAAATACAATTAATATTTCAATGAATAAATTCTTGAGACAAAAAAAAAAATACAATAATTCTAACATTTCACAAAAAGAATAACTTGAATATTTCAGGTAGTAAATTCTCTACTAATTAAACTGTCTTGTTTCATTCGCCATTGCTTTCGTCGTCTACAATCGATATCAAGAAATATTAATGCCATTAGCCGACACGACCGAAAGCTCATTTCCAAAGCTTCGGAAACAGCTACGGAATCCGTAGCAATTAGTTGCACGTCAAGATATCGTTTTTTAAGCAGCCCCGAACCCCCAAAAAGTAAGCGGCTCCGAAGAAGCGCGACCTGCCCCCGTTGCAGCAGTGCCGGCACGCTCCGTGCGAATCCAACGGGAGCGGAAGCTTCATTTGCAATTAGGAAGGAAACTAAACCCTCCGCGCGTCTTTCGCCCTCAAATCCGCAGCCGACGGAGTGTCTCGTTCCAAGAACAATAATAGTTAGCCTCGATTACTTGTTACTCTCCGCAATTAGTCGGAGACGGGCGACGGTGGCGCGCCCATTGCGTCAGCGGATATTTAAGGAGTCAATGAGCCGTACGAGATTCCCGTAGATCTGGGACATGGCACGAGACTGCTCGCCAACACAACTAAGTGATTAAAGAACTCAACTGATTTGATGAAAACGACTGATTTCAATGTAATTTACTTTCAACAAGCTATTGGAGATGGCAGAGATCATACAATTTATTTGTTCATGAATCTTAATTCTACCTTAGAAATACATTTATTATATTACAAGAAATGTCGGGCTTTACACAATTAACTTCGCGGCCGTTCTCAAGAACGATTTTTAAGGTTCTAAAATATTCCAATGAAGCCCTCTATTATCTTTCTTAAAAATAAACATTTCATTATATGTTTAATAAAAATAAACCTTTTTTTAAGTAAAAAGCATTTGGCTAGGACAATGACTTAATCTACGTATTAGAGCCTTTATGCAGAAAAATAACCGGATGATACAGTCGTATGACTGAAATGGTTAGAGCGTGTATCGATTCATTGTCTTCATGACGAGGTTCGATTGATCGGTTATTTTGTGCTTCCGGGCCTCAATAGTTTCCTGTTAGTGTAGAGCATGTTATATCCTGGAAGGTGGCGATGTACCTCCTCTTTTAGAACATGAGATCCGGCACGAACATATCTCTCCCATTGAGGCACTGCCTTAGCCGGGACGAGCTCGAAGCTCCTGGGTGGTCTCCAGACTTGTGTAGCGAAGAGCATGTTAGTGTGTGTAAGAGAGAAGATGACAAGGTTGAAAAAGGAAAGTTCACGTGTAGGTCGTTAAGGTGCAGCTACGACAATCGTCTGATGTTGATAAGAGAAACTACAAATTTAAGGGAGAATTAGGAAACAAACAAAATGACACACATTACAATATTCCAGTACATCTCAGATACCCCTGAACATAGGTAACTGCACATAGATATTAGTTTGTGTTTATATTTGTAACAAAAACATTAATTCCATTTCACTTTATCAAATGATTATTTCAAAAAACATTCGCAAAACAAGCAAACAAAATTGATCAGCCGAGATCGTCTAGTAGACTCCCACAACTGTTAATTTCAAATTCTTTTATTACGAACAATTCTTACAACTTTTCAAACAATATTTGTACTTATTCCGACTGTATATGTTTACCTATTCATATGTAATTCCAGAAAATTCCTGCGGTAAAACGTGTTTATCTACCGAATGATTTGGGAAGGAATGTTCTTGACATTACGTTATGAATAACACTATTATAAACCATATGCTGACGTCCCAGTTATTTATTTCACTTTCAAGTTCAACAAAAAATCTATGGCGTCAGTAAATGAGTTTGATGCCACAGTAGAAAGTAATATTCCATTTTCCTATGGATAAGATGAGTGTGAAATGGCAAGAAACATGACTTTTAAGTTGAAGGCTGTAGAAGAGGATTTGTGGCAGAAATGCTGTAGAGATTAACAAGTGTGGCGTCATATCTGTCGCCAGCACAAACGTACTATATCAGCCATGTGGACAGCGCTGGCGGAAGTGACGTCGGGCCGCACAAAGGCTTTGGAAGGAGTGCCGTGTCGTGGGTGCAGGTTTGGAAACCCCGAAGCCGGCGGGAAAGCGTCGGCAGACACTGCGGGTGACGCGCTTCCGTCAGCCTGCCCAGAGGGTATAAAAGCGGAATCCGACCTAAGAGCTTTCTTCTATTCTTCTGATTCTTCAGGTTTGAGCGCGTCGGTAGGGCGTCGTGAGGGTTGTGCGCGGCGTTGCATTGTAATGCATAGGCTACCGAGGCGGGGAATTGAAGCCGGCGTGCTACGTCGTGACGGCAGGTGCGGCATACTCGCATGTATGCTCGCGTAAGGTACTGGTGCATCACACCGGGGATGGTAATTAATTATCGGGTCAGCGGTGGTGGTAACCAGGGAAAGTTCCTTCTTGTAACGGTTGTAAATATTGTATATAGTGTTATGGTGTCGGAGTATCTTTATTCTAATAAATACTGAATATTTACAAGCCGTTCACGTCTGTAATTATTTGCCCCGGCAAAGACGCCACACAAGGACGGAGAAAACTAGCAATTAAAACATCAGAGGACACAGATCATTGATTGGTGGTGAATTACTTATACTAATAAAACAACGGTTTGTAGGTGATACGGGCATGTACAACAAATGTTCAACAGTAGGTGGCCAAAGTAGACATGCAATTCGACACCATTTAATAAGATAAAAAGAAAAACATAAAATCACTATAAAACCATCAGATCATTACAACAAACATTCCAAATTCCGGGCCGTACACCACCCATTCATAATCACCAAAGCAATTATTTTGTGTATTATATAGCAAACACTTTCACATATTACATCATTTTATTGCTTCACATTTTAATAGCGAGTTGCCAACTTTTGCGGCGCCTTGTGGAGCAATGAGCTTCGATCGCAAAATGGCGTCATCGAAACAGCACAGTGGACGCGTAATGCAGATAAACGCCGTGATAAACGCATTGGCATCGCTCCCACGCGATGACACACGCGGAACATTCCCGCTCTCGCTCACGCACGCGGAAGCGCCGTCGGGCCTTTTGCGACACCAGCCCTCCCCCCTACCCCTCCAGCTACCAACTTGATTTTTTGAACAGAGAGCAATGCGTGTTCGTATTGTAGAAGGGGATATTTCAATTCGGAAGAGAAGATACAACCGAGTGAAAAGTGATACATTATAGACAGAGGAAAAAAAGAGAATCAAAGAAAGACAGAGGGTGAGAGAGTGAGAGAGGGTGAGAGTGAAAGAGGGCAACTGCATGTTTAAATTATAATTAAAAAATAATAGAAGTCAGCAATGATTCGGCCTAACAAGGAGATTTTCACACTTGTAGTTTTGGATAATTAAAAAATAAACAAAACTCGGCATGAAACTCGTTCTGCTCATTATGATCTCTTGATCATACGGACGTTCGGTGCTAGAGTTTGAGCCCATTTGTCTTGGGAATGAGATTGAAACATTCTCGGCATGAGGAACTATTTTCACCACGAATAGAATATGTGTTTTCTAACGTGTGCTTGTTAGTCTGAGATAAAGTTATAAAATGATCATTTTTCACTAATTTTGACGTAATCCTATCTTTATATATATATAATTTATCTTTTATGAACTTAAGCTGATAATTACGAGTACTTTATTAAATGTATTGAGTACCCCTGTGACACTGATAACTATTCATTTTAACGAAACTCCCATTTTTTTTATATACAGTAATGTCTCCTAAATTATTTCTTGTCTTGAATGAGCAATAATAATTTCCTTCCATGAGTGAAATTACCGGGATAAATACAAGGAGAAATTAGAAGAATTAATGAAACGCTGTTTTCCTCTACATGCTCTTGTTACTGAGAAAACAAAACGACCGTTTAAATGATTATGTAATTATTACACACCTGCGATGAATTTACTTATTTTCCTCATTCCAACTCATATTAAACCAATTATTAACTTACCTAACCCATGTACTGGAGTTTTGCCTTCATCGGGCTTTAAAACATCACGTCCTTCCAAGAACACGTCCGCTTAGCAATCCTTTCACATCGGACTTCCTAGCTGCTCCTCGCGTTCTCCGCCAGTTGGCCCCCTCTCTTCATTCCCCATCGTCGCGTGGAGCGGTGTCCCTGGTCGCTCTTTCCGAATCGTCCGAGGTCGTTGGGCGCGTGGCTCGGAGAGGGCGCCCGTTCGTTGCGAAGGGCGCAGAGAGGGTATTCGGGAGGCGCCTGGTCGGTCCCGCGCTCCGCCTTTCGCGTTCAACCAATCAACGGCGTAATCCTCGGATTAAGGCCCTCGGCTTCCATCCGAGACACACGCCCGCCAAGATTTCAGTCCCCGAAGCGACAACGCCGGTTTCGACGAACGCTGCGCGAGAACTGTGAGGGCACCCGGCTAATGAATTGCGCAGCTGAAAAACGACTCATCGTTGAGTGAGGATTTTTCACGAAGTCACCGAATCTCTGGAATGGCCTTATTTAATTTGGAGTTTCATTGTGCTGGGGCAATAGATAACAAGATTAAATTATAAAAATAATGTAACTAGGCCGCAGTGTATTTAGTTCACATTGTCAACAAGTCAAGGCTGCGATCTTGTTTTGAAATCATTATAACACTCTTCAAATGTACGAGGAGGCTGTAATGAGAAAGGCGTTCAATTATATTTAAAATGTCATGAAAGAGATTTTTAAACAAATTTATATTGCAGGAAACCTTTACAGGAATGTAAAGTCAGTACTTTATTAATGTTGTAATATCTGAAAATTTATTATTTTCGATGTCATATCATCTGAATAACGAGAATAAAATGGATATTTAAAATTAAAAAAGCGGATTTTACAATCTTTTATGCACTGCACTACAATGAATATGATAATACACATCATTCTGCAAATATATAATACAAGCCTGGCTCTTTTTGATATTTTCGTATTATATTAAACCCACTCATTTTCAATCTCATTCGTACAGAATTCAGGCTATCATCTTAAGAGACCCACTCGATCCTAATTCTTTTACTAAAATCTATAATATAACTTTAACAATATCTCAAAAAATAGATAATTAATTTATTTCATTATGTAGCAAAAATAAACATATAACGAGTTCATCAAACGAGGTTAATTTCAAATTAGTATTTTGTATGATGACATCCACAACAAGGGAATCAGCATATTTTCACGAACCAAGCTATGTGCTATAGAATGCCAGCAACACGACTGGATGAACAGCTGATTCGAAGTAAACTCGACACATTCAATTTCCTTCGAGATTAGCTGCGTCCTGACCTCTTGCGAGCGTGTACTTTAACATCGAGAGGGTCAGATTAGGGCTTATCGGATGAGGACGCTGCCAAATTCGAAACCAAATACGGTGATAAGGCGGTATATCAATTCGAAGCCACATACATATACCACTACATACACTCGGAACAAAATTCGAATAAACACAAATAAATACCAGACAACTTACATTCCTGAAAACTAGGGTACGAAATAAAAAATTGAATTCCATAGCTCTTTCCGTACAGCTTATAATGTCAAGGTTTCATACTTGGAATTTTTTTACTTTCCAACTTCTGCTTACGCAGTAAAGAGAAAGTATTGAAATGCTACGCGAAAACACGGCGAACTTTTGATAAAAACACTATTGATTGTCGGTCCCAGGTAAGGAAAAACTGGATAAATCTTCCTTATGCATTGTAAATTACTTCCTATAATACTATGTTATGTAGTCAGAACACATGTTTTGTGGGTCGTTAACAACGAAAACCTCATTGACTGCAAAGTGCCTGACTGTGTGTCTGTCCGTCTGTTCATCTGCCCGTCCGTCTGGGGTCAACGCTAGCGCCTGAACTGTTCAGCCGATTTTCTCCAAAATTGATATTCCTCCATTTATTTGGCTGATGTCTCGGCCCGAATTTGTTCGGCTTGAATATTAAATCGGTATTTTAATTTTGGGGAGTACTTTACATGAAGTCCCTGGGACATTTTCAAAAGTCCCAGGAAAATGGACCCAATTTTTTTATTAAACTTTATCCTCCGATAGCGTAAAATATGCTTAAGAGAATGGTGAAAGTCTCACGTTCGATGATATGAAGAGGTAAGGCTCAAAATGCAAAATGTTTCTCTGCATAATGTTTTTTGGAGCAAGTGTCCCGAAGAAACGTTTGTTTAAAAAAGACTTGATAATAAGGTAATAGAAGGGATTACATAATTTAATGTAGGCTGCTAAAAATCCCAAATGCCGAAAGACTTTGCATTTCGAAGTGCATCAAGTAGGGTTGCACAAAAAGTAAGTTCAGTACGTGATCAGCACAATCGCAGTGCAGACGCAAATACACCTTTCTCAAAATGTAACAGGAAGAAGGTGAAAATGACCAAAGTGAGGTTGAAACATGCCATAAAATTCCTTCATATGAAGCTGTGCGTTTCTGAGGAGAGTGTGGTCAAGAAAAACTATTAAAAATTTTACATTAACAAGACTAAAATTACTAAGACTAACATTTTTTCCAAACTTACAATTCCCAGATAATTTTAATGTTTAATACATCCCTTCGGGCGTAATTTTTTTTAAAGATACTGTTGAAACTTATACAGTACCTGGCTATTGAATCCAAAAAGATAATTTGCTAGTTTGGCTTCTCAGATATATTTAGTTTATTTTTAGAGCTTAATGCATATGTCATTATTTGATAAACCTCCGACATTTTGTTAACAAAGATTCAAAAATTTATTATTAAAAAACTAATAAATATATTTGTACAATACTACTAATTTTTGTTCTTACAGGTTAAAGGAACACATCTCTAGAAGATAGAAGATAAATTGGTTGTTAATCAAAAGCATTATCTCAAAATAATTAACCAAAAGTATTATTACTTAAGTACTTTCATTTGATTGTTTATATTGTAAAAATTTGAAGTTTGTATCACTGGTGTTTTCAAAAATATGTACAGTACATGTATCACCTTAAGAAGCTTTAATAATACAATTGCATTGTAATTTTACCACGAAATTATGTTAATAAAAACTTAGAACCTATATATGCACACATTCTCGGTCTTATATGCTGCAAATATTCTATCTGCATTCTATGTCTGAAAAGGTTAGTCGTAATGTGAAAGCACGTCTTTCTAACGCAAGAGAAATGCTCGGACATATGCGACGGAGGAAGCGCAAATGACCAAAATGTTCTTCAATAAAATTGATTGTGGAAAGTATCATAAAAAATTAGAACAATCAAGGTATTCATTATTTCGAAACGAAAAGAAAGTAACCATATTGAAAATAAGTTACTGATTCAGTTTATTAGAAACTACTAGCAAGAAAGAATGTCACGAAATTCATAAATTGATGTTTGTGAAATTATTACAGCAACCCATGGATTAAAAAATATCATAATCATGTTCATAAAGAAAACGATAAAGCACTATCAGAAGTATTATAACGCTTATTTGAATCATCCTCTGAAACGATGATCTTTTCGGAAAAGACAAAAATCCATGAGAAATCTGCATATAATTTACAGAAACATTCACAATTATGTGATCATTTTCTGATGTAAGTTTTATGTTCAAAATTTAAAAATATATGTATTTGCGGTTCTTTTTAGGTCACATTGTCATAATCGTACTGTAAAAGAAACATATATATTCTTTAAAAAAATGATCATACACGAAAATTATTTACGTTATGTAGCATCTAAGTGAAGACAATTGAATGCATTACAGAAAGAAGGTGGTTTTTAATTTCTTTGATTTCGAAGGAACAAAATGAGAAAGGAGTTATTCGGTCTACAGTTTCAAGTAATGTGCCTTTGGAACATTTTGTGGAGCAGGAAAGAAAATCCGCACTTTGTACTGTTCTAACGCACCACTCTGTTCGGCGAGAAGCTATACATCGGCAGAGCGTTCTTCAGCCGCCGCTTAATACACGTCGTGTTCTACCCAGTAGAGAGTAACAGCTCGCGCTCCTGTCTCTCTAAATCCTTGTCCGACTCCCTGCTGTTGCACACGCCGACTCCACCCTGCACTGCGTCCCTCACGATTCAATTCCCACTCCCGTCTCCTCTTTTGTCACTTCATCCTTACTTCGCAGCAGCTTCACCCCGCAGCCACAATGTTTACAGCCATTTTATTGGACCAGCCACACACCCTTACGTATACGAACAACTTCATCCCTTATCGTTGCAAGAGCTGTCGCATATTTACATCCTATCTTCTTGCCTGCGTTTACTGCTCAATCCCAAATTCTCTTCTATTCGGAGTACGAAACATACCCGCCCTCTTCACATATTAATCGTTCGTTTCCACATATTATTGATTTCCATTTCCGATTTATTTTGATCCAAGCCATCGGCGCGACATAAATCATCGACAGCATCAGCCCTTCGCATCCCCCTCATTCATGTGCACATTCACATTAGCGATGCTCTCTTTCCACGACTCCACGCCCGCTGTGTCATCCACGCCGGCCCATTCAGTCCCGACATCATCTCCCGCACACGCCCCACTTCTCCCGCCGCTCTCTCCCTGCGTCTTCGCCTCCGCCTCCGCCACTGCGGCTGCCGCCGCCGCCGCCGCCGCCGCCCACGTCATCGCCGTCGCACTCCGCTTAGCGAGCCGTCCAACGCCGGGCGCGTCTTCGCCTCGCGGACAATAAACAAAGTCACGCGTCGTTGCTCGCGCAGCGCGCGCCTCAATGCGGCAGCCGGGTTCGCTTCCACCCCCGACCCGGGCGCCTGGGAACGCGGCCCGGACCGAAAACCGTAATACGCTCCCCGAAACGCCAACCGTAGCACGCTTCCCGAGCCGATAACGGTAGCACGCTTCCCGAGCCGATAACGGTAGCACGCTTCCCGAGCCGATAACGGTAGCACGCTTCCCGAACCGCCAACCGTAGCACGCTCTCCGAACCGATAACTGTAATACGCTCCCCGAACCGCCAACCCTAGCACGCTCTCCAAACCGATAACCGTAATACGCTCCCCGAACCGCCAACCATAGCACCCTTCCTGAGCCGATAACGGTAGCACGCTTCCCGAGCCGATAACCGTAATACGCTCCCCGAACCGCCAATCGTAGCACGCTTCCCGAGCCGATAACCGTAATACGCTCCCTGAACCGCCAACCGTAGCACGCTCTCCGAACCGATAACCGTAATACGCTCTCCGAACCGCCAACCATAGCACACTCCCCGAACCGATAACCGTAATACGCTCCCCGAACCGCCAACCGTAGCACGCTTCCTGAGCCGATAACGGTAGCACGCTTCCCGAGCCGATAACCGTAATACGCTCCCCGAACCGCCAACCGTAATACGCTCCCCGAACCGCCAACCGTAATACGCTCCCCGAACCGCCAACCGTAGCACGCTCCCCGAACCGATAACCGTAATACGCTCCCCGAACCGCCAACCGTAATACGCTCCCCGAACCGCCAACCGTAGCACGCTTCCCGAGCCGATAACCGTAATACACTCCCCGAACCGATAACAGTAATACGCTCCCCGAACCGCCAACCGTAGCACACTCTCCGAACCGATAACCGTAATACGCTCCCCGAACCGCCAACCGTAGCACGCTCCCCGAACCGATAACCATAATACGCTCCCCGAACCGCCAACTGTAGCACATTCCCCGAACCGATAACCATAGTAAGCTTCCTGAACCAACAACTCGGGATCAATTTCCGAACAGGCAGCCGAAGTGCGCGTTTCGGATCGACAACCTGGTTTCGCTTCCGAAACCGGCAACTATAGTAGCTTCTCGATCCGGGTTATCTTTTCGAACCAGCACCGCGGATTCTCATCTCAAACCGGCGACCAAATTATAATGTGCTTCTCAAACCGGCGACTACAATGGACTTTGCGAACCGGCAAACCGGGTTTTCTTCTCAAACCAGCACTCACAACGCGAGTCGAATCGCTAACTCGGGTACGTTTTCCGAACCGGCATGCAGTACACTTCGTAAAGTTGCAACTCCAAAACGCTTCCCAAACCGGGAACCACAACGCTCTTCTCAAACCGACAAGTCGAATTCGCTCTCCCAAACCGACATCTGCAGCGCGATTTTAGCACGAGCGAGGCGGGTTCACTTTTCGAGCGGCGGTCCCGTGTTCGACCCCAGGCGCAGCGCCGCCCCGGGCGCCGCCCTCTCTCCGCAGGCGAGGGACGCGTTACATTAGCATGCCGCCACCATAAAGTGTATATTTTATTAGCTGCAATAACACTCCCTTCTGAAAACGCACTGGCGCAATCTAGCACAAGAATTAGATTGATCGCCAATGTAAACACGCGGAGGCTGCGGGGAGGCTGCGGGGAGGCCGCGGAGGGAAGGGCAAACGGCAAGACGGAAGTCACTTCCGCGTCGGAGGAGCAGAAGGGCGCGTTCGCACCGCACCCCCCTCCCCCGACCCACGCCTCACCCCCTCCCCGCCGCACGCCCCTTCGACGAGGCAGCCCCGACATCTGCATGTCTCGCCAGCGAAATTCTGGGCGAATTTTCTCGCTCAGAAATTTACGACGGAGAGAAGCTGAATATTCTTTTGCACACGAGTGGAAATATGGGTGGATTATTTCTAAGAAAAAAGAAAGTGCTCGAAAGGAAAATGTCAAACCGACACGAGTTTTCGGAGAATATTGTCAAGTGGTTAATTCATGCGTCAAAAAATGCGGTACTCTTGAATGCTTTCGCAGATGTCGGTATATTATGCAATTCTCGATGATAAATGCCGCAAATCTCTTGGGAAAACTAAATGAAATTGATGTACCAGGAATCGTGCCTATGTAATGGTCACGATCGTGTCCAATTTAAAGCATCCGAATTAATATTCTGTGTTTTACAAACACCGCCATTTCTCTGCGGACACGTGAAGTGAAATAAATATTTAATCTAACTTAAAGTTGGGTAATTTTCAATCAAAATGTGCAGAAGAATTTCACAAGTCATATATCTACTGGATCATCAAGATATGGCCACACATATCAAAAGTAACTTACTAATACTTGCCAAATAGTTTAGGAGTAATAGTTTAATCGTAGTTTTTTATGAGCCGGGCTTATGTAAAATAATTTCATAATCATTTCAAAACTAAAATTTTTAGATATATCGAAAATCATTACATTTAAGCACATTTCGTTGTTGCACAAGATTAGTGATAGTCTAAATATTGACATTTTCCTGGAAAAGGGTTTTAATCGCAGCAGTTTATTTCGCGGCGAAAGACAAACTTTTTACTTAATACACGGCCTTTCTTGTGAAATATCTTTGTGAAATTTTTACTAGCAAAAATACAATATATTCTAAAAAGATATTTTCTCTTAGTATGTAAATTACGGTTTTACAAATGCTCCACTTTTCTTGTAGCCCGAAGAGAAATCTTAAATATACTCGATATTACGTACTAACTGTTAAAAATGCATCTTGTGGGCTACTGGTTTTCGTAGCCTTATACTCAATTCACACGATCTCCAAAAACTCTGACACTACAAAACAAATGATGTAGAAACACGACAGTGGCTAGGTCCGTTCATAACATCACCCGTCGAAAAGTAAAGTCAGATATTTTTTGCTTTCACTGATACGCCATCACATTACAAAAAATACCCACACACGTCAAAATTATAGGGATTGAGCACAATGTATTATCGACACACGCGGATTCATCGCAGTTGACATTTCCGAAACCACACGCAAAACCGTCCGATCACTTCTCTGCATCGTCCCACACCGCACCACTCACCTGTCTCCTCTCGCCTTGTGCACAGTTGCTTCGCGCGGAGCCCACTTCGCCCGCCGTCGTCCTCCTCTTCTCGTCTCGGGTCGGGTCGGCGCGCGGGCACGTGCGCGCGTACTACGCCGGGGCCACGGGGCGCGGGGCGGGGCGCGGAGCGGAAGGCGGCGCGTGGCCGGGAGCGCACGCCGCTGCGGAGGTAGCGGTGCGCTCTTGAGCACGCCCGGGGGAACACTGGCGGGCGGGCGCGCGCGGCGGCGGCGGCGGCGGCGGCGGCGGCGGCGGCGGCAGGCGCGGCTCGGGCGCTGGCGCGGTGGCGGGCGCGCAGGCTGGTGGGGAGGCAGGCAGGCAGGCAGGCGGGCGGGCCGGCCGGCCGGCGGTATCTCTCTCCGGTTCGACTGCAGCCGATGACCTTCGCGTCCACCGCCCGTGGCCGGGGCAACCCCGTGGCGACTGCACCGGCGCGCGTGCGGGGCGGGGCGGAGCGTGGCGTGGCGTGGGGTGGCGTGGCGGGGCGGGGCGGGGCGGAGCGGAGCGGGGTGGGACGGGACGGGATGGGACGAGGCGAAGCAGGGCGGGGCGGGGCTGGGCGGAGTGGAGCGAGGCGGAGTGGAGTGAAGGAGGGCGGGACGGGGCGGGGCTGAGTGGTTCCGGAAGAGTGTGGTCGTGTGCGGTGGCGGCGGTTCGGTTCGTTGGAAGCGTGAAGCTGATTGCGCACGGCGGGGAAGGGGCATCCCGCGCAGTCTGCCCGTGGTCGGACGCCGCGGGTATCGATCGGATGAAGTGTCCTCGACTTGTTCGTTTGGAGGTCTTGTCATTAGCTGGGCCTTTCGGCTTGTTCAGCTGGCCGTCCTTCTCGCCCTTTGATTTTTTCTCAATGTCTTTTTCCCTTTGTTCATCTTTCTTTCTGTGTGTCCTCCATAGATTCATCAGCTCAAGTTCTCTTGCTCTGGATTTCGATCAACGGCCGTGACATAGCTTTACAGTGCTAACCTTAATGTGCCAGAACAACACTTTTGTATCTATATTTCATCTCCTGCTAAATCATCATTGAGAAGTAACACGTCTAAACGTGCTAAATGCAACACAAGTTTTTGAAATGGTCATGTAAGATTTAAGACTTATTCATATGATAATATCATTATCTTCATTATTTAAATGAATGTAATATCCTTGGATTCAGCAAATACTAGTTGCTTAACGTTTAAAATGTTTTAATTAATTTTAAAATTACATTTTTAAATTAAATTTAAAATATATTTCAATAAAGAACAATTTATTGACGTATGTTTCAAATTTAAAATTAAAATAAATATTTGAATAATGACCTGAATTCAATTTTTTAACCAATTTGACTGTCTGTAAATATAAAGAAAGTCCAACTATGGACCATCCCCATAACTTCAAAACAGTTCCCGATATCGAAATGTAGTTTTAGCTCAAGTAGTATAAAATTATACTTTCTGCCTTGTGTTTTTCAATTAAATATATAAGATTTCCTGTAGCAACCCATTAAACTGTCTCCTGTGGGGAAGGTTGCCTTCGCGGCGCCGGCACTTTTACGGGGAGAGGCCGCGAAGGTCACGTTCGCCAAAAGCGACGGCAGCTACAGAAAAAAAAAAGTACGTTTAATTTATAATCTCAGGTCAGAAAGTATAATTTCATGCACAAAATACTACCGAAATATTAACATATGTTACATCATTGTATTCCTCTTTTTATTATATATCTATTGCTAGTGAGGAAAATATATGGTTACATTTAAAAAATCAAAGATAAAAATTTGTCAAAAGCTACATATATTTCAAACAATATCTCTACACCATATCACTTGTCTCATGATTACGTATTGTTGAGTGAAAACTCTATGTCGATATTGGGAACCGTTTAGAAGCTATAAGAGTGGTGGGACTCTTTTTATACGAGACCATATTCAAATTAATCTAATTTCAGTATTAATAAGACAGACATAACAAGAAATTTACATTGTTCTTAAAAAACTTTAGGTCAAACAAAAATGCATATAATCGTATTTACAACGACTAATTAATCGCAATAACATTAAAAGAGATCTTTTCATGTCATTGGTTTACAGTTTCATAGCATTTTTCAAGGTCGTGAAGTTATAAACAAATCACAGGAACACTTAGGGGCCGTTTCTCTAAGTTCGTGAGTCACTAAAGTTGCTGAGTCACCAATGGAAATATAATAGTTGAAAGTGAACACATTTTACATAATTTTGTTATTAATTGTATTATTATGTGTCAGTTAGAGGGGAAATTTGCACCATGCTACGACTCAAATCGCCGAGTAACACAATAAGTCTATAATTAGGTCAAATTACACAGGTCTAATATTAATTAATAATAATAATAATAATAATAATAATACATCGAAGGTCTAATAGGTTTGCACAGGTCTAATAAGTACGAACAGGAGGTCTAATATCTAATAGATTTAGACGATTAAATTCTAAGTTCCAGTAAATGTTCGTCTCTGATCATGCCTCCATGTGGAAACATTTGGTACACCTAAAAATGGATTACGGGATTAACTCAGTTGGAGGGGTATATACGAGGGTAACATTAAATTAAGTACTACCAAATTAATCAACAGCAATCAGTGCAAATGATACCAAATTATAAAATTTGTAAATATGGTAGAGATATCGACGTACATCTCCGGTCTTTGAGCTGCAGATTAAAATCCCAAAGGGAAGAATGATCATTTCAAAACCATTTCTTATTATATACGATATGTATTTAGAGAATTATAACTCCAACTCTATGTTGATTTTTCCGTTCTGGGAATAGTATTATACTGACAACTTGGAATTCATTGTATATTGTATTTCTGTTAGACCAAAACAGATTGTAATTTCCTGTCTGATGAACAACATTTTATTAGACATTTTCGACTATTTGATCACATTTTATTAAAGATTTTTAAAAACGGCCGTAAACCGGGGTGACTGGGTATAGAGTTTCGGCATTTTTTGCTTTATCTGCTGTATAAACAAATATTTTTTACAAAAAGTTTCACCACGAGAAAAAATAAGTTTTTGGTTATTTCTTATTGGAAGGGTATTTATTTTGTTACTTATTATAACATAAAAATGAATGCAAAATCGCATCCAAGTCACTCCTTAAGATGGGGTGACTTGGTTACACAAGTATATTTCCTTGATATTTCGCTTTACGCTATACGTATGTTTCCATCCATCATTATGCAAATAATGATGACACTAAAAATTCTTTTTCCAGTAACTATTCACCTTAAAACTGAATATTCAAAATATATTTTGGGAACATTTGTTGTATTGAAACTCTTCGTAGAGTATAGTTTAATGGAGATCAATGTTTCGAAGATAGATCGGCATATTTTGACATGAAAATGTAACAGGTTTTGTAATCAAATACAAATATTTTTGACTTTTCCATTCGAGGGATTTATCAAAATCGTAAAAAACATTAAGAAAAGAAAACGGTGGACTCCGAAGTCTCTCTCCCTCCTCTCCACCGGTTAAAGCACGTTACCTTTTCTATCTTGGCATTACTAGGGTTAATCCACTTTTGCTAACATGTTCTCCTTTCATATGGATGTGGAGGGAAAGGGAGACGTCGGGCTTCCGCGTAAACGAGTCTTCCCACTAATGACACCTAGTATGTATGTATGTATGTATGTATGTATGTATGTATGTATGTACTTGGCGCGACAGCCCGTGAACGGGCTCAGGCCTACCGGCGACGTCCCTGCTTCGCGGTCTTGGGTTAAGGGGGTACGTGTGGTTAGCACGTAGGCATCTCCACGCCCTATTCCGGTCTTCTCAACCTGAGAAGTGAATTTTCGCATCGTCAAGCATCATATACTGGGACATTGCAAGGAAAGCGCACACTATAGTCTTGGCTCGACCGGGAATCGAACCCGGGGCCGCGTAGTGCAAAGCTGATCAAGAGCTAGCCACGAGCTACTAATGACACCTTAAATAACAATTTTAGAAAAAATTAGGAATTACATTTCGAACTTCTTCTAAGAAACTTCTTTGTCGCACTACTGAAGGGTTCGAATTTTTTGAAGAAAGCGTTCCTTAATACAAATAAATACAACTGTGTCGATTTCTGTTTTGTTACACTGTCGTATATACATCTGTGATCTAAATACATAATATTTTTATATATTCGACACTGACAAATATTAATTTTAATAATATTTCCATTCAACCATGTTGTTGACATTGCAGACTAAAAATACATTGTGAGGGACATGTTAAAATATAAATCTCTATTCGAAAATGCGAAATAATAAAATGCTGAAATTTAAAATGTGAACATTGGAGGTACAGAACATTGTTTTTTATTTTCACCCCAAATCACACAAGGCAGCTACAATATTATTTCAGTACTCAATGTTTACATTCTCTCGTTTTTGAGGATTTTATTTAAAAATACTAACTAATCCTTAATCCAGCTTCTATGCAACATTCACGATATTATCCGACCTCGATAATTCCAGAGAAAATGTAAATGTTACGTAATAGTTATGACCTACTTTCATCATATACAACGCAAGTGATCAATACACTTCATTAATTACAACTTTTAGTTGAAGGTCACATTAACTGGCCAAGTTTACACAGATAAAATAACATGAGGCAATGAACAGTACTACATGTCGTAATGATGCATTTGTGGAATTTCGCAATCAATTTAGGATGATATATAATATTTTTAACAAATTTCTTTTTTTTCTTATCTCACTACTTCCCGGTTAGTTGTGCAATGGCACTCCAGCCAAGGACTTTAATAAGCCTGCAAAAGGGGTCTTGAAGGAACTGCAATGATACGAATAAATGAATTACAGACTGCTCAATAAAAAGGGGGAAATGGAATTAGGAAGGCGTTGACGTTAATTCTTGTAGTTTGTTCATACAAATAGAGCATTTATAACTCAAAACTGCTCCTAGAGCTTTATTACAATGCACAGTGCTATATTGTAGGGTAGCACATCATAAAACAGAAAGATCATATTATCACAATTTAAGAGACTTGTTGCTTTTCTTTTGCAAATTTAGCCACATTCTCTAAAAACAGGACGGGAAGAACTTGTGACTCGAATTTCAACAAAATCCAAATTATTATTGATTGCATCTAGGGGAAAATTCACCACAATAACCATGTTCCTCCAAAGAATTACAATAACCTTTAAAAGCAAATAGTCTGAATGCTGCAATGAGTTTGAGTGATAGAATTAATAGTGCATTATGATTAGAAATAACTGAAATACAAGGTCGGACAATGTTTATTATTTGTGTATTATTCTAAAACTTAAAGGGTAACTACTTTTTTCACACACTCAATATTTTTTAAGATATATGCTTACGTTTGTTAACAACAATTTTTTCAATCCGTACTTCAGGATTTTTTTCAAAAGCTGTCACATGGTCCAGAAGTTTTATAAGAAACATTTGAAGTCAGCGTTTCAATTGGGTGGGGCATGGCGCAGTGTCGGACTGCACGCCTCCCATTTCCGGTGCCCGGGTTCTATCCCGGGCGGTTCCACGTGGAATTTGGGGCGGACGAAGCGGGTTCGCGGCAGGTTGTCTCATATTAACCGTCATTCCGCTAGGGATCCAACGTTCACGGCAGCGGCTACGAGGTACCAGCTGAGAAGGTCCATGGGTAGCGGTAGGTTGTAGCACCCATCTGGCGTACTAGAGAAAGAGGGAGAATGGCAAGGGAATGTGGGATACATCCTCCCAAGATCCAAGACGCGGATGGTAGTAAATGGAATGCTAGGTGGAGCTAAGGGTGCAGCTTTGAACAAACTGGCCCTTGACAGGAAAAACAGTTTAATGGGACTTCAATTCAAATTTACTTTGGTTGCAATCACAAAAGGTGAAGAATTAATCTGTTCATGTTACCTGCAGATCACTTTTGGCTGAGAGACTACGAAGGTTAACCCCTGCAGACATTCGCGTCTTGCTAGAGAGATTTATGTAGATTGTTGTTGAGATACAACTCGTCATATCTGACTCCTGAGGATAACCGATCGTCTTTTCCATTTTTCCTTGGAAATCTCGTCTCATGCTACTTCTTTCACCCAATGCTAATTCTGCCACATTGTTGTAGAATTTCAATCTATAATACGAAACCTACGTCTCCGAGATTACATCGGGAAGTTTGAGCAACTGAAAGAAGATACAAACTTGTGTTTGTTTGCCTATTATTTCTTATGGTTTAAGGAAATGTTGCCAAGGAGATTTTTCACATCGAATGTCTCGATAAGCAACAAAATATTTAAAAGAGTCTGCAACTCTATAATGAGATGTGCTATTGGAACAACTCTGGCAGCACTATTCGCAATTTTTCGCGACGCCCAATTCGCTTTCGAAATTTGAGTGGCAGAGGTTAGAAAGAGCTACGATTGCTTCTGTTCGCTTCTCTAGTGTGCACGCTTCGGAACTCGAGGTCTCCAAAGGCAGAAATACTAAATATCCCCAGCAACGACGCTCTCTGTGGAACGTGGTGAGTAGGGAAAACTTTGGAAAGAAGGGAAAAGCTTCAGGTGACGAAAGTTAGTGGTCCTATCAGATTCAACTAAATCCATTTTCGTTTTGTATAACAAATCAAAAAATACAGATATATTACGAAGAATTGTTGTTTTACTATAAAATTATGTTGTTACGACAACTAAATGAGAAAATCATATAACAAAAATAAGGACAACAGGGAAGGACAACCCTTCAGAGGAAGGCCGAGCTGCCGGGCAGAAAGGAAGATCGAGGTGCAATTACGTACGTATGAGTTCTGCAAACACCTTCGTAGTCCAATCCTTCGATACACAAGCTGTTGGATTTCGAATTCGCAGTGTGTCAAATCGACAATAACAATTGTCAAAAGAACTAAATTCGATTCTTTTATAACAAATGTTAAAATCGCAAATAACACAAAATTTACCTGATGGTCCTTTCAGGGTGTCCTTAAAATCGCTTCGTTATCTTCTTTATTTCGATTGTTCTTAACGAACGGCGAACTATGTGAATCCTTGACGCGACCGTTCGTTTGAGAATATACTTTTATTACGCCAACCTTGATAGCTCCGCTCTCTCTGACTGCCCTATTCACGCTGGCTGCTGGCTGCCCCATCCACTATCTGCCAAGCACACACTATCGGAGCCGCTCACTCTATCCTGCACTCTGTCCTGCCTCGTCCTGTTCGCCCGCACCGAACGACTTTTATACATAAAAATTTGAGAAACCACGATTTATTACCACCTTAATTATGAAGAAAATATAACTTTAAGCTTATGGAACATTCAACATTGTTTTAATGTTTTTGGCACGTTTTTTTTCGCCGCGTGTCTTTCAATAATCTTCGAAATACTTTCTTATAAAAAAACAACTAAATAAGCATTGCCATTTTTAAAAATAAGTCCTACACGTGTAGAATTACAGATCGTTTGTTTCGATTGTCCTCATCGAACGCCATACTATTTAAATTCTTAACAAACACCGGTCATTAAGAGTTTGGTCCCTTTGTTGCGTAATGTGCAGATAACAGTACAGTATTCCTAGAAAAATGTTTACCAATCCTCCCACCTTCTAGATGAGCGCTGCAAATCAGAACAGCCTGTGACGGCCTGCCTCCGGACGGGTCGATTCGTTCATCCGCATTTGCGAAGGCGGTTGGCGCCTGCGACGACGGGGCCGGGCGGGCCGGGGCGGCGCAAGGCGCGACGGGACAGGGCAAGGCGGGGCAGGGTGGGGTGGGGTGGGGTGGAGCGCTGGGGCGGGGTGGGGAGAGGTGAAGCGGGGAGATGCGGGGCGTGGCGGGCCGGGGTGGAGTGGGGAAGGGAAGGACAAGGTCGGGGCAAGGCGAGGAGGCGGAAAGCGGTATGGGGCGGGACAAGGCAGGGCGGGGAGAGAGGCGGGGCCGACGCCAAGCGCGTGACCGAGCGACGTTGGGGCGCGGCGCCGCCTCCCGCGGGGATATGCTAAGCGGCCGCGATTTAGGAGGAAATGCAAAGCGGCCGTTTCGCATGCGCCCCGCCCACTTCTCCCCACAGCTTCGCCCGTCCCGCAGCTCTGCCTTCAGCCGCGTCCGGTCCTACCATGTCCCTCCTAGCACCCACGCGGACGGAATGGCGGGCGAACGATGTGGCAGTGGCAGGTGGGTGGGTGGGTTGTGGGCGAGTGGGTGGTGGTGGGCGGGTGTCGAACGGGAGGTTTGCCAGGCGGGTGGCGGGCTGTTGGGTGGGCGAATGGTGGTGGTAACGGGCGGGCGGGCTGGAATCAGATTTCGCGCACGAAGGTCGTTGCAGACGCCGCCACCGCCGTGTGTCGCGCGCCGACCCGCGACGTATTTCAATCGACTGAGAACACGTCTTCGCGGTCAACAGTTCTACATGAGGATTCATCGCTGGCAAATGGCTGGCCAGAATCGCTAGACTAGTAGGGCGCAGATACCAATGATTTGTACAGTTTTCGTTACCAGGTATCTTAGCCAACAATATTTGTCAATATTTTTTTTAATTCTAAAAAGTAAAAAATTAAATTTCATACTCGGCAACCAAAATTCGATATTTCTTAAACAAGAAAATTGGATTAAATGTTACTATTATTTAGTTTTTTTTTCTACAAATCAAGTAGTCGCATGACAAAGGAATATTTTCATTGTTTCAAAAAGACACACCAACTGGTAATCAGTGCAAACCTTACCAATCATAAATAACCGAGACAGGACCGTAATGCAGGCTAATGATTCCAGTGCGATGTGTCGAGGAGGACCACGCGTTTTGCCTACCCCACGTCTCGGGAGTTCGCGAAAGCTCTGGTAAAGACGGAAGTAAAAATGATGGCGAATGAATGACAAAAACATCTTTATCGAATTATCTCCATTTCTTTCCGTAAAATAAACAATACTGACATCATGTTACGTCACGTCATACAGTTTCTGTCTCTGGTGCAAAGATCGCCCTCGAAATTAGTGAAAGTAATTAACACCTTCGAGTAGTAACAACACCGAAAAAAAGAACAGTTGGAGTATACCAGATCCATGATACTGTACAAGTTTCCTTGGTATCATGGATATGGTATACTCTAACTGTTCTTTTTTCGGTGGTATTAAAAAAAGTGGCATCTTTTTAAACTTTCTGAAAAATAGAGTACGTTACTTCCCTTTTCAAGTTTGTACGCAACAGATATTCTTCATAATTTTTCACATAATCTTCAATGATAAGTCGTGAAACAACAGCTGAAAAATAGTTATTTCAAACATAGCTCTAGAAAGACCCATTGGGATTAAAAATACTCAATCTCTGCTACAAAAAACAAAAACTAGATAAATATTCCGGACGCTTCGTTGTCATGGAACATCCAATGGTAATTTTGCGCTATCAAACGCTGCGCGTTGTCTTGACACGGCCTTGGCCGTTCCTGGAATCACTGAAGCCGCCTGAAGTGCACCTTAAGTTTCTTCCTGCTGTGCCCGTGAAGTGACTCAGCCACACGCGAACGGCAGATACCGACCTCCCGGATCTGCTTAACGGCTCAACTGTTTCTGTAGGTCAAGGTATAATCTCTTTTTTTTTTTTTTTTTTTTCGGCTGCCTACTTGGGAAATCTCCTTAGGAGGTTGTTGCGGAGTATCAATCCCCTTTATAATGATTGTATATCACGGTCTGCCAAGCAGATAGAAGACCCCTAAACTTCACAAATCAGAATCTCCGGAGTCATTGAAATTAGAATTTGTTTACCTTTCACTGCAGATAGAGACACCTAACTTATTCATGTTTCTCACTTTTAGTAAGCCTACTTTAAATTATTGTCAGGCACCAAACAAACCATTTTAAAGAATGCATTAAACTAATAGTTGACAGGAATTGTCGGCGTAATCAATTTCCTCAACCAGTATTTATTTTGAAATTTATTATTATTAGTTATTTTTAGTTATGTACCGTCATCACGGGCTACTTGGACCCTTAGACTACTACTAGAACACACGCGAGAAAAATGTTTTCAGCTGCTGAAGCCTCTTACTTTGCATTTACGTTAGTTCGCAATTGCTTCTGTTCGATGGCAACATAGTGCAATATTAAATGCATTTGGCCTTGGTCGGTCGTACATCTGTACGTTACAGCACTGAATTAAGTATCTAGTGTCGAAATTGGCGGTATTTGAGCCTTGCAAAGTTTTATAACTACAATGAATGTTCAAGAAACCTGATCAAGCGAAAAGTTTACATTTTAGTAATTATATATTTGTTAATAGAACTGCTATGGTAACCGTATCATTAGTAGAACGCCTTTCCCAATTCTTTAGATTTCCTAATTGTGAGCACATCATCTCAAAAACCGAGCTACCTGGACTCACGCTCGCAGTGGGATCAAGTAGCTCGAAACTTCCTTTTTAATGCGTTAATCGTTTTATTTCGATATTCGAAACTTCAACAATGTTTATTTTCTATTGCTTCTTCAGTAATCTGACCGTTATGGTACACAAACACAAACATATAATACATAAGTAGCCTGAAGTCGGAAATATGCGGATTACAGACGGCCCACCAGCTTGGGGCAGCATTTCAGTCGGGAATAATGTCACAAAGGCAAGCTGAAGCTTCTTTCAAAATAAGTCGATCGACTTTAAGAAGGAGACTGAAGAACAAATCCATTCAGAAACCGAGCCATCCAAAAGTGTTTATTGAAAATAAAGATTTAGCCTTTGAAAGTATCCTTGACAAAATCTGTAATTTCGGATTTCCTGTTGATGAACTCCATTTCAGATTTATTGTGAAGTATTACTTATGTATGCGTAGCAAAACTGTGCAAGATTGGGTGAAGCTATTTTTAATTAGGGGCCCACGGTAAACCATAAAAAAATTGGATAATAAAAATTGACTTCCAGCTCTTGAAGTTATCTTCGTTTTTGTAGTTAATTTACACTCATGTTTGTATCATAAAATCTCGGAACTACATAGACCTAGTGCAAATCTCAATGATTTTATATAAGAAAACTTCGCGTTGGTTCAAGTACTAAGAGTGTAACGTAAACCCAATCTTGATACAATTTTTACGCTCTTTGGGTAAAATATATCTTACCAACCTACTCTCGAGCATCTTACATTAAGCCATTAGATTGATAGAAAAAAATATAAACAAATTTTGTTTAATTTTTTGTGGACTAGTAAAGAAAAAACCATAAAAGAATTGAAATATTTTGTTCATGTAGCTCGTGTTTACGGTATACAAAAATATTTCGTACCTGTTAACGGAAGGCACATTTTTGTCTTCTTCCTCTGGTGAATTATATGATTTATATAGCTAAACATTGCAACTTTTTATGTAACAATTTAACAGAAACATGGACAGAGAGGTAAGAGAAAGAATGTAATATTTATTTTGCATTTCCTTTGCCACCATCTAGTACAACACATGCAGATCTTCAAGACTTCAAAAGTACAGAAATCACAAATAACAGTAGCGTCAAATTTGAACAAAAACCGAACGCACACGCCATTCATCTTGCCGCCAATATCAGTGCAACCGTATGTCGGTTACAGCGCCACGTTGTTCTGGTCTAAATATTTCAATTTGTGAAAGCAGAGAAAATTATATTTTCGGTTAATAAGGAAAATGGCTAATTTATTAAATCCCATTTTTCGGTCAAATGAAAAAATACGTCTAAAAAACTATATTTTACCAGTAAAAAATCCTTAAAGATCATTCTTAACATCCTAGATTATTAGCATAAAATTCTTAGGTGCGAAATAAATAGTTCCACTCGGAACCGTTCTCCGCCAAATGACAATTGTGTTATTTTTTTCTGCACCGACAATCTGTGAACCATTTCTTAATTTGTAGCGTACATTCAACAATATCCACGCATTATCATAAATCCTCAACATACAAAATTATTGTTACCACAGAGCAATATCAATGTGTCCAGCGGCCAAATTAAAAAAAAAATTCATATTTGGAGAACAATTGCTAGTTTCAGTTCGTTATTATGAAACGAAATACCATTCACGTTTTCTTTATAGTACTTCATGCAAACTTTTACTGACAATAAAATGCCGGCACCAGGTAACAAATTTGACAGATTAAATTATCTAATCGTAATACACGGAACGCCTTTCGCTAGAAACCAGCTATCACATATCTTGTTTTTATATCTAATTGTTTGATTGATTGAATATTATTTCCGGTCGAGTAAATCGATAATGTATTTAGTCCCGTAAGTATAGTGCATGTCTTTATCGCGAGCTGTGACTGTTCTATTCCGCTGATGAACGAGATCCAGCGCCGACCTACACGTCGACTAACAGGTCGGGTTTCCTCCCCCTACAATCAGGAAACTCAATAGCGGGGCACAACCACCAGCCGAGACAAGCTCTAAATCGCTGACTGATCTGCCGACACCTGGTGTTGATCGGTGAAACCGCGGAAAACTACCGATCAGAGCAGCTGGCTGCTAGAATTCTCCTTCAGACAGCGGAGGGACTTAGCCGTGCAGCTTGTGACGAAAATGCTGTCACCATCTACCGGAACCCTTGGAGCTCCCGGTCAGCGTCATTGCACTGACATCAGCTGAGCAACCCAAGCCGGTCTTTCTGCTCGAACTAGAGGTCGTACAGAGTTAAGAAAATAAACAAATAACTCGTGGACAAATTCTTAAGTTCTTTACGAAGGTCTTATTCGCCTGATGTTGATCAAAGAAACCTCGGAAAACTATCGATCAGAGAAGCCGGCCACTAAAATTCTCCTCGAACCTAGGACCTCTCGGTCAGAGGTATTGCAACCCAACCCGATCTTTCTGCTGAGGTCCTACAGAGTTGATAGTATTTACAATTAACTCATAGAAAAATTCTGAAGTTATTTACGAAGGCCTTACTGGGCTACTGAACAAAATCGCAGATGAATGAGGTACCCTTCTACATAACAAATCATTTGTAAACGCGCACGCAAACTGGAGGCTCAGGCACTCCGGCGTCGACCTTCACACCGCGGCTCGCGACCTCCAACCGCAGCCATCAACACCTCCGCGCCCCACCGCCGCCGATATTTGAGTTTAATTTCGGGGCAATATTTACGGCGTCCGCCGGCTTGTTTGCCGGTTGACGTCCGCGGGTCGAGAGCGCGGAAGGAGGGGGCGGGTATCCGATTTCGATGATTTATACGACGTTTCCTCGTGTCGCAAGGTTGCCCCGCGGCCTTATCTTATTCCGATAGCGTCCCCAGACGGCGCCCGTTCGGCGGTTGGCAGCGGACGTGCTCAAGGCGGACGCGACCTCGGTGGCAGGGGCGCTGGCGTGGGGGGCTGGCAGACGCCGAAGTGTAGGTGTTTGAACGGGTAGTGGGCAGTCACCATTAGCGGCCTTTATTGCCGTTGACTGCGGACTAACAGGTCGATCCCACAATTGAATCTTTTATTTCAGAAACCCGTCGAAGTCCTCATTTCGAAAAAAAAACTCAGAAAAACTCTCCCAATTTTTCTGTTTCCAAAATATGTTTATTTCTTAAAGCAGTTGATAAATGAATATTTTTCTTATAAATATGCACAAAACGCTCTGTCTATCCTCTGGGAACAATACTCCATTGCGAATAAACGATTCAATTATAATGCCGTCTTAAACAAAAAGGAATCATCAATTTTGGTTTCCCTGTTTATTAGGTTCCTTTTATACTTATAAGATATCTTACGAAGCAGCAAGTGTTCAACCATATTAATTGATATTCCGAATTTAAAATCCGCTTTATCTCGCTTTTGTGGGCATTCTGCCTTCTTGTTTCGACGGCAGTGTAATGGAGGCTATGAGTGTTGTTGGTGGGGAAGGTGATAGATCGATTGTGTGGGTGGTTGGTGATCGCTGTTTGAAGAAACAGTTTCGAAATAGGAAGCATCTGTTCGGCAGTGAGACTGTGGTCGTAGAACATCCACGATGGCAGAAGAGAGGTAGGCTCCGTTTATTTACAATTGTTAGAAGTGCAGTTGGAGAGAGAAGACTTCGGACCCGAAGCAGGGGCAAATCCAGCCGATCATTTTGGAGAGACCCATCAGAGAGTTTTGTTAAATTTTACACATTTGTTACTATATTTTATAATATGTTTGTAGTCAATTTATGATTCTACTCAATATTATTTTTGAAATAATTACAAATCTTACGTAAATAAATATTTAAATCAGTTTTGCAGAAAAAAAGAAGGTGGAGGGGGGTATGGCTACTATGCCCCCCCCCCGGCCACTGACTCGAAGAGAATTACTTTCGCTGACGAATAGGATTAACATCAGGATACGATTAAGACCGGAGGTGTGAGATGTAGAGGAAGTGACGAGTGTTGGCAGTTGGAGTGTCACGGGTTTCAGCGATGGGTTTTTCTGATCGCTGAATAAAGATGGCTGTGCTGGTACGTGTCTGGAATGGAAATGCTTTTCTTACGCAAATACGAATACGTTCAATTTCGTGCAAAAAGCACAAAGGTGTTGGATGTGTTATTGGAAATAAATGCAATAATGTCGTTTCGAGAGAGGAAAAAGAAGACAGAAAGAAGATGAAACAATCTTTAGACAACATACGAAGATAAAATATTGCAAGTGTGTGAATTAGCGACGATTAATACGCAGTTGACTTACGTAATAATTGACGTGGCGGGAATCGAATAAGCTTCCGAAGACAGGCTAGTTGCACTGTCCTTAATGATGTTGGACATTTTGATCCACTGATCATGGAAGCATATTAATTAATAATAGAACAAATTACGTAGAACTCAGGTCTATACATAGTAATTATTGATAGGTTCGTTTCTTTCGAATTCTTTCTTGCTGTCAGTCCCAGGACACTTCAAACTTTATTATCGTCATGTGAAGTATATATTTCTGGCAATAAGCAAACGTGTAAGAGTGAATCTTCACATTCTTAATGGGACATGTCTCCGAAGTCTTCATTGTGAGGTAAACGAAGTTTGTGGAAACGGCACTTATTGTCCATCCACACTATATCTATACAGACACCTCTGATACCAACTGGTAGCGGTTCACCATTCAGCACTCTGTCACCTTTCATCAAGTATTTGGCCATTCCAATAAGCCGAGGGGATGCATGTGCGTCTATAAATCGCGCCTGTTAGTTCCTGGCTTTAAACACTCTCGATGACTCCGGAGGCGAAACACTTGAACTAGGGATGCTACAGAATAACTACTTTTTGTAACTTATACCATTTTCAGATATTCAGAGAGATCTACGAATATGAAACATACGTCACTTTTATAAGCGTACTGTGCACTAACCAAGAGAAAATATTTAAAAAATGTGGATCAATTTGTGAGAATATTTTGAAAATGTAGTTGAGTCTTCTCTTAAATTACACAGAAGTATTACATATTATATAAAAGTATCAATCAACTCATGTTCAATAAAACATTAACAATGAATACTATAAAACTAATATATTTTAGGATTGAGTTCAGAAAAACATTGATACTTCCCTTTTATCAATAGCCTTGAGCTTGGAAATACTAAATATGGAGTGAAGCTCTATAAAACTAAGACGATCATAGCTTCTGAACGAATTATGTTGTAGGTACATGTTATGACCGACTCGATTAATCCAGAACGTCGCTAAACCAGGAATTTTATAAATATAATTATCTTCTAAAATTAAAAATACGACAGTTGTAATTAAGTCTTAATTTACTCTATCAATGTTGTAATTAAGGCTATTAATCTACTATATCAGAGTTATATTTAACTATTAATTTTCTTAAATGTAATGTTTATGAAAATCAACAAATTCCTCCAATTACCATTAACAACCTTAAGCGTTAATATTTCGGCCAACGGGGGCAAAGCGCCGGGGAGCGTTCGCGGAGGAATGACGCGGCTGAGAGGGGGCGCGCGCCGCGGCGCCAGCCACCCGCGCAATGAAGAGTTGGGGCGATAGCGCCCGCCAGCAGCCCGCGCCGCAGCGCGCGTGACGAGCGGTGCGGGGAAGCGGCGTCGTCGGTGGCCGCAGCTCCCTCGCGCGCTCTCGCGCCCGCGTAACCTGTTTACGAGGCGGCCATTCTGCAAATAACTGCGGGCCGTCCGTCAACAGTTAATCGGGCGGGCGGGCGGGCGGGCGGGCGGGCGGGCGGGCGGGCGGGCGGCGCGCCCGCAAGTGGGCGCTGCGGCCCCGCGCCGATCGACTGCCGAGCCCAATCGACTCGCGCGCCGCCGCGCCATTCCCGCGGCTCGTCGCTCGCGCGAATGTCAAACAAGCGAGGCGCGTGGCGCGACACCGCAGCACGGGCGGACGGGCGGACGGGGCGGGTGGACGGGGCTGGCGGGCGGCGGCGGGAGGACGGGCGGGTGAGTGGGCGGGTGAGTGGGCGGGTGAGTGGGCGAGTGAGTGGGCGGGCGAGTGGGTGGGCGAGTTTGGGTTGTTTGGGTGGGTGGGTGAATGAGTGGGCGGGCGGGCGAGTGGGCGGGCAGGCGGGCGTGCGTGCGTGCGGGCGTGCGGGCGTGCGTGCGTGCGGGCGGGCGGGCGGGCGGACGAACGAGCAGAGGCGGGGAGGTGGGTGGCGGGGATGGGAGTGGGGCGGAGGGAGGTCGGGCGGGTAGTCGGGCAGTCGGTCGGGCGGGTGGTCGGGCGGGTGGTCGGGCGGACGAACGGACATGGACGGGTGGGTGTCGGTTGGTCGAATGGGGGAACGGGCAGACAGGCGGACGGAAGGACGAACGGGCGGGTGGGCAGGCGGGGGAGGGTTCCGGTGGGACGAGCAGTCGGACGTCGGGAGGGAGGAACGTCGGACGGGCGGGAAGGCCAACGGGCGGGGGCGGCCGGGCGTGATTGTGAGCGTGCGTATGGGCGTGCGTACGGGCGTGCGGGCGTGCGGGCGTGCGGGCGTGCGGGCGTGCGGGCGTGCGGGCGTGCGGGCGTGCGGGCGTGCGGACGTGCGGGCGTGCGGGCGGGCGTGCGTGCGTGCGTGCGGGCGGAAGGACCGACCGACCGACCGTGTCTTTCCTGACACCCTACACGCCGCGTTGCGCGGGATGTGTGTTGGGAGGGATAAACAGGAGATGCGATTGTTCAGATTCCGTAGGGAGGCGTGACCTTTTCGCTGAAGGGAATTTGAAGGTTTTTTGTCATCCGGAGTTGGCTAAGGAGCTCGTCTGTTGATGGGCAGCCCGAAAGGAATAAGTGGGATGCCATTCCATTTCCACTCCTTTTCCGGATCCGGAGAGAATATGCCGGGATATTTTAGAAGTGCAAAGTTCGTGAATATTTTTTTCACTGTTTCGAAACGCAGTCATGATACAAGCAAAGAATATTGTTTCAGCAATTCCCATTTTGCTATGCATAGGATACCCTTTTCCGAATAAGAGTAATGTCTGAAGTTTAAATAATTAATAGTTTGAAAATGAAAAGAGACTTCACTAATCACTCCCTAAAGTTTTAGCAACCTCCTGAAAAATTATAATGTAAGGCATTAGAATATAATTCCTAGAAAACAGACACGATAACATTTTGTAGGGATTTTGTAATCATTAAGCTGCGATCTATCACTGTTCATTTAATTTGTCGACATACTAGATGAATACTTGTCCTCATGACTGCTCGGGACATGTTCGAGATTTCTTTAGAACACCTTTTCTTCTTCGCAGAACTTTCTTCCAGGATTTCGAGAGTGCGTTGGAGAAGATTTGTGAAATATTTGTACATTCGTTAATATAATAGTGGCCTTGAAGATATTGCAAAGGATAGTATGGAAATGTTCATTACTCATTGCATGCGAAATATCTACGGATTAATGAATGAGTTTATTCCACTCGATCTTATATCTACAATTGTAATTAATCACATTCTGTTCATTATATTATATATTTTTTCATTGGCGAATTAATTAATTCTCAATTTAAAATATTCTTCTTCTACATTCTCAATTTAAAATAATATTTATGAAGACCACAATTTCAACATTTAATCTGCTAAGAAATTGCCGTTTACAACTAACCCCAGAAGGATTTAAAAATATTGAATTTTATTGAATTATATATATATATATATATATATATATATATATATATATATATAATTTGGTGATAAATTATTAAAATTTTAGACGATTTTCAAGGTTCAAGGAAAGTTTGATCTGAACTCCCATGAGAACCATGATTAAATTATTGAGAGCGCAAGAAGAAACTTCTCGTAAACATACGAGAAAGGTCTTTTACATCACTGCTTGAAAATCAGCAATACATTTTTCATCTTAAGGGTGAAGACGACAGAGATTAGGGATGTTTACCATGTACGAAACGAACGTACATGGTACACGAAGATACACGAAAATTTGAAAGCTGTACACACAATTACCATTCAAAAACACGCACTTGCAAGTACTCTCTTCCTCTTCCCTCTTGCCTTCTGCGTGATGTCTGTCCCGTAATATTCTCCTATCTTCCGAATGTCTGTCATTTACCTAACCCTTTCACATATTTCGATGTTTTTACATTTCAACAAGCCAAAGAGAACAACGCTTCCCATTTATAAATGTTTCACATTCTCCTTTTATAGAATATAAAGCCCGAATTTTGTAATGTGCAGTAAAAAAGTATGCTCCAAATATTCCGAAAGTGAAAAGTTGGAGTTGGTGAACCTATTACATTTGGAAAAAAGTAAGTTATCAAACTAAAATACTCACTACTACACGGATGAACACAGCGGAAACACTACTTCCGAGTGCCTCTCAAATATTCACCAGACCGGAGTTTATCGCACCGCCGCTCCCCTGTCTTATTCTCCCCGAAATTAATCAGTGGCCAGCTATTCACCGCTGTTCCGAGAACTCTACTTCCATCGAGGCTGTGATGGGGGATCGAGAGGTGCACACGAACTTGCTCTCAGATTTACGAAACAAGTCGAAGGAAAATATTTTCAGAAGGAAGTCATAACATGCATCAAATGATCAATTAACAGGTCATTATATTGCTGTAAAATAAGTCAATACGAATGCTGCATCTTAATGAATAATTTTGCGTGCCTTTGTGAATAGAATGCGAGACCCATTACACATATTTCCGGAGCTTGCATTAAAACAGATGTACCACATGTACTGGATGAACTAAAGACTAACTGTTAACAAATTTGCGATGCTAATATAGGAATGTTTTAATGATTAATGAATATTCATTAGAAATAAATTAACTGCGCATTTGGGGTCGACAAAAAATGAGGTAACGTACTGCTCAAAACCTTTTTCTCTGCATCCTTTAGAGCTGCAACTCGCGCTGGAATTTCAGCAGGTAATTCGACTGAGCCCCAGGTGCAAACCCCAGCAGGTATCACTAGTAACTACTTTCCGAAGCGCTCCCCCATTCAATAGCCCCGTCCGGAGGTGCTCGTTACTCCAACGGCAAGCGCCACTGCCCGCCACTCGCATCCACGCGGGGAGAGAGAGAAGCGATCGACTGAACAAAGCGATCAACTGTGGAGCAGCAGCCGGACGAACACTATTGAAACACAACTTCTCAACGCAGCTCACGCATTCAGCGCCCTCGCCCGAGTTATTCGAGCAGCATACTGCACTCCCCGCCCCCGCCCCCCTAACCCGTTCCGGACCCCGTCAGCCTCTGAAAAAAAAAAAAAAATCACGAAGGAATTCCGGCGTGGCCCGCAGCGCGCGGGGAGCGGGGGGGGGGGGAGGCGCGATGCAATTCCAACATGGCGAAATATTTACGCGCCCGCCGAATTTACGCGGCGATAAAGCAGACGTATTGTAGCGCGCCGCCGCGCCGCGTGATAGACCGCCCGCGGAGCGCCTGCGGGACGCCGCGCGCACGCCGCCACGCACGCCCCACGCGCATCGGCACGCGCGGCGCGGGCGGAGTGGCGGCGGGGCGGGGCGGTGGGGCGGCGGTGGCGGCGGCGCGGAGTGGTGGGACGATGCGGTGGGGCGGCGTTGGCGGGGCAGTGCGGGCGGGGGCGGCTGGGCGGCGGGGCGGCGGGGACAGCGGAGCGATGGAGGCGGCAGGGTGACGGAGCGGCGGGGGCGGCTAGGCGGTGGGGATGGCGGCGGCGGCGGAGTGACGGGTGCAATGGGCAGCCGGCGGAGGGACGGCGGGGGCGGCGGGGTTACAGGGGCAGGGCGGCGGGGGCGGCGGGGGCCTGTGCGGCGTGAGCGGAGGTGGTGGCGTGGGCGGCGGGGAGGGTGGGGGCGGCGGGGAGGGCGGGGTGAGAACGGTGGGAAAGTTCCCGTCAGCTTTGTGGTGCCTTCCGCGGAAGCAAAAATGGGAGGGATGAACAGATATGCAGAATGACTCTGAATAAATGTTTCAAACTTGTAGGGCAGTGAGCCCAACCGTTTTTAACGAGCTACTCGTAGTGACCAGAAAAAAATGCTAGATCGCCGGGTTATGCTTAGATTCGCTAACCTGCGAATTTTCTCTATTGTGAACAGAAATACGATTTTCGCATGACTCACAAAAACATCTGCTGGCATACTCCCACGCAATTGTCAGTGTCAGTTTCATAGTTAACTGTGTGAGCGTGAGATTATGTCGGTTATGATTTTCGTGTGTGCAAGTATTAATACCCAATTTGGTTTCAGATTGGTCTGAAAGTGAAGACAATGTCCACATCTACGTATCTACGTGTGAAATGTTTTTTTGTAACATCAAATATATAGAAAAGAAGAACTGGAACAGTTCGACGATGAATATTTGAACAACTGTATCCGAATGGCTCTTCCTACTCTGCTTACTATATTTTTAAAAACAGTTGTCGAATATTAGTGCCATCTCATTAAACTTATTATCTGATCAAACATTTTTTCTTACATTTGTAATTTATTACACACGACACTTCAATACTTCGTTCTTACTTCACTTTCAATTTTCGTTTTATTTACTTTAATATTTCATATTTAATAGAAATATATGCTTATAGATAATAAGCAAATGTAATGTTTCGAAAAAGTTTATTATTTATCGCTTGGCTTCTTTTGGTAGCTCACTGAAGGATTACAAAATTGTAGGGATGGTCAGAAGCTTCATAAGTTTGGAGACCCCTGTTCTAAGGTATTTAGAGGAATGAGGACTGATACCTTTTCGGGAATCGACCTATGGTAGCATATCTCACATAGCAAAGTTACACATGTGTCATTATACCTACATTTGTTCATTATATTGGAGGTTATAAGTGGAGCAGAGAAGAATCTCTTTGACAAACACCAATGCATGATAAGTTGCCTACCAACTAGGGGCAAATGTGACATATTTTCGTTCGTACGATCGTAGTATATCCATTGGCAAACTGTTGTATTACATTCGCTAAATGCACTACAAAGTGAAAATTATTTTGAGACTGTCTGTGGATAGAAGATGGTGAGGTATAGATATAAGGACTAGAACTAGAGGAGCTACAATACATACTTTCTTGCACTGGTTGTAAATTTACCATTTTCGAAAAATCACAAAGTTCAACGAAAATGAGACCTGCACCATTCGCTTAGGAGTTCCTTGTTCCATGCGCGGAAAAGTAAAGAACAAATTTGGAGCGGTATATGAAAAATATCTATTTATAAATTGCATTGCCTTGTTCAAGTTTTTAGCGAACATATCACTTATATGATACTAAATGTACTTGACATTCGCAATTCTCCACAAGAGTAAATTAGTATATTACTTCAATTTTACGGAAGTGAGGCAATGCAATTACTTCGTTTTATTATTTATTTATTCAAAATCATTATTTTCCAAACCTTCGGCATTTCGAGGTGATGTGAATAGTAAATAAAGAAATGCTGATTCAGTGAATATAACAACTCGTGTGAAATGTAAATAATTTTCTCTTTGCCTGCGCATACTCTGAGCTGTTTTAAATAGAATTCCAAACATAATAACCACATTTCAAATGGAAAATCCGTCTTGTGCTTGCTGGTAAATCCCAGTCACAAACGCAGGTTGTCCAAAATCACGTCGGGAAAGTCCCTTCTCTTCGCTGATGCGAAATATCAACCTCACGCAGGTATACACGAATAAAACAGGTAAATAAAAATAACACCCGGCTTATTTATTTTATTAAATTTAAAATAAAACAATCGAAACATAATTGGCGACAACTGGCCTTCGCGTTTAATGAAATATAAAATCTATTTCAAAGTCTCACCTGTAATTTTAATGTGAAGTTAGAGAATTTAAGAGAAGTTAGAGAAGTAAAGTACAATCATTTTATAATAGTGTTGTTATAGTGTAATAACTGAATTTACAGCAACATGACACTACATATGAATTCAAAAACAAAATAAAAAGAAGTTGTTAAAAATACTCCGAAGTAAACCAAAACCAATTTCTGATATTATTTAGTGAATTCTTCTCTATTCAATTATAATAACGTTGCTATAATTTTTTATCGTCATATAATTATTTTTATTTTTGTTAAACGTACAGATCGTCACAATTAGTTTCTATTTATCTGCCGAAACGAACAAACTAATATTCACAAATTACAAAATTGTCGAACATTGTAATTTCTCACGTGATTTATTGAAAAATTACATAGCCTAACAGTTTTATTCTCATAGTGCTCAAGATGTGAGATAAATGGTTACTTTCGTAGAATGTATTGGGGTTGAGTGATCAACAAAGATAAAAGACACCTATTAAAAATATACATGTTGTATTCTCTCTAAAACTGATATTTTGTTTGTTTACATTGTTTTTCTGGTGGCGGCAACTGCTAGAGACATTAGTTCCGTTAATTCGCGGCAATATATCTATGAAAGAGGAAGTGATCATCACCCGTTAGAACGCGAGTGTCGACCTATAAGACTCAGGCGCCACACTATACGTCGACTAGCGAAGGTTTTTCCTTCTCCAGGCATTTCCCCCAGCAGAGCACCGCCCCAGCCGGGACAAGCTGTAAGCTTCCAACTAGACTCCTGACGTGTGTGGAAGAGTCGTGCATGTGAATTTAAGTGTCTACGTGTGTAAGATATGTCAAGAGTCAAGGATAAGACAAGGAAGGAACAGGGCAAGTGGATAGAACGAGGATGATGATCGGTAATGCTGGCACTGGGTTAAACTCAGCCGGTGAAAATTCACCACTGACGAGAATCACAACCTAGGACCGTGAGACACACTGCAGAGGAAACAATTCTTGCCTTGAGCTATACCTACGAGCATTTTATTACAATATTGTACCCTTCTATCCATTTTCCCATCATGTAAAATCTGAATGTGAATAAAAGAGTTTTCCCTCAAATGCTTTGTCCAAAATCGATATTTCATCCACTAACCCTATCGTGTCCTAATCAATAATTCTAGGCGCATCTCCAGCCCTATAAGAACACTTCGTTACACAAGTAATATTTTATAAGAATCCATGTGTGGTAACCCTTCTCCGCTGTGCGTATTACGGGCTCCAATTGTTGGTATGATGTATCACTTCGCTTTGAACGGTGTACCTGCGTTCACCGTTAGCGTCCAAACTCACAGAAACACATAAATCACCTGCAATGATATCCGTTATGCAACACATTTATTAATAAATACATAACAGCCTAATCCTATGTTTCTGATACTTGCTGATCCATATTCTGTCAATGAAAGTCACTAAAATGTTTTTATAGTAATAACGTGCATAAATACGTAGCCCCAAATGAGTAGACGTAAAAAAATTATTTTATTAAACTTCGAAACTATTTTTGTTGGAATTTTTACAAAACAATGAACTCTGCAACGGTGTTCTTTAAATAGCAATTTCCATTAATCTGTCACCATGACTCACAAGTACAAATTATATTCTAATCTGAAATGTGCCGTTCTTGCATGCGTGTGTGTTCCTGGATGTGGTGAATCAGTCTCCCTCCGCCTGGCTCCACTCCTTCACCACATCGTCGCATTCTTCCCACTCGCCCACATCGCGCACTCGTCAGGCTCCTCTGCCCAGGGGCGTTCTCGCTCAGCCGCCCGTCCGTCCGCCCGCCCGTCCTCCGTGACCGCTGCCCGCCCCAGGGGCTGCCCTCCTCCTCGCCGCCCCGAGCACCGCAGGGAGAGAGGCCTATAAATCCGAAGCATGTTTCAGCATTATTTACCGCGCGCGCGGACCTGGCGCTGACGTCAGCGATTAGCTGATGGGGCCCCCGGGCGGCGTCCGGCCGCAGCGCCTCTAGTGCTGGTGGACGCTTAGCCCACGTTCAGTCATTCAGGCCATTCGTGGGGAAAAAATCTCTACGACGGAAGTCAAGATTCATAAGTTAACGCACAATTTACGTACTTTACAGGAAGAAAAAAAGTTATCTTCTCACATAGGTTGACTAATTGACTATTTATTTCCTGGGTGCTGTGGTCATTCGTTCCGTAAGTGTAGTGCATGACTCCGTTAGAGGGCAATATTCGGCGTAGATCTACCACGGCTTGCGCGGTTTTCCCCCAGCAAGGTATCTCTTACTAGCAAACCACCGCCCCAGCCGGGACAAGCCCTAAGCTCCCGACTGATCTGGTGTGGTTGCGCTGAATGCTACGTGTTATTGACACAGTACATGACGGTTTAGTGAAGTATGTATAAGTAAGACGTGAGGATTGAACAAGGAAGAGGAAAGAAAAATTGCGCGCGGTCCGCGGTTCATGGTAGGGTACTTCTCCGTCATTAACCTGGTGTTGATGGGAGAAACTACGAAAAAGTACCGATTGGAGCAGCCGGCCGCTGGAATTCTCCTCCGGACAGGGTTAAATTCTACTTAGCGATCTAGCTTTTGTAAAAATCGACATGACTGGAACCCTAAGGCTTCCCGATAGCAGCAGGCAGTTGATGCCCCGAGCCTCCTCAGTCGTTTTTAACACATTGCGTCTAGATTTTGCCACCTTAAATGAGCGCTAAAAAGTTGGATGTTACTTCTGTATACCATCAAATACCTGTAAATTATTTTGATACCAAAAACTGAAAACCACGAAATTGAGTAATGACTTGACCTCTAAGATTCCAAAATAATAAACAATAATATTTTGCTAAGCTTTTCTGCAGAACAAATGCTAACGTAAAAAAATTATAATTGTCATTCTTAAGTTGAAAGTAAATAATTTTAAGTACGGTTTTATTTTATATCTGAAAACTTTTGGAACTGACATTTTCTTTTGTTTTTTTTTCTCTTCGTAGAAGATACAGAAGGAGGTGTACAATCAATTCTAAGATTTCACAAAATGGTTCCCTAAATATTAATAAACACTTTTACCATTAACGACAAGGTAAACTATTTGGAAACAATTACCTAATTGAAATAATTTGATACGGAATGTTGCCTTTGTGCGGTTTTTACTTTCCCGTATACATACGTATCTACGGAGTGAAATACGTAGTATAGGGAAGTTATGTAATGCTGCGGAGAATCTATGGGGAGATTTCTAAGTAAATATACGTTTTGGGGGTCGCCTGATTCCGAAAAAGTGTTTATCAAAATGTCTGTCCGTTTGTGAACACTACTAGCTCCCATACGTACGATTTTTTTTAAATTAATAGTGCCCAGTCTATCTGGCTCTACTCGAGGTGCCGCAATTTTGAAAAATGTTCTTCGAAATTTGGGGGTACTTTACATGAAACCCTTCGCACATTTACAAAATTTTCTCAAAAACGGCACCAATTTTTTTCTTAAAATTTCTTGTAAGAATAGAGAAAAATAAAGGCGGAATAGGTCAGATGTTCACGGTTATCTCTAAATTTTCGACAATTGCAAAAGATAATTTTTCCGTGTCTTCCCAGAACTATAAAATTAAAAATAGAGGTTTTTCCTTCATTAAAAAGTTATTCATAGTGAGTTCTTCCATTAAAGTCGTGTATATTTTTAAAAATGTTTTCGGTGTTTTCGCGCTATATTGCGTTCAATATTTGTAATTTCAATTGCATTACGTCTAATCACTAAATGACAATTATTGGAAAAGGAAATATAATACTGATTGTAAGAAGAAATAATAGAGCATACATTACTTGCTTGAACATTCTTGATAATAGTTGTGGATTTCTATGCGTTGGAATAATTAAAATGATATATGAGAAAATATTACATTTATAAAAGCCTTTGCCCCGACGCGACGCGACGCGATGCGACGCGGCCCGGGGTGGCAGCACACCTGCGCCTCCGCTGCTCCCTGCAGCCGCCCTCGCCCCCCCCCCCACGCCCCCTCAGCCCGCTCTTATGACGCTTTTCCCTTTTCCGCTTCTACCGTTCATTGATTGACTGATTATTTAGTGATTCCGAGCACGTCAACTAACAAGGTCGTTAGTCCCGTAAGTGTAGTGCGTGTTTTTTGCTCGGGAGGTGGCGGTGGTCTTTTCCCCACTGTATGGCGATATCCGGTGCCGGCCTACCTTCGGCTACCGGGGTATCTCAAAACAGCGGGGCACCGCCCCAGCCGGGAGAAGATCTCAGCTCCTGCCGGGGCTGCCGGCACGTGTAGTAGTGTAGTGCGAGTACGTGTAAGGGGAGAGGATAGGACAACGAAGAGGACGGTGAGCCCGTCCGTTAGAGTTCTTCTCCGGCAGTCGCCTGCTGTTGATCGGTGAAACCACGGAAAACTACCGATCAGAGCAGTCGTACCCTAGAATTCTCCTCCAGACAGGGACGGTCGAAAATCTTGCAACGTTCGGGACTCGAACCTAGGACCTCCTAGTCAAAGGGACTGCAGTGACATCAATTGATTCCCTCAGCCATCTCTCCTGGTCTTTCCGCTTCTATGGCGCCTCTTTCGTTAACATTTAATTACCCGGAAAGCGAGCTATTGAAAAACTCTTCAAACTCTCCAAATTTGAGTAAGTGAGTGTTTATCGATTCTGGACGCGTCAATTGCTATGGTCGTTAGTTAGGGCAGGGTAGCGGATGTTACCGCAAACTACGAGTTGGATGCGATAGACCGTAAGATCCAGCGGGGCCTTCACGTCGGCTTGTGGCGTTTTCCCCCTCCACGTATCTTCTTGAGTAGGGCACCACTCCAGCCAGAATAAGCTCTAGGCTAGTGGCTAATTTTGATTTATTCAATCATATATGTTTCCGGGCGCGTGGACCTCTATGATCATTAGCATGCACTCTTAGTGCACGATGTGGAGAGGTGGCGGGCTGGTCGGGACAATCTCTAAGCTTCTGACGCTTCTCCCATCGTTTTTGGTAGTGTGAAAGTGTAAGTGTAAGTGCGAGTGTGTGTGTGTGTGCAAGATAAGAGGAGGAAGAGGAAGGAATGATTGTGCGGTGTTGATGGTCCATTTGTTCGAGTATTGTTCTGACATCCGCTTGCTATTGATCACACAAACCGAAGAAATCTACCGATTACATCAGCGGGTCGCTAGAATTTTCCTCCACGCAGTGGTTGAATTTGACGCAGCTACGTACCTAGTGTTGAAAATTCCCCACCATCAGGACTCGAATCGTAGAACCTCGCACTCAAATTGCAAAATTTGAAAATAAATATACAAATAAAAATGGCAATAACATTCTAATTAACTGTCTACATTCTTCTGAGTGAAACAATGGCAATGAAATTACACGTGAAACATCAGGAGAGAAAGAGACCTAATCATATCACAATTCCAAAGGTTGTTATCATGTTGTGATATCTTTGAAAGAGTGAAGTGCTCGTTTTACGAATATTTTTAAAATATGCTCTTTCTCAACTCTTTTTCATTTACGATCATATGTGGAAAAGTTCATTCAATAGCTCCATTAAGTATTTCCTAGTAGTGGCTTTGTTTTATTATAAAAGTTAATGTAGAAGGTGTTATCAAAAGGCCGTTGCGAGATTTCCTATCATTGACTTTCTTTTTAAAGGTCGAAAAGGAATTAACTGATATACAATCTAAAATTATTTACAAAACACCTATCTGATTTCGTAGTGATTTCCTCTTTGAAAAAATCAAGTATCAAAGACACCGACCGAAAGGCACTGTTTCCATATAATTGTTTTTGACCTGAATTTCCTGGAAGACAAAATGCGACTGTACTTTTTTTGTTCGATTTTAATACCTCTCTTCATAGTGATAAGCCTCTGCGTCCCGTCCACCACATTCTATCTCCACAGTGTCCGACACAACATTCTAATAAAACTTGCTGGGTGGAGTCATTCCTCCCCCACGATCTGACTGCCTAAGTACGCCCGTTCGCCCATCTCCATCAGTTTCCTGCTTCTTTCCGAGATACCAAATAGACTCATTTCAGCTCTTATGCGTCGAGAGCGTGGACGGATTGGGGTGCCTGAAAGATGTGATTGACTTGCCCAGCATCAGGTCTCCGAAACATCTAACTGTAAATTTTTCGCATTGCATGATTGATTGCCGTTTCCGGGCTCAACTGCTAAGGTCATTGGCTCCGGAAGTGTAATGCACGTGTTTCCTCTGGAGCTGGCGGAAACCTTTCCCTCTGGATGGCGAGATCAAGCACCGACCTAGACGATAGCTTGTGGGGGTTTTCCCCAACCACATACCTCCCAATCGCCCCAGCTGATTGAGCTCTACACTCCCGTCATGTACGAATATTCGTATAGTGCATGTGTGTGGAAGTGTGGGGCGAGATTAAGACAAGGATGAGGTAAGGAAATATTCCTCGGTTCGTGGTCCATTTGCTACGGTACTGCTCCGGCATTCGCCTCGTGTTGGCCGCACAAATCACGGAAAACGTCTGATAAGAGCAGCCGTCCGCTAGAATTCAGCTCGTGACAACACGTGACTTCGACCTAGCTACCCAACTAGAGTAGAACATTCTGCCTCCGCGCCGTCAGAACTCTAACCTCAGGGATAAGGGCACCCCTGTGACATTAACCGACGCCCTGAGCCACCTAAATCTGCCACATTTCTGACGTGATGCGATGACTGTAGTAGCTGAGATACCTGGACTGCGAGGAGGACTCCGTGCCAAGGCCTTAAGGTGAAAACTTCCAGCCTCATGAGGTATTCCGTTGATTAATCTTTGTTTTATATTTCCAAGCGCGTCAACTGCCTTGGTATTTAGTCCTCTAAGTGTGATGCGTGTAATACGGAAGAGAAGATCTTTCTCCCCTGTCGGAACGTGAGCTCTGGCGCCGACCTACACGCAGGCAATTTCTCTTCCAGGTATCGCCCCCGCCGGGTTATGCTCCCAACAGGTCTCCCGATGTTTGTTGAAGTGCGCTGCGAGCGGAAGGGTAAGTATGCGTATGCGAGGAGAGAAAATTAGACAAGAAGGAGAGAGGAAAGATCGCGTACGGTCCTTGGACAATTTTTTAAGGTACTTCTCCGCTATTCGTCTGATATTGATGGAAGGAAGTAATGACAACTACAGCGGCTGAAATCAACCTAGCCACCTAGGAGGTGTCGAAAAAAATTGCACCATTCGGATGCATTCGAACACTTGTTCTAAAGATTTAAGATGACCTAATTCACCTAACCCTAGTTCCTGCGTCACCTAACCGCCTTACTTGTTCTCATTTATTGCTAATATTTAACCCTGAATTCGTATCTAAAAACAGGACATTTACTTACTCAGGACACAAAGAACAGATGTAGGAAAATTTTTATTCGCTTTCCTCTAGGTGTAAAAAGTTTTAAAAGTAAATTAACTAAGGATATTTGTGTAAGTTAGGCTTTTTAAAATAGTTATTATTTTAGTAATAATTTTATTATAATTGTTATTTTTATTATTAGTAGTATTCTGATAATCACTATTAAATGCATTGGTTTATTAAATATACAATTATATTTAAAGTAGTAGTTGAATTGGAGTGTCGTGACGTGTTGTGAAGTGTAGTGCAATAGAGAAGTAGAGAGAGAAGTGAAGTGCAAGTGTAGTGTTGCGAAGTGTAGTGAAGTGTAGTGAAGTAGTGTGAAGTAAAGTAAAGTAATGTGTATTTATTAGTTAAAAATTCGTGCAGGACAGTCATAAAGTGCATCGTAATGCTGTTATTGTTATTATTGTCTTAAAATGCTTTAAAATTACAGTGTATTACTATTCTTAGTTGTAAAATGAAAATTGTAGTGTTCTGCCACCAGGTTGTATACCTACCTGCAGAAATAATAAATCTATCTATCTATCTACTCCCACTGCTTAACGATCTTGATCAGGGGAGGTGTTGGGGTGGGGTGGGGTGGGGGGAAGCTAAATTTAATTGTAATACAACTAAGCAGTGAGGCGCTAGGCGTCTACGTTCTCTTTATCACAAACGTCGATTTACGTTAATCCCCGAGTGGAGTTCGAGGAAAAACAACGTGCTCGGTCAACTGTTTCTGCGAATGGAAATTGCCTCCATTTTCTGTTAGTTCTCATAAAGAACTTCCGACCATAAAAGTTATAAAGCTCTGTGCCCTTTTGCCTATTGAAGGTTCATTTATGCTGTTTAAGCTAGGCCCATTTGTCTCTTTTTGTGGAGGACGACAAACTTTATTTCTACACAAACAATTCAAATCCTGCAAAAGTTCTGAGATATTTAATTCCTTCTATTGTATGTATGCTACAAATGTACGCCATCGTTTTTATTTCTACTCTCTCAGATACTTACAATAAAATTAATTAGCTTCTTGATGGTAATATTTGACTTCATATTATTATATATTATTTAAAACTTTCATTCATATCCATTCAATATTGTGGTGAAAATCCCTGTGAGCAGCTTCAGACGTCGTCTTCACTTTAATAGAAGTTTGGTATGTTAGTTCTTCAATCCTAGACGTTTGTACTAGAAGTAAATTGCAATAGAGGTTTGTTCAGCTACAACTCAGGAAACCCATTCCCTATAATTTGATGAAAATGTATATTTGCATTCGCTCACTTGAACGTCGTGTGAATCCAGGAAGAAACACTGTCCAAATCTAATTAATTAAAACCATCAATTAATTAAAATTTTATTTGCTTCAAAATGAGAAAATGTTTCGAGTAGACAATCTTAACATCTAACGAGAAAGAACATTATGTAATGTAAAATCGTGCTCCCAATTTGCATACTTTCAGAATAGTTACAGGCGTTAACTAGATTTTATAATGCTATTTTCCAAGAAAGTATTTGATTGATTTTAATTTTTTCTACATTCTGAAATATTAATTTTAAAAATGGTTTCACCATTTTTCTGCAATTTTCCGATCGAAGATTATGAACAGTAATTTATTTCAAATATTTCATAATACACTACGTTTCTGTGGTTACTCTCTTAATACTCGTGTATTAGCATTCAACAATCATTCATTTATTTCCACTATTTTATCACAAACTTCGTTTAATAATTAATATTTCATTGGTTTTAATCATTGTGCAGAAGAAGATGATGGGGGACTGTGTATTAAAACCTTAGAAAACCATCAGTGGATTCGAAGAGGGGTCAGGATATTCCAACTTTAGAATAATTCGTGCTTGGACATGTTTGAAGAATGGCATGAAAGCTGGTTGATAATATTTTATTTATTTAGAAATTGGTTCAATACTTCATTCTTCTTTAATACGTTGGTGTGAAATAGATTATGGCATGGGCTGGCAGAGAATTACAACGGATCGATGATTCAACATTTTTGTTACCATTCTTCTGATACTCAATTTTCTTTCATCCTTTTTTTCTGGTAACAGTATACATGAGATAACTATTATATACATATACGATCAACTCAACTCGCTTTGAAACATTTGAATGCATTTTGAGGAATACCCTGTAGACATGAAGGGTGTTAACCCGGCAGCACTCCGGACACCATGCTCGAAGACACCTAGAAAAATACAATGCGTGAGGCCGTGAAACCCGTCCAAGTCGCCCAACGGATTCTCGTGTGTTGGTTGCGTTGTGAAACAAAGTGACGACGCCGACAACGAGCTGCTTGCTTACGCATGCCGTCCCCGCCGCCTCCCCGCCCCCACTGCGTCGCCCCGAAACTCCATGCAAATCACTGCTCAGATGACCGCGGTTACGCAGGAACTGAGGAATTCACACAAAGCCCAAGACAAATAGCCTTATTCGAACTTCCAGCATATGTCGGAGTGACTCATGGAAAAGTTCCATCTCCAGACGGACGCAGCGCTAGCGGCGCCTCCTCCTTATTACAGACCGGAGACCCTCGCAATGATTTCTCGGCCTTTGAGAAACGGAGACTTTTATGGGTTTCGTATGCAAATGAAGAAACAGTAGTGTGCGGTCACAGATATGTAAGAAATGTTTCGAATTAGTTTCAACGTCTTCATGGGAGACTCGAGAAAATGAAATTCAAAAAGCGGAGGCCTCTCCAGCCCCGAGCAGAAGCGCGTTGAAAACCTCCAGAAGCCATTTTTACATTTTAGATTAGGGGGCCGGGCCGACGAGGGGAGGGGAGGCCGCGTCACAATCAAAGAGAATGCCTAACCCGTCGCGGCGAGCAGACAGCGGAGAGGATAAAAGCATTTTCGTAATTCATAACAACACTAATACTTCAACTTCGAGCGTAGGCCGGCGGACGGGCGGCCGCGGGGGGGGGGGGGGGGGCAGGGAGGGGGGAGGTCGTATTTTCGGGGGACGGAGAAGAGCTTTTTTCACAACTGATTACTTAGAGGAGCGGCGCGGGTGGGGGTGGGGATAGGGGAGGGGGCGGTTGGGGGCGATGGAAGCAGGGCTATCGCCCTCCCGCGGCACTTGGATCGATACCCAGATTCGGCGCCTGGGTGCCGCCGGAGCTCGGGATAGAGGAAGCCGAAATCAGCACGGAATAATCACCAATGGCAACAGAAGCGTAGAACTTGAGGCTGAGAACGGAGTCGTGTGGCACACAGGAGTCAGACATCCACGTCCAATGAATTTACCATCAACGCCCTTTTTTGAGAAGGAAGTATCAAAGAAATGCCTAGGAATTTCATGTAGGTATTTGTCGCCTGCCTTCGTTTACTTCCAATTTCCAGCAGCCTCTAGAGATGTTGCTTTCGTGAGAGAAACTGACACTTCAGTGAAAACCTAATGAACACTTCAGCAAGAATAATTAAATTCGAAAAATAAGAATTTAATAAGTACAACAGCTCCAATCCACTACCCGAATAAACTTCCGTTTAATCTTTGCCGATTTTTCAAAATAAAGACAGGGATGTTTTGTCAACAAGAACATATAATTTAATTATTACATCGAGATAAAATACTTAAATATTCATAATACGATGCAGAGAAACAACATATATCAAGTTAAGTGAAAGAAATAAGAGGCTAAAATTCAAAAACATACTATATAGGACACGTCGGTATGTGGTGATGTAAACAATGAACTTGCATTTTCCATAGGTACTATAAAAAGAGTTCATTGTTTCGAGAGTAGTAATACGATGTTAATTTAGATATGAATGATTTTCAATTAAGATATGAAAAGGGAGTTTAATGAGGTATTGGAGCATAAAATAATTTCAGAAAATATTACTTCCCAAATTACTAGTTAGAATTACCAGTTAATTTATAAAATCTTTTCATTAACTGAGGAAGCATTATTTCAAATTATGTCGCCTGAATGAGGTTCTGTGGCGGATCTTTTCATTATACAGGAGTACCACTAAGTATAAATGTTCCAGTTTGAAGTTAAATCAAACACTTCTTTTTGTAAGCACGGCATATTTTATTAATTGACAGCATACAAGATGATATTTAGAGAAGTTGGTATACTTTCATTATTTTGTTTTTATAATATAATTTCGTCTTTAAAAACAAGACTATTTCATACTTTTTTATAGAATTTTCAAATAATTCCTCAAGTTTCTAAATAGTACCTACATTTCGATCAAATACATTATCAATGGCCATGTTTGATTGCAATTAAAACAAAGAGCTCATAGTGAAAGAACTATTGAAACAAAAGGACAACCTTTCATTTCAGTTCATTATTAAATTCTGATCCGCTTTCTCTCCATGTGTCAGTGTACCTGCATTCATAGGATCAGTTTTCAAACTTATTTCAAATAAAAATATGCCATCATATGATTTAATGAGAAGAAAAACTAATAAATGTTCATCTAACGTTTTGAGCTAAATAAATGAGGAGGACTTATTCAGAATCCACAATATACATTTTTCTTCGAGAAGCAAAATGCTCAAGAGTCATTGATGATAAAATTAAAACATAGCATTGGGAAATCAAATTTTCATTTATACTTAATTTATTATTGAACAACATTCACTCTCTCTATTCATTACTCGATTTTGGTAGGTTCCGGCTGTGGATTGCATTACTGTGGATGGAAACAAAAGCTTCTTTTTTAACACTATGAATGTGTCACTTTGTCAAGAAAGGTAATTCTGTTCCAGGTGAGAATATATTTATCATTTCCTTTTAAGGTCATCCTCTTGAACATATTTCAGCGAGAATTAACTAATCTCAAACATTAACATTAGTCATGAAATTATAAAAGTGAAGACAATGTAAAAGGGAATTTCAAACAAATACCGAATTTCCATTTACAGAAGCATTTAAGATTTGACTATCATCCGTGAAATGAAGTATACTGCGTACCAGATACGTAATCGGAACTAGAACCAGGACATCATTTTTAACGGTACAATGGCTGGGTGACATCAGCCCACATCAGTCGAGGTGTTTTTCTCCTCCCCCCCCCCCGCTCGCCCTCCACCAGGCCCCTTCAGCAGCCTCTGAAGAAGCGTTAACAGCCCTCGACTGTTATTGACACAGCTGCGTGCGCGCGGAGGGGGAGGGGAGGGGGAGGGGGAGGGGTAATAGCGCGATCGGCGTAGGCGCCTCCCGCGCGCGGGGCTCCGTCGGCGGCGCGGCCCGCGGGGCCCGGATCGATACCCGGATGGGGCGCCGCGCCGCCCCCGGCGCGTAAACAGCGGCGCCGCTTCAAGCGATGGCGCCGCGACGCGGCTGCCGCGCACGTGAGCCGCCGCACGTGGGGAGATCGCTTCCCGGCGCACCGCTTGGGTGGCTCAGGGCATCAAGGCATGTCCCTGCACTGCCTCTGGCCGAGAGGCTTCTGGGATCGGAGGTCATAGATTCGAGGTCCGACAATTTTCGACACCTTCTACCCAAGTCTAGGGACCGGCCACTCTGATTGGCAACTTTCCGTGGTTTCGTAGATCTACACCAGGCGAATGCCGGCGCAGTACCCCAAAACGGGCCACGGACCGCGCGCGATCATTACTTCTCCTTCCTTGTTCCTCGCTTCCTTTCCTCACCACGTAACTCGCACGCACCACACACACCACCGCACATGTGAGGGCCGATCGAGAGCTTAGAGCTTTCCCGGCTGGGACGGTGTCCCGCAGGTGGTAAACCCCAACACACCAACGTGTAGGGCGGCGCCGGATTCCACCATCCAAAGAAGTAAAACAGCCGGATGCACTACACCTACGGGAATAATAGCCACAGCAGCCGCTGCGCTCGTAAACACGATAAAGTCAATTCATCGGTCCTCACGTCGCGAGCCTGCGGACCGGCACCACAGGAATCTGCCAACTGAAACGGATCCGGCAGTGGTTTCTGGAGAAATACAATTCCACATCGGACTTCAATTATCCATTTACTCATTCTCAAGAAGCTCGTATCTAGGAAAGCATGGCATTATCTCTATTCTATAACAACGTCTATGTTCGGTGAAAGCGTATGATCCCCATCACTATACTACTACAATATTTACGTTTGGTATGTAGGAGAACATGGCCACCCGTCACAATTCTATTCCGATTTGTGTGTTTAATACGTAGGAAAATAAGTTCCCCGTCGCTATTCTATTTCAATATTTATGTTTGTTTCCTGACACTGCCACAATCTTCGGACATTTTATTGCAAAGTTGCATACAGCAATCTTTGCCTGTTCGAAAGCATGAAAACTCTTCGGAATATTCTGACCAAAGTGAATATGGGGGACTGTGAAAGGTTCCCAAAGAGCAAAAGAGCTATTTCCTCAAAAATGTCAGAGATGCCTCAAATGTGAGCGCGCGATTTGGTGGGAATTTTCGTTCTCGGACCCCAACGTAAAGGGTAGTCGGAAACAATTATTAGGTTCAAAAATATCATTTTTTTTAGAAAAGAGACCGGCTGCGATAACGAAAGGAACCGTTGCCTTTGCAGAAGAGTTGATCGGGAGGCAATTGATTTCGCGTTCCGACAGTGGTGGAGTTTCGACACCAACTACACAGTTGGGTCGAATTCAACCACCGTCAGAAGAAGAAGGCTAGCGACTGGAAGTTTTAATCGATAGTATTACAGAGTTTCTCCTACCACTTGCAAGTGAATTTCGGAGCAGTATATTTTACAAATATAGTATTTGACAAATGACGTTTGAGTGTTGCGGGTTGCATTTGGCATGAATATTTAGATGCTTGTTTATGTTAAAGTTAAAGTATAATTCGTCAAGTCTCGTAAAGTTCTATTTCTTTAGAGATCTCGTTTATAAATAGTGGTTGCGCGTGAGAGCCGCAAAACGCATCTATAATATAGGAGTGGATTATTTTACATTCCTAAAGACCAATTCGTTTTTTAACATAAAGAACGGAGGGAGAATTCGGTTTCCTGATATGTTTATACATCTTTAACGATTTATTTTTATTGTTACTAAAACGTTGCGTAATTTATATCCGTTGTAGCCTTGGCCGCCACTATATGAACCAATACTGGGAACCAACACTGTCTTCAATGTTATCATACATTACTTTTAGAACAGATTAGTATTTCAATAAAAAAAATGAAACATTTGTCCTTTCAATTTTAAGTCCGTCATTAATCTTGATGGGCATATAGTTTGTGAGAATTTAAAAGTATATTTTTGATATTTTCAAAGATCTAAAAAACGAAAAAATGTTCGATATTTTTAAATCGGAATTTAAAGGACAAGAAGTGATTACAAATAATTCGTCTCAAAAGCACAGAATCCATACCTTACAGAGCACTGAAAAAAAAACATTTATTTCGCCAAAACATATGTTGTCGTCTAAACTACTTAACTGAGAACTGCTGAACTACTGTATTGTAAAATTATAGCTTAAAATACACTAACTCTAATTTATATTACATCATTATTATATAAACACACGCAGATAAAAACGATTAAAAGATGGATATAGGAGTTGGAGAATGTTTGACATACGATCAAAAAACAATTGATCACACCTGCCTTACATTTGGAGAGAATCCGATATATAATAACTCCCATAAACTACTAGTTGTGAAAATTAATCGCTATTTGGAGACTTAAAGGGCTTCAGCTAACCCAATAAATTTAACAAACAGAAAACAACAACCAAACAACAATAAAATTTCTGATTTAGAACATTGTACTAGAATTAGCAAGATACACACACCGGTGTTTTTCATAGAAGCATTTACACAAATGATAATATTGCTATTATTACGTATTAAAAACGGAATGAATGAGTAAAAATAAGATTTTGCTTATGAAATGCAATTTTTGAAAAGTTTCAAAATTAAATCTTAGGATTTTTCTCGTTTCATATGATATTTTCACATGAAAAGTATGACAAGTTCAAAAACATTGGCCTAGGAGTAAACGGTGTCCAGAGAATGAAACACTCAACCTCGTCCGGCAGATTCCGGAGCGAAGCGGGCGGCGCTAGGCGAAGCCAGGCGAAGCGAAGTGCGGTGGGGGGAGGCGCAGATCTCGGGTAAGCTGCTCGGGCAGGTGCAGATGTCGGAGCCAGCCAGCCCGCCTGCCCCTCCCCGCCACCCCGCCCACCTCCTCGCCGCCCCCGCCCGCGCTCGACCCGTCCTCTCGCGCCGGCCCCGAAATCCGTCTTCAGCCGCACCCCTTCCCCTCCACCCCTCCCCGCCCGCTGGCAACCCCCAAGGATGGATGTGGCCCTTCACAGAGCCGCCTCGCGTCGGCAGGAATTACCCCCGTCCCCGCTCCGCTCCACCCCTCCCCTCCCCTCCCCTCCCGTCCTCGGCAACGTCGCTCCTCGTTCTTTCGCCCTTCGGAACGCGGCCGCGCGGCGCGTTTCTCACTTGTCCGAGACTGGACGCGGCGTGCGCCGGCCGCAATCAGTCTGGCCACCCTGACAGCGAAATTGGTGTTGAACAATACGAATTTTAATAGAGCTCCCGCGTCCGCGTCTCGGAGTTAAACATCCATTAATTTGACGTTGCCCGCGGAATCCTGCATAAATTCTGAACGCACGCCTCCATAAATCCGTGGCCTCTGTTTATGGGACAAGGGGTAGTTATCGGTGGAGCTACCCTCGCGCGCGCTTTTTCCGCCGTGGAAAGTGATTTATATTTATTAATTATCCCCCTGTGTGGAGTTTCAACCCGGCTGGAGGAAGAGTGCTACCCTCTCGGTGGGCAGAGTAGTCGGCGGTACCGCGTTGTCTGCTCTTGTTTGCCGTTGTTTATTCCAACAACTCACTCGAGTGTCCATGCGTGGCACTGTGGTACAGATTGCAGACCAGTAAAATATTCGCTTCAGTTCTGCGCGAGTAGCAGCGAGCGGCCAATTAGCACGTAAAATTATTGTGACCATAACTTAGATTACAATCCAATCGGGAACTTGCGGACCTGTCTCGTTGAAAAGAAATGATGCGATCGAAAGTGTCCATTAGAAAACTGAAATATTTGCTCCCTAGCTGTAAATTTTCCGTTATTGTTTGGGGAGAGGCACTCGGAAAATTTGTCGTTATTCTCAACTGGCAATTTTAATCACAAATAAATTAGAATGCGTACATTCTGTGCAAACGCAGGAATTCATTCGGCGTATTTATCATTTTGCTAAACTCACAATTAAAAAACGATTTTGTATAGAACTGAGGGTGGTCGATTTTAACCTAACATTCCAAATAAAACAATACGCCGTGATTTAATTGTCATAGGTATTTTCGTGTTCAAGAAATGTTCTACCAAAGACTTTATTGGAAATAACAATACTATTACACTTCTCGTATTGAATGGCAAATTATTTATTCGTAACTTCACTGGAGGGTTATTCTTGAAACCAGTTAGTCAAGATAACTAGAAAACCGTTTTGAGTGTTATGTTAATACTCTATAACAAAGTAACAGAGAAATGTTATTCAAAGAAATAGCTTTATTCATCCCACCTGTAACTGTTCCAATTTTACCCCTAGTATATTATTTAAGATAGACTTAAGATAGCTACCTACCTAAAGACTATTATGGCGACTGCATTGCCTCTTGCAAATAAATTGTAACCCGTAAGAGAATAGCAAAGTTTGCAAGCAACAGAACGTCGTGTTCAGATACAATTATATCTTTATTAGAAGTTGTTAAATCTATTCATATAAGGAAGATTTTGCGTCTTGTATTTGCTTTCGTTTATACAATTATAAACATTCTACTCTAGTCCGCTTCGTGCTGTAAACTGTTATCTGCTGCGTGACAGAATTATTTGTCGGGATGGGTTACAACTTATTTCCTCTTTCATTACACTGATTGACAATCTCCAAAGGATTACGTGCACCAACCACCAAGCAATTTCGTGCGCTGACGTCTATACTCCACCCTCCACGCGCCCTATCTGTCTCCGGATTAAACAGCGCGCCACGCGACTACTATTCTGAGATTGACAAGCGAGACCGCCGGGGAGTGGTCGAACCCTATCTGAAAATCGGTCGGAGAATCGAGCCTTCACAAGCCCTCTTTCAATCCTCACTCTAGTCCCGCTGATATACGCTGAACACACCCGAGAATCGCCTCACCAGCACGCAAGGCACGCCCGCAAACCTGTTACCGCCCCCGCTTCCACGCTCTCTTCCCCGCCCCGCCCCCGCCAGCCCTCGCCGCCCGGGCGCTATTTCCGTCCAACGACATCGCACGGTGGCTCATTCTAGTGAACGAGGAGGGCAAAATCCATTCAACGTTGCGGATTTACTCAGCCTGGGGCCACGAGAAAATTTGAGAGATATTAATTTTTGTTGTTGTAAAATTTGGGATCAGATTCTCCATTGATGGCCGGATTTTGTTAACAAATTCATTGATTTTTGTGGAAATAAAAACAGCAGACTGAATATTTTGTACACGTTTTCTCAAACATTCCCTGTATTTTATAATTTATATTCATATCATATTTACAGATTTTTCAATTTAATTTTACTTTGCATGTAATGAACTGTCATCAAAATATTACTTGGTACATTCTCATTCATCGTATTCAGTTATATTAATTTTGTTACGCTCTTTTTTGCGTCTCTATAATAACAGCTTTGCTAGGTTATTTAGAACATTAGATAATTCGTATTATTGACCTTTGTAGACAAAATATTGATTGGTAGTTCAAGATATTATGCAGCGTATATACCAAATAAAATGGTAGCCATAAACACAACTTGGATCGAGAAGCATTGTTCTTTGCATCATTCCCTTATCAAGCATAATAGTAGTGACGATGTTTTCAAAAAAATACAAAGAATATCACAAATGGTATTAATGTAAAATATAATGTAGGAATAGTGAATGAAAAGAAAGATGATATTTATAAAATTTGGCGAGCCATCAATGTTACTTGATAAAATAGATTTTAATCGCTCGCCAAATGTGGTAGCGAGTAATAGTTAAAGAATAGAAGGCAAACCAATGTAAATGGGAAACGTCAAATTTAATGCAAGTATAATGGACTGCAGAAGTGATTTCTTCCCATAGGTCTTCTGCAGAGTTACTTAAGTGCTCATAAGTCACGGCGTACATTCAAATGATAAAATTTAACCCGACAATATCTTCTCGTAGCTGAAAAAATGAACATTATAAGTTCCAAAATACGTACTTTTTGATGTTAAACATATTCAAAATGATTTCGTATGTCTACATATTAATACGTAAAGTAGTCTCAAATAAGAGGAAGAAGAAGAATGGAGAAATTTCTAGATAATAATATTATTCAGAGACATTCACTCAAACTGCTTTCCAGAAATTGTGGAATTTCCCCGAAATTGTGCTGTTTGGGGTACCATACTACGAACATTTAAAATTCCGATTCGGAGTAACAAAAAGAAAATATCTTCTGAAAGTTTCTATATTTCTTTCTTCTAATAACCATTCGCTATTTTCTCGCCTCAAGATTCATTTCTCTCTCCAGATAAATAAGTAATACATTAAAGTTTCTTAATATATTAACATTTTTACGTATGATTTTAGAAAACCAAACATTTTTACACTAACAATGAATTTAAGTCACATGTTTTGTAAATGTATAATTTATATTTTTTTGGACATTTTAATAAAATTGTTATACAGAATTTTAATGGTTTGAATTTACTTACTTACTAATTAACTATCTGTTAACGTGACTCACTTTGTTTTTTCCCATTTCTCGCCCATAATACCCTTCATAAGAGAGCATATAGCTTCAATCGTTTTCTTCGTATTTCGCTGGTAAACACGATCTCTCAGTCCAGAGGTAAGTTATGCAGTGAACACCGGGATCCGTATCGAAGGCAAAACCGTGAAGTAAGTACAATATAAACAAGTTTTTCGCCCATCAGCTTCTTTAAAGAGCCATCGGGCGGCGCCGCGCCTGCGTTTAACTCCTCCGCCCCCCCCCCTCACGCAACGCCATCTCCAACACGCCTCGCACGCACGCGTGCTCCACCAGATCGCTGGCCCATGCGGTATTTCACCTCGCAGCCTCCGCCGCTTTTGCCTCCAGATTCGGCGGTGGCGGCGCACCTCTGTTCCCGCGCCGCTTGTTTTTAATTTAAAATATTCCTCTTCGGGGTATCATCGTTTACCATCGCCGCCCTAATGCGTTATTGTTAGCGGCGCAAACGAGTTTTTCTTATCGCGATGTGGGTGGTGCGGGAGGGTGCAGGGGTGGACGAGAGGGGGAGGAGAAGGGAGGAGGATACGTTCGAGGTGAAGAGTGCATTGGGAGAGAGGGAATGCAAGGAATGGACATGGTCGAGTGTGAAAACGGTGAAGACGTAGAATGAATTATATTTATTTCTGTACCTTTTGATTATTCTTTTTTTTTAAACAAAGCTTCACCATTCCTCATTCGTTCTTTTCAATGAATAATCCTAATTATTACGACGGTAACACAAACTATTCGGGTTTAATTTTTCATGACGTTCCTTACGTTGTATTTGCACATATCAGTTAATTCTCATTCGTATATTTTGTCTGTTCTTCGCAATTGTTTTCAAAGTAACATCTCGTTTCTCTTTGAATCTGTACGTACTTTGAACCATTAATAATTGCAGTTCTCTGCCCCATGTTTATGTCTACAAATAAATATATGCTATCCGAATGAATTAATTGAATGTCAAATGCCAAAAATTATTTGATCTCAAAACAACACTAAGCATGAGAGAAACTACGGAAGTACACACGAGTTGTGAAAGAAGCCAGGTCATGATAATGTTGTTATAGTGCTGTTGCGGAAATGGAACTAAGAGTAATATACAAACCAGAAATAGTTTTTACCGAACTGAGTAATACAGCCTCTACGCCACATCGAAGAGAGCCAGTCGAAAGGGCAACGCAGATTCCAGACGAAGTTATTTGCGCCCCGCCATTTTTCTTCCGTCCGCGACGTCCCCTCGCGCCGCTAAAGCCGCACCTGGTGTAAAATCTCACGCGGCGGTTAAGTGCGTCGTCGGCAGCACAATGGCACAGTAATTTAATGAAGCCCCACTCCGCACGGCGGCGGCGGCGGCGGCGCCAGCGGTTCGAGGCAATGATGGAATGCCGGCCATTGTGTGGGCAGACGCGACAGCTGATAGGCGCTCCCGGGGCGCCGAGCCGAACCGCTCCGCACCGCGCCGCCACCGGCGCCGACGCCGCCTTCATAAATTGTGGCCGCTCCCTGTCCCTCCATCCCGCTCCCGTCCCGCTGCCCTGGCCGGACCCCTCCCGTCCCCTTCGCCCTTCCGTCCAGGCGCCCTGTCCTATTGACACACCGCCCCGATTCTCCGGCGCCTTGTGACACGCTGTCACTCCACCATCAGGTTGGTCCAATCGCCTCGCGGCTACAAGACCCCGACCTAAGCATTCTGGTGTTTGTGTCGTGCGTTTCCCGTCGCCTTGTCACTCCATTGGTCTTATTGGTCTCTGCCTCACTCCTTCTCTTGCTACCTAGATGCTTCGCCACATTGCAGTCTTACCGACTTGTCTCTTATCCCTCTTACCCGCACTACGCCGCATTCTACGCCGCATAAGACCCCGTCTGCGATTTCTTAAACACCAGACGCGAATTTTTCTTTGTTTCTTGGTCGTCTCGCCTCCGTCAGCTGTTCTTACGTAGAGCCCCTACAGAAGTAACCAGGACATTACAATCTTTATTTCCTATCGTTCTGACACCCAATTGGCAATGTTGCCTTTCTACTTTATTTCATTTTCCACGTACATCACCTCCCCCTCCCCAACTGTCATGAAGAATCACAATCCGAAATTCAATTGCAATATCTCCGTGAAACCAGTCATCCTTTTCATCTTGCCATCCTTATGTCAATGTCTCCCGCAGATCGTCCGTGTGTTATTGACCTTGAATACTCCCTGCCCATTAATAGCATGTCGCTTGTGATATCGTTGCTACCCGCCCTTTTCTGAATTCTTTTCCAGTCTTGCCTACACCAAACTATTCCTTCGTGGTCAGTCGCGTATTCGTGGAATCTCCCTCAAGATAGAAGGAGAGATTATCGCAGCGTCTTAGTAGAGACACCCGTTTTTACTTTCTCGCTCTTACATCGTAAGAAGAGAATTAATTGTAATCGTGCGCCGAAAATAGTAAATTACTACTATACTACTAAATTACACGTTTAGTCATGATCCATGTTTCGCAAGATCTTGATACCGAACAATCGATTGACGGCAAAATGGTAGTCTGTCCGTCTGTCAGTCTCTCTGTCCGTCAATGAGTCTCTCTGTCCGTCAGTCTGTCTTTCCGTCTGTCCGTCTGCCCGTCTACCCGTTGGTCCGTCTCTCCGTCTGCTCAGCGCCTATACCGTTCAGCCGTTATTCTCCAAAACTGATAGTCCTCAATCCATTTAAATGAACTTCAGGCCCTCTGAGTTTGAAACGGATATATTGATTTTTCTGCGTACTTTATCTGAAACCTAAGATTTTTTTTCAAAAATGTCTCCATATTTGTTCTTTATTTTTTTCCACGGATGAAAAAAGGATAACTTAAAAGAATGGTCTCATTTTCATTAATGTCTTTTTAAAATATCGTGTTGTAAATAATGGACGAGACAATTAGATTTTTTAACGTCAGTTCAAGTTGATAGAGTAGGGCAGCTGCCTAGTGCAGTGGTAAGACGCATGGCAAGTTAACTCAATGGAGCTGAGTTCGAGTCCCGGTGTCGAAAAAGTGCCTAGTCTCTCGACATGCTACCTGTAAGGCCCGAACTCTGCGAAGAAATCGACAGTAAATTAATTAAGTTAATCCAGCACGATTGGGTAGTGTTGATTCTAAAATCGACGAGTTTATTTCCAAAGTAACGTATCTCCAAGAGAAACAATTTTTCAATTAAGTGAAGTACTCAAATTCAGTATTATAGTTCAAGATTATAATCAAAGGTTTTGGGATACAATTTAACACAGGATAAGCGCTGTTTTTGAACACACACATTGGCAGCATGTTCCTAACAATGTATTGAAAGGTAAAAGTAGAAAAGAAACGGAAATGAACTCTGGAAAGAAGTTCATCAATTTGGAAATAAAATGAGCAACGATGATAATTACAGAGGGAGAGCGTCATATCGTGCGTGTGTGGGTTGGGGGGGGGGCGAAGGCATTCACCAGGGGGACTGCTGCCCGGGGGGAGGTCGCGGTGGTGAGCCAGCCGCAGCGGGCCCGCAGGTGCCCAGCGCCCGCTTTGCATGGTAATGGAGCCAACGCCCGGCGGCCGCCGCTGCCGACGACGCGCTCGCCCCGGGAGAAAAATTGCCTTCGGAAGGCGTTACGGGGAGGCGGGGCGGGGGGCGATCGCGCGGGAGGGGCGGCGCCCAACCGCGGGGGCGGGGGCGGGGTGGGGCGGGGGCGGGGGCGGGGCGGGGGGCGGGGCCGGGGTGGGGGCGGGGCGAGGCGGGGGCGGGGCGGGGCGGGGGGCGGGGCGGGGACGGGGCGGGGGAGGGGGCGGGGGCGGGGCCGGAGGCTCAGGCCAGGCGGGGGAGCTAGGGGCGGTGGCGGCGTCGTAGGACACCCGTGGCGGCGAAGGTATAGCATCATGGACCTCAGGCCAAGGCGTCTGCTTACTGTTCTCACCCTTGCTAGGTGATTTAAATAAAACACTTTTTGTTTCGAAGTGACCACAGTTTCATTATGTAGTGGTTTTTGGAGAGTTTCATAAGCATCAGAAGCTAAATTGCGGCATTTTAGTGAAAGACGTATATTGTAAAATATTTCAAAACAACAATCAATCAAATTATCTACTAATAAAACGATATATTTGACTGTTACATAAAACCATTCCTGCCAATAAAATAATGAATCATGATGTTAATAGATCATAATAAATTACAAATACTTCAAATAATTGAAAATAATATTATTATCTTTGTTTTTCTTTTTCAGAATTTAAATAGTTTTCAAACGCTTGACGTGTTATTCATTAGGTATTTTGTAATGTAGTATACGAGCAATGTTTGAAAATGATTATGTTATTTTTTGCCAAAAAATAAAACATGAATAAAAGGAATAGATGAGATTGATTCTCTTCATCGTTTCATATTCGTAAGCAGGAAAAAATAAGTATATTTCAATTGCATTTTAAAATGTATATTTAGTAATTAATAATAAAGTAGTACATTAATCAACTTCGGTTAAATGCAACACTCATACGCTAAAGCCTTGGTGAACGATAAAAATAACTTGTTTTCTTACATTACTAACAACTTTCAACCCTTCACTACCTTAGTCAGAGAAACACGTAGCAACTTAATTCCAAGTAGGTAGAAGGAAACTTACTACTAAAATTAACTTTTGTGCTCTAATCGCTTCGTTAAAATTCTTACAGTCCACAACATGTCAATGGTAAAGATGGAAAAATACACAAAAGCTTTTACCTCAAATTACATATTATACTGGCAGAAAATGATGTCGAATTTATTACATATTGAATATTAAATTTGTGATCCAATGTTGATTGTAAAGTATTATAACATTGATTAATAATATCCGTCTTATATTTTCCGAAATCTACAACAGGAGGTTCTGAAAGCTGTGAATTAAGCCGGGCCGGCCAATCACAATCGGAACGCAAAGGCTGAGTTGACGGGGAGGCGGCAGGGAGAGATGGCGCATCGGGTTCGATTCTCTAGACGGCGGCGGCGGGGGCGGGCGCAGGGCGGCGGGCGCTCGTTTATAAGCCCTGCGCTGGGCCACGCGGCGCAGATCGCCGCGTCAGCGCCCTTCACACCTGCCGCCCTTCGTCCGCGCCCTACAGGCTCCCAGGGACCCTTGGGGAGAAGCTCGATAGTCCGCGACTTGGCAACCGCCAGGTAGTGCTTCAGCTTTACTAAAATATAAACATTGATAGGTGGTTGTATGTGTCGGCGGGAGTGCAAGAGTGGGCTCGCTTCACACAACTCGTCAAACACTGATGTGATTTCTTTCAAATTATTTACCAACCCCTTTAAAAAGCTGATTTAATTATTTCTTTAATGGGGTTGATAATATTTCACTTACTAAGGTTAATGACATTTGAGAATCCAAAAAATATTTGTACGTAATGGATTTCGCAATCCAAAATTAACTACGCTACACAATGTTACTATAAATGATGCCATTCGCGATACGTACGTCGCCTGGTGACGCCAGGCGGTGGAGAGAGCGGAGCAGGCTACGAGTGGGGAGGGGTGTGCTTGGAAGGAGCACGGCGATGGACGGCCGAGTGGAGCGAGCTGGATGGGTGCAGGCCGGGTGAGCGGACCGGGCGGAGTGTGTGTGGTGAGGAGGCCGAGAGATGCAGTCTAGTGATGATGCTTAATATATTGTTGTAAAAACTACCTGGGAGACTCGAATAGTGACTTCTTAAAGAAATAATCCATGGCTCATACTACCAGAACGTATCGGTTATATCAACCCAATTGTAAAGTTTCAGGAAATTGATTGTACATAGGTCAAATAGGTTTTTTGATGTTTAATAAAGAATAGAACTCGACAGAAAAATCATAGAACCACGAACACTGGGTAGGACCTTTTTATTTTGAAAAAGATATTTGCGATCACACATTCAGGTCCGTACAATAGCAATGCAACAAATAAGTTGTCAAATATCTGCAGTTCTCCTTCTGTGTAATCATTTCATTTTTGTATGCAAGTCTACTTTTAATAATATTATGGTTACTGTCGATATGTTGAATAAATTAATATGAAATGTCAATGTTTTCGCAAGCTGAATAAGTAATGTGGAAATACAAGAGCAATTTGCGTTCATTTCGTAGGTAATTTAAAGCAACATAATAGTGTACGCGTCTCTGTAACACATTCGTTAATTTTGCAGACAAAATTTCATTGCAAATGTAGTCATATAATTGGCGTAAACTTTGGTAATAAATAAACACTCACCGCAAAGTATCACCCAATATATTCAAGCACGGCCGTTATCATAGTGAAAATGTTTCTGGGCGACTTACCTGTAACAGAAAGAAAAACAACTTTAGAAACATTACATTTCAAAAATTATATTAGCATTATTTTTGTTAAAATACTAATAAATAAAGATTTTTCAGAAACATTGAAGCATAAAACAAGATTATGAATGAGTAAAATCCTACAACTGCGTCACTTTGTTTTTTAGACTCTACCATTAAAAAAAACTTCCAAATAGTACATAGTGGCCTTCCACAAAAATATTTTAAAATTATTGATTTTAATTCTTTTTGATAACATGTTGACAACTTTTTGTCTATATCCGAGGTATGCGATATTAAACTATATGAGTGAAAAGTTCGTCATATTTGAAGAAAGCATGGATTTTATCAACACCATTAATACTTATATAGGTAGTAATACAATTCGTAGCAATTTGCAGAGTGTAGTCATTGAGTTAAATTCGAATAATATATGGACTGTGTAAACCAAGGAGCTTCTTGAAAATTATTTCAGTACTCCTACCTGATGAGTATAAAATTACTGTCACAACTCAAGTTCACAATTTGAATCTCGGTACCTGTGGTATGATGAAAATGGAAACACAATTCCTTCTTACTAGGCTACCGTTAATCTCTATAAACTGCAATTATTTAAGGTATGTATTCAGACGGCGAAGAGTACTATGATCAATAGTTCCGTACAGGGACTATGGAGTAGATGACAAAGGCAACCAAGCACATACTTCAAAATATCATCTCCATTGGTTCATTATCAATTGTTAGTAAAGGCCAAAACACAACAATCTGACACTCGGTCTCCTGCAACCCATCAAGTACACAACCCTGGCGTTGTTCTAGGCTGTTCAGAGGGAGAGGGACCTGCTCTCTAACACGAACGTAGGCGGTGCAAGGAGGACATGACGTCCAAATCCTAACAAGGAGCAAAGCAATGAAGAGGATGTGGGGTCTGCTTCCTGCCAAGCAGATAGGCAGTGCAGGCAGGGTGAGGGATCTGCATTCTAACAAGCTGCTAGGTAGTGAAGGAGAGCGACACAACGATAAGATAGGCAGTGCAGAAGAGGCAAGGTTTTTGATTTCTAAACAGATCGGCAGTGGGGACGGTAAGTAGGGCCTACATCCTAACAAGAAGATAAGCAGTGCTGCAGAGGCTAGGAACCTGCATCCCACAAAGGAGGTAATCAATGCTGGAGAGGAGAGAATTCTCCATCATTTAGAAAAGTCTATCAGTACAGGAAGGATACGGGGGTCTTCATTCTACGAAGTAACTGAGGACTAGGTCTCCCTCCCAACAAAGACACAAATTGAGCAGGCGGGGGAGGGGCTGCATCCTGTGGCGTGTGGCGGCGCGGGGGTGTTTGCGGCGAGGGTGGCGATCGCCCCGCCCACGCCCACGCCCACGCCCACTTACACGCCCACGCCCACGCCTCCTCAGACGGCTATTCACAGTTCAAATACCAATACAATTCTTTTTGATTTTTGTTCACAAAAGCAAATATTTAGAAGTTGTTGTTTGACAGGATCATATCTTAGATATAATTAAGTAATTGTCTAAAATTATATAATTATGAACTCGGATTATCGGAATGATACCGAAAAATTACTTACAATAATTAACAAATAACATATCTAGAGAACATTTAATGTTTTTTTTCTTTCCAATTTGCTTATGAAGAGTTACTTAGAGTCACTCAACATTTGCCAATTTCCTGAACTGAATGTTAGAAAAGGAAACACCAACAATTTGACAACTACCTCAGTTTACTCACTGCTGCAAATCGACTATCGCTCAATGAACTTTAATATTTCCCTTCTTGGAGCTTGTTGGTTTAATTTCATGAAGTGGCTCAGTCATTAATAATGTTAAGGCGGCGTATGTTCCCAGACAGCATGAATGATGCAAGTTCATCACTACATTGGAGTACACAGGGGATGACCTCTGAAATTGGAGAGAGAATCATTGATGTCAAAGAGAGAGTACGCTTAATGCTCACTTTTTTTCAAATTGAAATAGAGCTTCACTAAAGTTCAACTTCCTGTTAAATAATGATTGCAAGACCCGCATTGCAACACTTGCTAATAGGAGTTTATAAAAAACACATATTTATGATACTGGGAATGTAAATACATCATATATGTATATACACCATGTATGTATGGTAGTGGGAATGTACATACGTCAATAAGCAAACTTAATGCACAGTAAAATTTCTTTTGTAGTTTTGTAAAAAGTAGATATACAAAAGTTTGCTTTCCTGCAGAAAATACATTTAATTTTGAAGGAGTTTAAAGTAAGAAAGGAATTAAACGGTTATTTTGTAGTGATTATTAAAAAGCAGCAAAATATTAAGAAACACTGTCTAGAATAGATTACGTATTGATATTAAATATATCTTAGAAATCTATGAAATGTCATCTCAAAATATTCCCCTCTCCCGGACTTGTTGTCTTCTTTATTTTCTCCTCTCATCTCTATCCTTTGAAACGAACTTCTATGAAATGCGGAACACGGAATAAGCACCGCCCTTCACACTCCTCACTGGGAAGAGCAGCGAGAGTGGAAAAAGGCGTGGCGCGTTTCAGCAAATACGAACGCGTCGCTCGCCGCGTGTGAATCTAGGTCACTGGACACTCCGCGCCTCTTTCATATGCACGCGCGGCTGTAAATGTCACTTGCGTACTTCTGCAGCGCACATTACCTCACTTAAGCGCTTGTTCTGCCCCTTTTTTGCCCTTGTTTGTTGTGTCACAACGGAAAATTAATTTAGGGAAATTCTCTGCGCCCCTCTGCGTTCGCTTTGTCTCGTTCGTCGCGCTACAACGCGTTTCGAAAAGGAAAATACTACAAAATGTATTATTTTAATTGTCGCAACCTCTTTGACTTTCCGCTTTGAAGATCTGCCGGTACATGGCCACGTGTAGTTTTCTGTATTATAGAATTATTATTATGAAGAGCTATCGTGTGCTTTATTTTAAGTTTAATTGTTTGAAAGTGTGACTACTAGGTGTATCGATGAAATTATTGCAGGTATTGATTATATTCGCACTTAGTACTTCAATATATTCTCAAAGAGAACGACTGAAATCAATTTTTTTATCGTAAAAAGCATTAAGATTTGAAAAAAGTTTAAACTCTAATTTCTGGGTGTTTGTTCTATATATTTTGGAGTTAAAAGTTATATTCCTTAACTCTGATAGCTAAAAATGTAACTGAGGTAATTGTAAAATTGCAGTAGTGCGTACGTCATTTACGAAATATTGATTTGAACCCTATTAATAATTATATAATAATAAAATAAAAGTGATAGAATTTAATGTCTTTAGGGAGATGTTTATATGAACGTGTAGAAATTACTGAAGTTTTATGGATACATTGGTAGCGTTTCATGCAAAATTATTATCTCTTTTTTTGCGCCATAAAGGGTATATCCTGTATCAAAGAAGAAACTCGCTTGCTTTAATATGACATTAACGCGAAAGACGAATCAATTAATGTAAACAACGCACATCAAAGGAAAATCGAAACGTTTTTCAAATACATATTATTTTGCATCTTCTAGAAGTTTACGAATTATTCTCCCAAAGAATATCAGTAAATATTGCATAAACTCGTAATATAAGTGAAGATTTTTCATTGGGATACTTTAACATTTACTGAGTTGCTTTCAGCGATGAAATTCGTAAAAATTTGTGAAATCGACAAATAGACACGAAAACCCAATTAGTATTTATTTCCAAAAACCAACACCTACAGATTCTCCTCAAATATCATACGCTCAGCCTCACATTTTCATTAAAAAATCCAGTAGCAGAGCTGATTTCGAATTAGTATTTACTGCGCTACAGAGCCCGAAATTGGATCCACTGATTGTCAGGAATCTTCCCACTCTTTCCAACGGCCGTCGGCCCGCGCACGGATAAGCGGAGAAACACGCGACCTGACGACGTCAAAACACGGCGACCTGCCACGGGCTACGCGATTGAACCCTCGACACCGGCGCATCATCGCGCGACTCTCTTTCCACTGCATCGCCGCGCCCGCTAGCAATGACATGGAGCGCGCAGCGCTAACAAGCTAATTCCAAATGCCGCTGATCGCCCGCTTTGACGGCTTCGCGTTGCCTCGCTGCTCAACACGAACAATCCACACAGAGCCCGCCCCGCGCCGCCCCGCCCCGCCCGCTCCGCCCTCCCCCCCCCCCCACGGCCCGCACGCCCTGCTCACTCCGCCACGTCGCGCCCGCCCCGCTCATCCTGCCCCGCTCCGCCCAACCCTGCCCTCACCTCGCCCCGCTCTACCCCGCCACTCCCGCACCCCCCTTCCCACCCCTCCCGGCCCCGTCAGATCCGCGTCCCCGGCCAGCCACGCCCCCGCCCCTCCCCTCCAGGCCCCGCCCCTAGCCTAGCCCAGCCCAGGCCCAGCCCATTCCGCCCGCTCCGACCTCCCCGCCCCGCCACGTTGCGCCCGCCCCGCTCACTCCGCCCTGCCCCGCCCAACCCCCGCCTCAACACGTCGCGCCCGCCCCGCTCATCCTGCCCCGCTCCGCCCAGCCCTGCCTCACCTCGCCCCGCTCTGCCCCGCCCGCGCTGCCCGCCCCGCCTCCCCTGTCTCGCCCGCTCCGCCCCGCCAGCCCCGCGCCCCCCCTTCCCGCTCCTCCCGGCCCCGTCAGATCCGCGTTCCGGCCAGCCCGCCCCGCCCTCCCCGCCCGGCCCCGCCCCTCCCGGCCCCGCCCCCAGCCCAGCCCAGCCCAGCCCAGCCCACCCCGCTAGACCGCCTGACCCTCCCCACCCCGCCCGCATCGCTCCGCCTCGCCCCGCCCGCCCCGCCCCCCTGCCTGCCCGTCCCAGCGCGGCATCGCGGCTGCATCAAAGCGTTGCGCGCTGCTGCTCTACCCCGGGGGGGGGGGGGGGCGCTGCCTCCGGGTGCGGTGGGCGCCGGCGCAGACGCGGGCAGAGCGCCGTCTAATTGCAATTTTATTTCGCGCGGTCTCTTTCATTTATTGTGTTTTAACGTGTTATTGAAATCCGGTATTGCTAACACAAAATTTAACAAGTGGCGTCGATGGCTGGCGTGCAGACCCGAGTTCGCTGAGGCTGAAGAACCATCGCTGTCTCGTGTCTGAAGGCCGCGGTTCGAATCTCACCCGGGTCATGGATGTTTGCGAGTGTGTTTGTATACCTTTACCTCCAACTTTACTTACAGTGGTTGGTAAATGGCCTTAGTAGTTGAATAGCGATTTTAAACAAGTAAACAAAAAATAGCGCATTGCTTGTACTGCACCAAAAAAGAAAGAATAGTACATCGTACGAATATCTAATACACCGCAATAAAGGCAATTAATGCATCAATAAAATTTAGTAGTAATTTACAGTACTACAATATTTGTCATACTAAAAAATAAGTCCAAATTTTCAAAGTGCTTAAAAGAAAACCTATATTTAATGGGTGAATAGTTATTGAAAGTCAAATGAATTTTTTATAAGGATACTGGCAATGGGGAAATATTTTCACTTGGTTGATTTCTTGTATTACGATTCAGTTTTTCGCAGTCATGAAAATTCTACGGAATTAACATAAAACGACTGAACTAAAAATAATAAAATTGTATGCAGAGTAAATGCGAGAGGGTTTCGATATTGTAATAATGGAGGCAAAATTCAACAACTTCCTACAAATGACTCAAAATTTCTTAAATAATCTTAAGAATCACTTAAGTAATTAATTAATGACTTTCGCTAGTCACGATAATAGAATTGTTGCACATGCACCGAGTGCCATTGCAATAGCAGACAACAGAAGCAACATTGAAATTTGTAAAAGCAGTATGTGAAAAATTATTTTTCATATACCTTTGTTGTATACAGAGAAAAATTAAGAGATAAAAAGGAGGTAATTAAAGAAGTGAAGCGATAGTTCACAATGGCACTTCAGCTTGAAATTTATTTCGTGTGAGACAAAATATGCTTTAAATTTAAGAATAACTCCAAGGCAGCAATATGCACACAACAAACTGCTGGCTGAAGAGCATGTAGATGGTATATCAATTTTCTGGAAACTGTGGCATTGAACTCTGTTATTCCACGCCACAGAATTTTAGTTGCCAAATGTCTTGGAGCTGCTTCCCAGAGATCCTGCGCGGATGGGCGCAGACAGCCTTCGGGCAGGTCTAGGGGGGTCTTGGTGCGCCAGGGCTTTCGTGACTGGGTGCTCGCCGAGGCGCGGCACGGCGCGGCAGGGCGGTGCGGTGCGGAGCGGGCTGGGGCGAGACAGGGTCAGCGGAAGGGGCGGGGCGGTACGGTGTGGGGTGGGGGAAGCGGAGATGGAGCAAAGGAGAGCAAGGCGGGGTTTGTCGGCGGAGGAGGGTATGTGGGGGAGTGGGTCGGTGGTGGCGGGGATAGACGGGGCATGGTGGGGCAAGGAGTGGCGTGGTGATGAGAGAAGAGGAAGGACGGTTGATTAATTAATTCATTGATTCTTTAGTGGTTCCGGGCAAGTCAACTACCAGACATTAGTCCCGTAAGTGTAACGCATGGTTTTTACTGGGGACGTGGTGGTGATCTTTCACCGCTGTATGGTATGAATCCGGCGCCGACCTATCGGGCAGCGGGGTTTTCCCCAACCAGGTATCTCTCACCAGCGTACACCGCCCAGCCGGGACAAGCTCTTAGCCCCGGCATGAGTGGTAGTGTAGAGCGTGTTTATGTAAGTGTGTGTGTGTGTGTAAGGTTTGAGGATAGGACAAGGAAGAGGAAGGTGAGATCGCGCTCGGACCGTGGCCCGTTTGTTAGGGAACTGCTCCGGCATTCGCCTGGGGTTGATCGGTGAAACCAGGAAACCCACTGATCAGACTAGCCGGCCGCTAGAACTCTCCTCCAGACAGCGACTCAGTTCGACGTAGCTAAGACGCCAGAGTGGAAAATCCTGCCACCGTCGAGACTCGAACCGAGGGCGGGACGGTGGGTGCGGAGAGGGGCCTTGGCAAGGCGGGGCTGGGCGGTGGAGGGGCGGGAAGGAGCAAGGTAGGGCGGAGAGGTTGAGCAAAGCGAAGCGGGGCGGAGAGAGGGGGATGTGGAGGGCGAGGCGAGATGGGGTGAGGTGAGGAAAGGCGGGGCGGCGGGGCGGGCGGGGCGGGCGGCGCGTGGCAGGCCGCGGCGCCGGGCGCAGTGCGGCAGCGCCGGCCGGTGTGCAGGCTCCCGCGCCACGTGGGCAGACCGCCGCTGCCGCCCGCCCAGTCGATTGATTGCCGCGCGTGACCCAGTTGTAGGACGCGGTCACGTGCGCGCCGCGCGGCCCACGCCGCCGCAGCCCGGCCCTCGCCCTCGCCCTCGCCCGCGCCCGCCCCCCGCGCCCCTCCTCCATTCATTAAGGGCAGCCGCGTGCCGCCACAAGAGCCGCATTCGCCTGACTCAACCTTTTCTGCCTTTCGACATTTCTTATACAACCTTCGCTTTTCACTGATACACACGAATGCTGTCCAGAGTTTCTTACAATGTTGTCAGTAGGTGGAGAACATATTTTCGAAAAAAAAAAAAAACTAACTGCGTAATCCTGTAATATTGTCGCCGGGCTTAGTAGTGGTTTTGCTGAAATATCACTCATTTAATCACGAACTCTAAACTCAATAAACATGTAATTATTAACATGCTAATATTAACAATTATAAACACGTAAACATTACACACCACTTGATCGTTAAGAGCGGAGTGTCTGTCCACGTTGTCTCACGCAACCCGATTGCAATTGCGTTAGCGCGCACCGGGGCGAAGCGATGCATTAGTTCTCTGCGCCTGCGCCTTGCTCGCAAATACCGGATTTGTGCTGTGCTGCAATATACGCGGACGTTTTCAAACAATCTTTCTGTTTATTTCTTTTAATTGTTTTTCTTTTTTATGTATTTATTTTATGTTTATTTCTTTTAATTACATTTTGTTGGTATTTCAGACGCAACATTTAATGCATACATCAGAACCTGCAGATTCCCAGTCTGTCGGGTGTCAGGGTACCACACTCTCCTTAACTGTGAACAGATACTATAAAGATATAAAGGGGACAAATAATTTGTACTTATAAACCTTTTACACACACTCAAAACGAGTGTAACAGACACGAAATAAAAGTTCAGACTAATCCCGACGCTAGAGGCAGTAAACGACAGATATGTGCGCTTGACTCCCTGAGCAGATTTGTGGCAAGTTCTTGAAATTTGAAAAGAATAAAAAGGTGAGGACATGTCGGAGAACACTGAAGAGGTCTGAATTCTTCGCTAGATTAATATGACAGGCTGTCTCCAAAGAAAGTGTAGTGAACATAGAACTTCGAATAGACTGATGGGTATAGGATAGGTAAGGATGGATTTAAGTCCATATAATAATTTTAACTTTATGTTGAGGTAGATTTGAGAAAATGATAATGCACATTAAAAGCACCTTTTGGTGTTTATTGTGAAACATTAAATGAAACAGGAAATAATGAAAAGTATGGAATTTTAGTTGTCATTTTACTTCTCTGAGGTATGGGTTAGTCTACAAAATAATGAAACACAATCTAATACAACTAAAACGTTTTGAAAACACATTTATTAAGATTTTAATATTTACTCTTAGATTCTTATATTCGAAATAACAGAAAATATATTAAACGTTTCATAATGAAAAAGGTCTCATCATAAAGTATGACATATATTAAGTCAACATGATAAAATTAAACAGTTGATCAGAATAAAAATTCATATGTATGGCATTTCTCTTATGTAAATAGAACTTGTCTCCTCCTTACACGAAATGCATATGTATGTTCTTATCTTACACTCCACAGCACTCAGCAGCATGGAATGATCTCATTGCTAACTTGAAGTGGAGAAGTAAATGTGTTATTTAGAATATCATGACGTCCAATCACATTTCTGTACAACTTACGAAAAAATGTAATATCAAAATTGAGACAGTGAGACTACAATTTTAACGTTCATGAGTGGCTGATAAAAACACTTCCAGTCACATTCACATTGCATGTTATGCATTCAGAATACATTTAAGTTAATTCAATGCTTGTTTTAGTTTAATGTAACATTTTATAATGGAACTAACTGAAATACTAGTGATGCTGCAATAGCATGTACTTTCTCGCATTATTTTTAATTTGTAATTTTCGAAAATTCAGAGAGTTAAAAGAATTGCGCAGGACTAATTTTTTAAAGCGTTTCGTGTTTTATCCGTGGAAAAAACTGAAGAACAAATTTGGAACGATTTTTCAGAGAATGATTATATTTATAATTTCATTAAGTTCAAGCACAAATTACGCAAAGACTACTGTTATTCAAAAAAAGGAATGATATTTTTAAAGAGCTGATTTTTTAAAACAGCCTTTGTTTAAAGCAAACATTTCTATCTTCTATTTGTAATTTTCAACTGTTAAAATTTTGCAATTCCTAAAAATACACAGTTCGCCGGAAATGGGACTTGCACTAATGCTATTCGAGATCAAAGTTCTATCCGAAAAATTATGAGACATTTTTGAGAAAAATTGGAAAATGATTTTGAGGTTTCATGTAAATTATCCTCAAAATCCGAAATATCCGTTTCAAGCTCAGACGGCTCTTGGTTCATTTAAATATGTTGGGGAATATTACTTTTGGGAGAAAATCGGCTAGAACCTTTAGGCGCTAGCGTTAATCTCAGTCAGACAGGCAGAGAGACAGACTGACGGACGGATGGCCGGCCGGCCGGCCGAACAGACAGACGTTTTGCTGATAAATTGATTTTTCAGTATCAAGGACCCACAAAACATGGATTTTGAGTACATAACGAGTTAGTTACTCCATGTAGGTACACGATTTATTGCGTCTTTCGTTACCACGGTCCAGCTATAAGAGTTGTTTTCACCCAAACATTTGCTGTTTCCCAGCGTATTATTACAATAATTTCTCTTCTTACCAAATAAGGGCGAGAAAGTAAAAATATCTTACGCACATTAAGAATTTAAAATAAAATCTAATATTTTAATGATAAATTATTATTCATCTAGTTTCAGTTTTACATAGTATTAAAAATAATATGAACAGCAACGTCTACCTTACAAAGAGACACATTTTCTTTGAAGTTTTCATTTCTCTGGAAATTAAATAGTCATCACTAACGTTCGCTATGAAACGTAACTAGTTTCTGAATTCCATGATTTTAATGAAATTTCAATTCTTTCAACAATAAGATATCCTAGTTTAATGAATCTTAATTACTGTACTGAAACTCAAAACTATAAAATATTTTTTCTGATTAAGTATATTAATTGATAATTGACAAACGAGAACATGTCATCTCTGATATTGTTGATCACCCGTCATGGTGTATAGCGTATATGCTGAACAAATGTCAACAAAATTATTGGTCCCGCAACGTAAAAAGAGAAATATTGACAATGGTTAAATCGCTTATTGCTGATAAGAGGAAACCTAAAAGTTCAGGAAAATTCAAAGTGAATATCGATATTCAATATGACAAATTCCAGCACATCAATGTTGTAAATGTATAAATGTGTTCAATCTACATTAGTAAAAATCGTTTTTTTCTTTTTCATAAAACAGTTAAATCAAATATAACAGTTCGTTAACCCTCGTATATCTTTCAGTAGTGAAATCTACAGTATGTGACTGTCAATTTTCACAAAAAGTGTTGGGGAAGCGCTATGAAAATGAGAAGAGCCAACAGAGGGCCGGTTCCTGCGCAAATGAAGGCGACGACGCGGCGTCTTGCGGGCTCCGCGGAGGGGGGGGGGGGTGCGGAAAAAACGAGTGACGGTCGGGGTGGGGGCGGGGGTGGGGGCTGAGTAAATGCGAGGGGCGTGACGGTGAGACGAAATGGCAGAGGGCGCGGGAGACGGCTCGGCGGAGAGGAACTCAGGAGACGAAAGGCGCGGAGGCGGGCACTGGAAGGGTCAGGAAAGGAGGAATTCAAGTGCTAATATTAGTGTCTGCAATGGGGGCGGAGGACAATACCAAATCTACAAGTGTAAAATTAGCAATAAGATGATGGAGAGTGATGTAAATAGTTTCGATCTAACAGCTAGGTTTTCAGAGTTATACTTTTATTCCGTATTTATCTGTAGCTTTCATTGGTTTTCGTACAAATTCTTAGAAGCTTCTTAAAACGAGAAAAAACTATACAAGATATAGAAGAATCATCTAATTGAAATAAATGCTCATTTTTAATGAAATTGGTTTTTTTGGTCGCTGTTAATCAACCTTGAATACAAATGCCACCAGAAATGTTCATCCACTTACGCTCTCGTCGCTCTTACTCCGATTTCTCTTTAAAGAAAAAATGGAGACGGAGAGTGATAATTGGAGAAGAACTTGCAGAACAATAATCATAGAAATAGTTTTTGTCAATCTTTGGTAATAAATATCGCAACTGGCAATGCGTTATGATAATCGTGAACTACGAAACCACTCATGTGAAAATGTTGGTACGTCCCTGTGGAGGATATTGTTGACCATATTTACCAAGTTTTTTTTTTTAGAATTTAAGAATGGTAATTAAAGAAAACTCAAACCACAGTGTTTGAACAACGTTATCGAGAAAGGGCCCTTACTAATGTACGAGAGAGAAAGAACGGCATGTATGTACTACAAGTTTCAGAAATGAAGAAAGTTTACAATTTATGTAATTAAATCCAGGGTAATAGCAAATATCTGATTTTGCTGACAGTAAGAAATAGTGCTGATAGTAGGAATTAGTAATGTACAGAAGTCGAAAAAAAGCGGTAGGACGGAATGGTACAAATTTGAGAGTGAGAAGCGAGCAAAGATATTCAGGTATTTAATGAGAAGGGAAAAGGCAAGTATGATTTTGTGAGAAAGTTATGTTACAAACAAAGGATCAAAGAAGGAAGAAAGAAACTTAGATATTTCCTAAAAGTATCAAGGCATGTTTCTGGGAGGTGTAGATATTATGAGGATGTCATTAAAAGAAATAGCACAGAGACTTCTGCAGGAAACACTGCAGAGGACTTGACAGGAAAAACTGCAGTATTTTTTCGCTGACTTACGTGGTTGGTGGAGGCCCCACAAGTCGACCCAACGAAGCGGTTGCTAGTGCGTCACCAGCCAGGGCGAAAACGAGGGAAGATATGTGGCGAGTGTGGGGCGGGGCGGGACGGGGCGGGGCGACGCGGGCGGCCCGAACAGCGGGCGGGCGCCTCCGCCCCTCCAGACCCAATTATTCGCCCGGGGCGTCTCGGGGCGTTTTAATGGAGGCCGCCCCATTACGTCTTGCCGGGCCTCCCTCTTCCCTCCCCTCCCCTCCGCTCACCTCCCCGTCCCTTACTCACCCCCCGCCGACGCCGAGCGCACCCCCGCGGCGCCCTCCCCATCCTTCACACCGCCCCTTCCGCCTCGCCTAATTTTTGACGTTCTCAATTACCTACTTAACATCTGAGTTATGCCGCTCCGCGACAAAAACGCGGGTCTGCTGGCGCGACCGGCCACCGCTAGGTATCTCCCTCCCGCGCTGGCGACAGGGAAAACGAGGCCTCCCTGGTCGCAGGGGGAGGGGAGTGGTGGAGGGGGAGGAGGAGGGGAAAATAAAAAGCGAAAGTGCGGGAGACCTCGTGCTAACTGCGCCGGCAGACGCGTCGGCGCGCGCGCGGGGCTCGGGGAGACGCTTTCGAAATGAGGGAGCCGCTGCCCTCCTCCCCCCCCCGCCCCCCGGGAGGCCATTACGTCGAACGAGCCGGGATATGCCGCCGCAGGCGCAGGTAGGCGACGACCCGGTCAACTGCGCGGAATTCCTATGGAGAGAGATTCAGAAGAGCTGTTTTCTTTCTCGATGGGGAAGTAAAATCTTGTACCCGAAGCATACGATGCGATCTTCATAATCTTGCTACTCTCGGAAGATTTATTTCCTTACACTAGTTAAGTCGCAGTTAGCACAACTCGATGTTTTGTATTGCTTTCTTAGCCTGAAAGGATTTTATTCTTTCATAAAACATATCTCTCGCTCTTGCATATTTTATAATGCTTCAAAGGTCTTGCGTATTGTTCTGCAAGGAATCACCTCAGGAGACAGAATCAAAGGAGCTAGCTACATATTTCACGAATACTTTTATTCCGTTAATATACAATAAAGATAATAAAATTGTTTTTTTATACCGAGCTTGATAAAGCCGAGCGACCTTTATGCTCTCGATGCGGTCATTCGAGATTACATTCGATTGCTCCACTTCCATTTTATTACACTCGATTGCAGCCAATCAATTAGCTCAAGCCAGAGCACGGTAGTCATTAATGAACTTTCTAGCGAACGAGGGTACGACATTCGAGGATTTTTATATATCTCCGATCAGGGACGATCTCAGACGTACTAACGCGAAGACAAACATTCCCGACCCTTAGCAAGGAACTTCAAGCAGGAAAGAGGCTGCTTAAACAGCGTGAATAGTCCCGCACGGTGGCCATCGGAAGGAAATTCCACACGACCCGGATTCTCAAGTAACGGCTTGGCCCGCCTTAGCCAAACGTCACCCCGAGTCCGCTTAAGGAGCTAGGGAGACAGTGCAAGAGGACGCCCCTTCAAATCCAGGCACCGCCCGACACCGCCGGCGCTATCGCCCCATCAGGCCTGCTATTTCCACCCTCCTTACAAGAATTCCAATAAACCCCCATGATGCGATCTGCCGGAATGCGGGGCGATGAGGGCGGGCGTGGGCGGTAGGGGTGGGGGAGGAGGGCGCCGCGGGGCGAGGGCGAGCGAGGGGCTGGTGGGTCGCGAGCAATGCTGGCAGCTGCGGGAGAGGAGTGGAAGTCTAAGCGACCGGGTCACGGAGGGGGCTGCGGCGGAGGTGATGACAGAAGAAGCGGCGAAAGCGCACAGGACGGAAGTGCCCGGGTCACGGAAGTGGCGATTGAGGGAGCGGAGGGGGGCGTAGGCCCCCAGCCCGGAGACGGCCAATGGGCGGGCGAATTGCAGTCAGCCGCCATCAACGAGCGGTGCTGATGATATCGGAGAAAGTCACGAAAGAGCCGCTGCATTGGCTCCGCGCGAATCGCTCGCATTGCCGGCTGCGGCTTACCGCGTTCTGCTACTAGGCTTCGGTCCATGTCTCTCGATTGGCGTTATTCAAATGGAGAATCTGGTGCTCAAAATCTCTGCAATGGGCGAGTAAAAGAGAGCCTCTTTTTGAAACAACCCGTTCAATTGTTCAAAAAGAGCACTTCAATGATCATCAGTATGAAATGTAATTGTGCTTTTTTTTTACAGACAATAGTTTTTTATATTAACCCTTTAGTATTAATCCATGGATATAACTGACATATTAAAATATTTGGAATTTTCCTTGATCTTAGTATATTATATTTGACAATTTCATTTAAACAGAACGCCATATTTGTGTGTGACGTGTACAAAAAGCACTGTCGAAGAAGTCTGCTCAGAAAGACGTTGCCACAAAGAAACTTCAGCAACAAAGAACGCACACAATTTCATGAAATTATTAAGATAGCATAAAAACTGTAGGGCCTATTGAATTCTGCATCAAAATACAGAACGTTAATATTGAATAAAGCATAACAGTAAATCGTATCTGAGAACAAAATGTAAAAATTAGAGGATAACTACTAATTACATTTCAAATTCTTATCGATGTGATGACAAACCAGAAAATATTTTAATTGAAATATTTTATCATTTACCATTGTAGATTCACGTCCATGAAGTAGAAATGTGAAATGTAGTTCAAGGGATTTGTTCGGAGTGAATTAATAAATTAAAATATACTGTTTTGCCGACTTTTCGGAATATTTTTATTCCATCATCAATAGCTATGATGCCGTGACCTGAGGTCAAAGTGAATGGTATGAACCCTTGCATTGTTACCACTCCATACGGAGTTAGATTGAAATCTTACTATGTTTATGAGACGTAACAATGTATAAATATTGTAGTAAGCTCTGAAGATTGAATAAAAATATTTTCGCATCGTCGGCAAACTAGGTTTTAATGTTTTTATTTCACTCCGACCAAATTCCGTGATCTATATTTCCTAGTTTATCTTTGCTTCAAATCATTCTAATCCCGTTCTATAGAATTGTGTAACGCTAATAAAGAAAAACCGTAATAAACTTAATCGAACTTGTAACACCAGAAACTATGCATTCACATTAATGAACAATGTGAGGGAACGAGGGACACTAAATTCATGTTCCTAGAGCAACTTTCATATCTACGACACTCCCTCAAACATTCAAAAGTATCAGAACATTAAACAGTGATGACAGCAAAAACTATCAGTTCAACGGGAAGCTCAATAGTGCCAACCGTAAATAATTCCAAAACAAAATCTGACCTTTCCGCGCGGGTAATCTCTGTGAGGGCAACGCTATTGGATTTCATTCGGTGGGCAGCCAACACTGCGTGCGCCGGTGCAGGAGTGGGGCGCGGCTGCTGAACTACAAGTAAATGTGGCAAGCGAGTTCTAATCCGGAATGACAGCAGGACTGCTAGAAAGTGACGGTGCTTTTTAATAAAATAGAACGCTGTAAGGTGTAGGTATAAGGGCAATGAGGGACAATAACTTACAAAAATGAAGAATGTCAAAAATGACATTAATTTCGCAAATGATGAACTTGAACCATCCATTAGAAAACAGAACATTTTTAAATCTTTCAAAGATATTTGTACTGATGATTACGTAAATTGTTTTAGGAACGAAGTATAAAGAGAGGTCTATTAAAACAGATATCAGAAAACAAACAAAATAGAAATAGCCCTAAAAGAAGTATCGTAAATGACACTAATGAAGAAAATACAAAAAAATTAAAATATGTTGATTAAACAATTATATTTAACCGATTTACATTGGTGATTTATTTGTAGACGTCTGCTGGGTGTATGTTACATACCCACAAAGAATACTACAGTAAATGTTAATTGCAAGAATAATAGGAAACTACCTAATAAGAAGCTGTGCAAATAAATTGACGTAGAAAAGTTTCGAGATCTAGATATCACTCTGCACTTTGCTCTTATCAAGCCTGGTTTAACATATTTATAACCTATCAAGACAATGGCAAAGTTACGCAAAATAGAAAAATATAAAAAAAAACGGGAAAACTCAGTAAATTGTTGAAAATGAAGTTGTGAGATAGTAAATAAGCGAGAAGTAGATTTTCTCTCCTATTCCCTCCCGTTAAGACAAATTTACAAGATCAGTGGGGATTTAAATCAAACGCACAGAAAAAAATGTTCCTGAAATAAAAAGCGCGTCGATTTGCAAGACCATTCCCTCGCCACCACAAAAACTCTGTCGGGGAGCGCCACTACATCACCTGTCCTCCAGCAGGTTGCAGCGCGCCTAACGACGCAGTAATTGCCGGCCACGGGTTCGCAACCGGGACGACCGCATCGACGCGACCGTGGAGGCGGGGCGGGGCGTGGCGGGGCGGGGCGTGGCCGGTGGGGCGTGGCAGGTCGCGGACGTGTCGTCCATTAAGGTTCCCCGCAGCCCCGTTGGCGGCGCGTGCGTCGCTGGCGGTGACGTCTCGCCTCGTCTCCGGGTGCGACGCGTGGAGAGGGGGGTGAGGGCGGCGGTGGCCGCTGCCCAATTTGCATGTTTTAGATCGCTTAATGAAATACATTAATTAAAAGGCTGCCGGCTGCGGTGGACCGCGCCAGCGAGCGCACTATGCGCGCTGCCCGAGCGCTGCGCAGCAGGTGGCGGTGCAGGTACATCCCACTGGCTCGGAAAGCGATCTTCGATTCCATTTTTAAGAACACACCAACTTTTTACTTTCCAAAATACTAATAATAGTGTGCGTTATTTTGAAAAATAACGTTCCTTTTACATTTAGCTATTACGAAAAACATTTAGCTCTCCTGGTGCAAAATAAGATTCAATGTACTTGGCGCGAGAGTACTTATGGTCAGGCCTACTGGCGACGTCCCTGTCATGGGTTAAGTTGTACGTGTGGTTGGCACGTAGACATCCCCACGCCGTATTCCGGTCTTGTCATCCTGAGAAGTGAATTTTCTCATAGTCACACAGCAAAATATGCTGGGACATTGTAAGGAAAACGCACAATATAGTCTTGGCTCGACCGGGAAACGAACCCGCGGCCGCGGAGTGGAAAGCGAATAGCAAGCACGCTGACCAAGAGCTAGCCATGAGCCCTTTAATGTACGTGCTTACAATAATTCCTACTCCGAAATAAGAATATTATCTGAAAATGTTCATATATATAAAACTAAAATGATGTGAAATTTGGGAATATACTGTTGTGGAAAAATAATATTCTGCAGTTTGAGAACTACAATTGAGAACTACAAAAGCATTGTGTTACTGGAATTAATGAATAGAATATCCCGGTTTGAACGTAAAGAGGGGAAAAAGCGCTGTAAAAATCACGCAGTCTCAACGTGGGCCCAAAGGATTAGACCCGCGTACGATAATAAAAAATGTGTAGAAACACCTAGAATGGAGAAGTGTGCCTCCACGAGAACAGAAGTTGAACCGACGCGAAGGTAGCGGGGCAACTCCCGGAACGAAGTACGAGCGCATAGGAGAGCGCACTGAGAATAGGCCAGGCGAAAGGGGGCGGGGGGAAAGGAGAGGGACGAGGCGGAGTCAGGAGGAGCGAGGAAAGAGGACAAGGACAGGTGTGAGGAGAATGGCAGGATGGAGGCACGTATGAGCGGGACGGAGAGGGGAACGATTGGGAATGGGTGGGGCTGGACAGAACCCCGTGGGGCGGGTGAGTGGGATGCGTGGTGGGTGAGTGAGTTGGTGAGTAAATGGGTTAGAGAATGAGTTGGTTGGTGGGTTAGGGTGTTGGTGGTTGAGTTGGTTGGTGGGCGAGTGGGTTGCTTGGTGAGAAGGGGGTTGAAGAGAGGGGATTGGTGGGTTGGTTGTTAGTTTGGTTGGATTAGTGTTCTAGTGGGTGAGTGAGTGGGGGGAGGTAGGTTATTCGGGTGGTTGGTCGCGCGGGCACGGGGCGTGGGCAGGGGGTGTGGGCAGGGGGTGTGGGCAAGGGGTGTGGGCAGGGGGTGTGGGAAGGGGGTGTGGGAAGGGGGTGTGGGCAGGGGGTGTGGGCAGGGGGTGTGGGCAGGGGGTGTGGGCAGGGGGTGTGGGCAGGGGGTGTGGGCAGGAGGTGTGGGCAGGGGGTGTGGGCAGGGGGTGTGGGCAGGGGGTGTGGGCAGGGGGTGTGGGCACGGGGTGTAGGCACGGGGTGTGGGCACGGGGTGTGGGCACGGGGTGAGGGCACGGGGTGTGGGCACGGGTGTGGGCACGGGGTGAGGGCACGGGGTGTGGGCACGGGGTGTGGGCACGGGGTGTGGGCACGGGATGTGGGCACGGGGTGTGGGAACGGGGTGTGGGAACGAGGTGTGGGAACGGGGTGTGGGAACGGGGTGTGGGAACGGGCTGTGGGAACGGGGTGTGGGCAGCGGGTGTGGGCAGGGGGAGTGGGCAGGGGGTGTGAGCAGGGGGTGTGGGCAAAGGAGGGTGGCCATGGGGTGTGGGCTCGGGGTGTGGGCGGGGGGCGGGACCTTCTCGATCGGCGCACGTGCCGCGCGCCCACGTCCGAGCGGGCGGGGCCCAGTAACGAGGCACGTCCACGCCCCAATTCGCCAACTAATTTCCCCTCCAAGGAAAAGCCGCCCGCGAACGGCGCTCCTCCAAATCCGCAACCTCTGCCGCGATCACGACCGCCACAGCGCAGTGGCCCACACCCCAAGAATTGCGCTCGACGTTGGGTCGAGTTGCAATGAAAGAAGTTGTGAGAGTGTGATATAGTAAATAACCTTTAGAGTATTTCATTATTCCACCAACTGTATTGTGACTACTTTTCAAATTATTACACGAAACATATTCAACCATGAGTGTGATTTCCATGACACTAGATATCCATTTCTTAAAAGATCTAATACGGATATTTACATTGCTTTTACCTCAAGTTGTAGATCAAAGATTCTATCTTTAACAAATTATTTGTAATAAATCAAATTATCTTAACATTATTAGTTTAATAAAGCAGATGTTTGCACAACTACATGGACTTCTACGTTGCAGGATCATAGCAAAGTTAATTATTTTGAATTATCTTTACAAAGAAAAAATATTACGAAAACAAAAATTGGTAAAAGTATTTTATTGAAATATGTGTCTACCCGGCCGAAGTCATGCGAATTCCCTGACAGCTGAGAATACTTGAATGTGTAGTATTCGAAAGGGTTTCGAAACACATGAAACACATTTCGGAAAATATTAATATAAAAAAGTATACAAACAATTAGTGTACAATCAACTGCACATTAACACGACATCTACTCCGCCCAGGTCAAAGATTCTTATAGAGACTATTACCTTTCTTAAAATTAGCACCAATATCGTTGAACAGTGCCTCAATTATCCGACAATCTTGGCGGGAAATCTCGAGAAGATTAATGCCTTTTCTATCTAATTTTTAGTACTACTTCTCTCTCTTCTCAAACGACAGAACATGATATTTTTATTTACTTAAATTAATATACAATCACCTTCACATTAACACATCACATTTAGATGGAGCGTTATACTTAACCATATTACTACAATGATAAGGGCAGCGACGTCTGCCAACCATTCAGTCTTTTCGAGACCCCTTTCTTCCTCCTGTTTGGACGCACGTGCCCACTGTGTGCCTGGTGGCTCCGCTCGGGAGGGCGCAAAGTTCCAGGGCGCGCCGTCAACTTCTGAGCCGCTCGCGGAGCGCTGTCCCTGGATCACGCCGCTCCCGCCCCCGCCCGCGCCCCCGCCAGCAGCTCAGCCCAGCCCGATCCCAGCCCCGCCCCCACGGGCCCGGTGGGCGTGGCGGATGCCCGCGAATCGGCCTCCGCGGCCTCTGGCACGCAGGTGACCCCACGCCTCATCATCCTCATTCTCACGCATTTTATTAGGATCGCCATTCGTACTAATCTTACTAATTTTATGAGGATTGCTTCACAAATGTTCAAATGAGTAGTGTTATGTCGAATAATTATTTTTGTTCATCTCAGTCGTGTAAGCTGGTAATGGTTTATCGCCAGACGTATGAACATACTCTTTCAATCTGCTCATTTCCATATGCGCTGGGGGGTATAATTGACAGGCGGATAACACCAAGACTTATCTTATTTTTATATATTTTAGGTATTATATTTTTAGTTTTTAGGATTCCTTCGTAATTTATCTCTCAGCTTTTTGTTTTTCACAACGGATAGTGAACAATCGAGTTCCATGTTTATTTTGCTGGCACATACTTTCTCATTTAACATCTCTTCTTGTCACCTCATCGATAGTATTCATCACTATATTCTAGTACTGAAGACACTGGAAGAACGGTAAAAAGGATAAGGAAGAAAAATTCGTCCTGTGAAACAGCATTCGATGTGAAAAGTTACTCCGTGAAAATAGTGCAAATTTATTTTCGTTGCCCAAATTCAGTTCTAAAATCTATTACAAGAGACAAGGGATTCGAAACCTCATTGAAAAGAAGAGCAATTAGGAGTTTTTTATATGAATAACGGTTTTTTCGTGACCGCTCTGACAAAAAATCGTGCTATTGCATCTAGTGTGAACCTCCCAGTTTATCAAAGCTCTCAACAGAATACAAATGAAAATGAAGTGTAATATTAAAATGAAATGATTGTGGAAGAATTAATAATTTAAATTTTTCTGGAAACACCATGAATTCCATAACGAATCTCATTCTGAATAAACACATGCGGTAAGCCTTTGCCACAGGAGAGACCGCTTTCGCATATTAACCCTATGGCTACTTCCATAACGGAAATTACAGCGTATTTTATTGTTGCCGTGGTAATTCAGCCGTATCGTTAGGTAGAAATAAATGGAGAATTGCAGTAATAAAATCGAAATATGTAACAAAGAGCGTTTTATAAGTACCTTATACACCTGCTACAATCTAAATTACACATATTCTGCAAAAAACAAACAAACAAAAAAAAACAAAAAAAAAAGAACTCTAACATGAAAAATAAATATTGATTCTCGGAATAATTTCTTCACAAACAAGGCAAGGTGGTAACGATAAGGGATATAGTTAATGGTTGCGAAATACTATGAGTATAAGCTATTTAGCAGGTAGAAAACATGCAGGCCATTTATTCTATTTTTGAGAATTTTTTGATGAAGTGAGAAAAAATTGAAAAACGATCACCCATAAGCATATTATTCTCAAACTAGAGTATTGAACATTTATTATTATTATTATTATTATTATTATTATTATTATTATTATTATTATTATTGTTGTTGTTGTTGTTGTTGCAGTGAGAGGGTGATTATTAGGGGCGAAAGGACTAGGATGATGGTAGGAGGTTGTAGGTGGGGTAGTGGGAGGTGTTCGTGGGATTTTGGAACCAACCCACCATTCGCTTTATGACCAAGGGAAACCACAAAAATCCTCGGTGAGGATGGCAGGCCTGGCAATCGACCCCAGATCTCCTGATTGCGAATTCAGCGCGCAATTTGTTTTATTTTAGGTTAGTCTCGTACTAACAAATCGCTTATAATATTCACAAGAATAACACCCAGAATTTTGGGAGGGGGGGATACAGGTATAGGTGACCAGCCAACATGATGTTTTCTTATAAAGAGCTTTTTGCTAAATATAAAAAAGTATTTTTATTTGTAAACTTCTATTTAATATTTATAATGAAACAATTATATACTAAATGAATTTAGCACAATACAGCACAACTTAGCAGAGAAAGTTATAAAAAGCTATATATTTTAATACTTATCATTGTCTTTAGGGCAAGGGAGGGACTGAGACACTATCAGCTCCCCTCCTGCTTAGATACGCAATTAATATTCACTAATAATTACACGCAGAATACTAGAGCACACTATTTAGTTTTGCTCTTTCAGTTATAAGCAAGAAACTGTTTGCAAGTCACCATAAATCCATCGTCAACTTCGTGACCTCATTTTTCATCTTACAAACAGTAGTCCCACTTCCTTCCCCCCTGAGGCTTATCCTGCAGGCGTACTGCACGCCCGTGCCCCACCAGAAACCTGCCTCGCGCCAACTGAATCCTCTTGCTCCTTCGCCGTGCCCCACCACCGCCTCCGACCCCCATCTCTCCGGGAGACGAACTTCAGCTCCGGGGGCGGGGGCGGGGACGGGGGCGGGATTCATGGCGCGGCCTCCGCACATGTGTGGGTGTCGCCTTCACAAAAATCGCGCCCACTGTCGCGGAAGATATGGCCCTATTTACATGTTGAGAAGTGTATTTGAAGTCGCGCGCAACTTTCGGAGTATAAAACTTTGCAGGATTTCTGTTGTGAAAAGGCCGCGTGAAGAGGGAGCGAGCGATCCGTGTGGAGACGGCGCCAGAGACTAGGTCGACCCGAACGAGGGTTTGCCGCGCAGGAAAAAAAAAGAAAACTATCTGTTTGTCTCTTCAACATTTTCATCTCAATTCTCATTGTCACATAACGCAAAAAATGTTTTCATTTCGTGTTGTTGCGTTTTTCGCGTACTTCATTGTAACTGTCGGGCCATGTCGAGTAGCGAGTTGCACGGCTCGCCAAGCAGCGGGAGGAGAGAAGCCACAAGAAAAAGAGGGAAGATAGGAAGCGAGCACGGGGTCGCAGAAAGAGCGTGCGAAAAATGGCAGAGCGGATAGAGACGAGGGAAGAAAATGGGGAAGGACCAATTGTGGCGAAGTTGTCGTAGGCGTAATGCAAGCCTCAGCTCAGCGGTTGGAAATCATCTTTATGCCTCGCGGAAGTTAAAATCGTTAGCCCATCTAGTTTTAGTGAGCCGAGAACCGCAAGTGAGATGGCGCCATTATATTTAGGAGAAAGTAATTCTGAAGTTTTTTACAAAAAGAATGTTCTATGATCGTATTTTCTTGAGTTCTACAATGTTGTATGCACTGCAATGGACTTCTCTTGTTCCTTTCAAATTCTCTTGACCTCTTTAAGCTTTTTGTTGTTGTATTTCTGAATTCACGAGATCTAACATTTAACCATCAAGAATACTAGAAAACGTTGTGTTGCACAGAGCAAATGCTACAAATATAATAACGTAAATCTTAACTACGAGCTAACTTGTAAAATAAAATCTTCGCTTAATTTTCAATTACTAAATTTATCAATACAACTTATTGCTAAGGCGGCAATAAAATGTGCAGTAGATGGAGATTAGTTTTGTTTTGTTCTGATGGCATTTTTCTTGTAAATCAAAATATATTTTTTAGTTATTTCTGTGCGAATCTAAATTGTTCGATATTGTCGTTACGTTTCTTTTTGTTAACAGAACTTAGATTGCTACAGAGCGAAGAGAAAGGCCAAAACGGGTTCAAACAAATCACAAAATGTCTGTTTGGGCGGAGGCAATAAGTGAGAATGTGTTAGTATTAGAAGCACAAATATGCATATACAAATAGCTTAAATGCTGTATTTAACAACTACATGCGCGAACAAAAAATTGCGTTGTTATTCAGAAATAATTGTCCATGTTTCTTGTGACTGAATTATATCTGTGTCATCTACATCATAAAATTCGTAAATGTCTTTCATCACTATCCTCTAAACCAAAAAAAGTAAGTTAATAATATATAATAATAAAATGTGTACAAACATAATAATAATAATAATTATTATTATTATTATAATATAATTGTTTATTTTTTTTTTATTTTTTTCTCGATGTTACCATCCATCAGTAATCAGACGTGTTTCTTTTTATTTTGCTATATGGTCTACTTCTTCACACTACTTTTTTGTATAGTGAGTTTTTAAAATAGCAATATAATGAGTCACATAAATAGACCACGATCTGAATTAAGAACAGAAACGTTTAAATTGTGTTCGTAGAATGAATCATTATAGTGTTCCACTTCAAATTTTCTGTGCGGCAACAATGTAATCTTAAAGTTCTTTAATGAAAAGTGTTTATTTTTATTCTTCGTCACTTTTCAATTTGTTATTATCGTGCGTACCTATGCCGAACAAGAAGTGAATGCCTAAATTGTATAAGAAATAACACAATGATTACAGCAACACTTTTATGTTTTGCATTTGATTTCAAGAATAGCAAAGTTAAGTCATTGAAGATCATTTTTACACTTGAAATACAAAGAAGGGCAAACGTAGAAAGTTCATTCAGAGGAAAATATTAGAGATCTGAGTTGTTTAAGAATATACTTTGAGAATTTGAATAAGGATGACTTAAGTAATTTCTCATTAAAAAATAAAATTTGCATAAAATACAAATGCTACACAACTCTGATGTGTATATATTTCGTGTTTGTCGTATATTTCACTGTTGCATATTACCCTAACCGTACGAAACTAGGAAACAGTACGAAGAGAAGTTTGAAAAGTTTATGATCATAGAATGATAAATAGTAGTTCGTATTTCCTGTAACAACGGGACGTGTCGAGGCTCAATTTATCCCGTTATCAGGCTACAAATAACATATTTTTTAAAAATACCATTCATTATATTTAAAACACATACGAGGGTTCCCAACACAAAAAAATGATTCTCACCTCACAAATATTATAAAAAATTCAAAGTAAGAAAAAAATTTAAGAACATTTTCTGGCAATTTCCTAAGTTTGTAAGTATAACAAATCAAGAGTCTCAGTCTCCATTTCTGAGACTGCGGGCCAGGCGTGCCAACTACGTTAAGAATTGTTTGTATTCTAACGGTCAGAGGGGGGCGCAAGAGAGGAAGGGAAGAAACGTCGTTATTCACGGATTGCTAACCTAAAAAATGTTAAACAGATTTTCTATATCAAAACTAAACATTAACTATTACATTATTTAAAAATTGCTCAATAAACTATCAAAGTCTAGTAAGATTATTCGACTCCATTTGGGAATGGAGTCGAATTGAGTCGAATAATTTTCGAACATTGTTTTGTAGAGATATAAATAAATACATTATTAACTCAATTTTTTTTCAAGAAACTGTTCGTTTCATGAATGGTGAAAATAATTTTCCTTAATAATAGAAACTGACGGACAAGAATTGCAATAATTAGGAGGCAGAAATTGATTACCTAAAACATTGCCAAAATTATCAATGAAATGCTTTAGTCAAAATCGTCGAAAAATGCAAAAACAAGACGTAATAAAATATATTTCGTTTAGTTTTAACACGAACTGCATTTGTGTACTAAACGGCATAGTTATAAAGTGAAAAGGAAACAAATGACATTTCATTAAAATCCGCCCCTAGCAATAATCAATGAAAATTTACTTCCCTCTCATCCATCTGCTTCCCAAAACTCTCTGGGAGGGACGAAAGGCCTTTCTTACCCGCTGCAACGAGAAGCAATGTGAGCTGCGGCTCCAAAAAGAACTGAAATTCGCGACTAAAAAAAGAATTTAATCGGCTGTCGGGGTGTCACCGCGTCCATGGCAAAGGTGCCGACGTTTCGGTCGCCATTCTGCGACCTTTCTCAGGGCGTAATGCAGGAAGGTCGCAGAATGGCGACTGAAACGTCGGCACCTTGACCATGGACGCGGCGTCACCCGGACAGCAGTTTAAATACTGACTCCGGCCGCGGAAGCCTAAGCTCTCCCTAAAAAACGAATATATCGCGCAGTGATTTCCGCCGCAACCTTTCTCTCGCAACGCGACGCGGCTTGCGCAAACGGCTCTGCAGCTTCGCACAGCCACCGCGCGCAGGAGCGCTCGCGAAGGCGCCACCAGCGCCCGGCTTCCATTACGTGCAGTGGGAGTTGGACGAGACGCGCTCGTCGCCACATAAAAGAGAAACATCGTGCGTTTGCGCTGGTCGACGCGAGTTCTCAACTGTTGATTCGTAGACCGCGAGATTCTCCCTGGTTCCAGTCCCGACAGTGGAAGATTTTCTGTCCCTGCTAAGGACCTGGTGGAACTGGGTTGAACGCGGCCACTGCCTGGAGTGAGTATTCATTCCGGCCGCGACGAAGGTTTAGTTCTCAAATCCCGAAAGTGTGGTACAAGTTATATCCCGAGAGGTGACGATCTTCCTACCCCCGGAACGTAAGATTCAGTTCCCTTGACGGTTTGAGGATTTCCTCCCCTACGTTCTTCCCTGAGCGCGGGACAGCCCATGCCCGGAATAGACCTAAGCTCCCGACTGATCTCTCGACTTGTGTAGCAGTACAATGCACGAAAATGTGTGTAGGAGAAGAGGAGGGAAGAAGAATAAGGAAGGAAAGATGGCACTTGGTTCTTCGCCCGTTTGTTAAGGTACTCCGTCGGCATTCGCTTGGTATTGAGCGAAAGAAAGCATCAGAGCAGTCAGCTTCTAGGGTTTTCAATGAAGTCACTTACAACATAAGAATTTTAGAGGTTATCAGCTCCAATTCATCGATCGTTTACATTGATTCTTGGAATCAAATCCACGTAGACATGGCCAGTGCAACGGACCACGGACAGCACTCGATTTTTCCTAACCTAGAACCCCAACTTTCACATATCTAAAAAAATTCTTGCGCCATAATTCTGGGCTCATTTCAGACCCCTCCTCCGAAAAAAGCCTTCCGCCTATGACATCAAAAAAGGGCTCCCACATTTGCACTTTTTCAAAATAAAAATTTTAGTACGATAGAAACCAGCGGGAACCATAGTTTATCAATTAAAAATACTATCTTAAAGTGATCTTAAAAGCAACATTATTTAAAACTTATTCTGAAGAACATATTTAAATGTTACCACTCGTTTATGAAATAAATATAGGCTAGGTGTAGGGTTGTAAACAAAATGCTTTCTGGGCCTCAATTTTAATAAATCAATTTGCAATGTTTTTACATTGTTACAAGTACATAATTATTATTTTGCATTACGTAATACTTACAGACCGCAATTAATTATTCATCCGGCTACAGTAAAGACATTCTTTCAGTCATCAAGCTTTAATTTCATAATATTTTTGGATGTAAACTATTATAAAATGTCAATTAGCTAAAAAAAGTGAAACTAGAAAGATGATACGATCCTTTATATTCTTGGAAAAGGCTTTCACTAAAGTAAGTTACTTAGGAAGAACTTACACGACATCCCTCATTTCAATATCTTAAAGGAATTTTGAAAGATTTGACATTTCTGTCAGGCCATTAATAACTAATTTTACCGTTAAGATTCCTTACACGGTAGTTACGGTCCATCGTAAACCACATTATGACAAAGTAATCACGTAAGGGATGTTCCTTATAAATTTCAAATCTTATTTCCGACAACGTCACGTAATATCTCCATTAAACACTCTCCCTCATGTGAGTTTCAGTACATCAATCTGGACAGATACCATTTCTTATCTATTCTATCTGAAGAAAAAATCTTTAAGGACATCTTTGACAGGTTTAGTGGAGAACATAAAATAGTCTGCGTTACAGGTCAACAATTCCAATTACGAAAAGTAGAAACTATTCTTCCTTCAGGCAATCGATACAAAACATCAGTCAACGTTTAACATTTCTCTCAAGAGTTCGCTGAAAATTAATACGAAATGTAACAAGCTACCAAACTTCCGAAAATCGCCCGCAGCGATTTCAGAACTTCATTTCTGAAAATCACTTTCGAATATATTATTTTTATTTTATTATAATGTAAAAATGGAAAAGAAAATACCAATTGAAATGTCTATATATTCTAGTGTAAGTAATATGAATTTTTATTGTACTCACTTATTCACATATTTCAATAATAAAATTTTACAGTCAAATATTTCTGAAATCGACAAGAAGTCGTAAAATACTTGACAAAATAAACTATTCCTGCCTAATGGCTACGTCTAAACTAAATATTGAAAACCCCACCAGAATGAAGCCATCTGAATCGAGACTTTCGAGGAGCGTATTTCTTGCCTTCCAATGAGGCTGTCCCGTAAACGGGCGGTGGGAGCACAGCGCGGAGAATGCAGCCCCCACAATCGTTGTCCCGGGAAGCCCTAACGCGCTGGGTGTTGCCCCATATAATGAAGCCGTGAGGCTGTCGTGTCGGGGGCAGCGAGCCATGACCGCCCACGCCGAGGCGCGCGGGCGGCGCGGGGCGGCGCGGGGCGGCGCGGGGCGGCGCGGGGCGGCGCGGGGCGGCGCGGGGCGGCGCGGGGCGGCGCGGGGCGGCGCGGGGCGGCGCGGGGCGGCGCGGGGCGGCGCGGGGCGGCGCGGGGCGGCGCGGGGCGGCGCGGGGCGGCGCGGGGCGGCGCGGGGCGGCGCGGGGCGACGGGCGACAGCTCTCCTGGAACGCGGGACTCCGCCTGCCCGGTCGGTCGGTCGGCCGGCCGGCTCCTGGCGGGGCAGGTAGTAAGTAGTAGCCTGGCCACCGCGGCCGCCTTACCACGGAGACGAGACGGGAAGGGAGAAGAGAAAGAACGAGATATCGCTATTCTTTTTTGAATAAGCTTCATTTTTATGGTCTCATGAGCTGCAAGGTCATTAGCGACCATACATACAATTCTTTACAGTGCATTAAATAAATTTATTTATTTTTAAAACTTGAAAACATTATATCTTGAGATGATTCAATACGTAATCTGAGGAGATAATTTGAAAGTGAATGCGTAATAACTTTTTTTTTCTTCCTTTCTTTCTATTCCGACTTTCTCTTCTCTTTCTTCTATTCCCTCTGTATCGTCTCCCTTTTCTTCCTCCTCGCTCTTCTTTTGTATACAAGTATACTCTAATAAAGTAATCATGAACAAATGCGGAAGCAAATTGTAAAGCACAACGTGAATTTTCTTGGTTGCTCAGGCATATATAACAATATGAAAACATTATTGTCTTACGCCCGATCAGAATCTCGTATTCCAACACAGAAGGATCGACGACATACCAACTTCGTCGTTTAGATCAGTCAACATTGACAATGGATTGAAGACAAGAAGAAACGTCCATGATAACAAAAGAGAACTGTGTCAAAGTAAAGGCTGCCATATGCATATCGTATTCTGAGTCTTTAAAAAATATACGAATATCTGGAACCATTTGTTTTAGAAACAAGAACAGCATTGATATATAAAGTTAAATGAAGTAATAATGTTCAAAATCGAATGTAAAATAATCAAAAGTTTAATTATGGAAGTGAAGAATAGAATAGGAAATTGCTTTCGAGACGACAGTTCAGTAATATGAAGAAGGGAAACAGCAGCCAGAGACTAACTGGAAAATGAATTCACTGAGAGACTTTTGTGAAAAAGAAAATGAAGAGGACAAGACGAACAAATGGATATGTAGACGATGAGACGAAGATACACAGTAGAAAATCAAGACACACGCAAAAAACTAAAATATACATAACGAAACACGAAGAGAGAGAGAGAGAAGGAAATAGAGAGGGGGAGAGAGGGGGAGAGAGGGGGAGAGAGGGGGAGAGAGGGGGAGAGAGAGGGAGAGAGAGAGGGGAGAGATAGGCGGGAGAGAGAGGGAGAGGGAGGGAGAGAGGGGGAGAGATAGGGAGAGAGGGAGAGGGAGAGAGGGAGAGAGAGGGAGAGAGAGGGAGAGAGAGGGAGAGAGAGGGAGAGAGAGGGAGAGAGAGGGAGAGAGAGGGAGAGAGAGAGGGAGAGAGAAAGAGGGAGAGAGGGAGAGAGAGGTAAGAGAGAGGGAGAGAGAGGGAGAGAGAGGGAGAGAGAGCGAGAGAGAGGGAGAGAGAGGGAGAGAGAGGGGGGAGAGAGAGGGAGAGAGAGAGGGAGAGAGAGAGAAACAGATGGAAAAAAGAGAAGAAAATGGAAAGCCATGTATGGGGAGGCGAGACAAAGAAGCAACGAAGCAATAAGAAAGAATGAGCAGAGAAGCAGCGAAGTCCCAGAGCCACAAAGTTTGGAGGGCGAAAAGTCGGCAGGAAGGAGCGCTGCGGCGCTGCGGCTGCGGGGGCGGCGGCGGCGGCAGAGGCGGCGTGTCGGACGCGCGGGGCGAGAGAAGTGTCGTATCGGATCGCGTCGGGAGCTGCCCTGCTACCGGAGCGTCTGCCCCCCGCCCCGCTTTCCCAGGCCGAGGCGCCTCAAGCGACCCCCTCCAGCGCCCCGACGCGCGGACACGGGGTGAACAACCCACGGGGAATTTACCGCAGCCGCTCCGACAACAGTAAGCGAACGCCCCACACCCTCGCACTCGGCCCTGCGATAGAGCCCCAAACTTTGAAATACGAAATCGATTCTTTCTTCTATGAAATACGTACGCTCTGCCCAGAATTCCTTCTCCTGATTAATTGTTCTCCTTGGAGAAATTTACTGATTGGCCTCAATAGAATGTCGACAAGAATAAATTGGCTCTTACAAGGTGCTACATTCCACGCGTGGTAACAGTACCTACAATAAAAACATCATGTGTTTACACACAAAATATTTATTCTCAGTCACATTTCTTGCCTTAAGAAGGTAAGGAATCGGAATTATTTCTGGTATTTTCTCTCTGGGAACTAAATGAAGAAAGAATTTTATATCTTGGGAGAAAGGTGGTTTGATGTATTTACTATAATAAAAAAACATAATTAATCTCTTAAATTAAAGAGGAACTGTTTTGTTATTAATAAAAATATAGACATTCTTCAGAAGAAGAACACATATTTATAACGAAGGAACTTAAAATTCATGATTTTAAATTGTGCTGATATGGATGTAAATGCCTATTATTTTCACGGATCTACAAATAAAATAAATCTTCATTTCAGAAACGTTATACTCTTTTTGTGATAAAATAACATCAGTGCATCGATTGGGTCTCATTTATCATAATATGAAAATCATGAACGATGGGACAGAAATAACACAAACAAAACTTAGAACTGTAATTATTTATCTGTCCTTCGTAGAATAATTGTAGACACTGGTCAGTCCTAAGTCCAGTACTTAAAATTGCAAACCCCTCTTGGTAGGTAGAATCAAAAGATGAATGTACTCACGAAATAAATTAAATCATAACATGAATATACTTCTTGCTTTTTATTAGAATTAGTGACATGTGACAATCTGTACTGCCTCGTGAAATTAGAACAGCAAAACCGTAAAATGAAGAAAAATAACGCATGCACTATACACGGAATTGAAAATATAACAGATTTATCTACAAGCAGTAAACTCTAATTAGGAGCATATTTACAATTTTTCATGTCACACAAAAAATATACAATGCTTTCAAAATCTATTAATAATTTTAATTCAAACCAGTCAAAGTTTATAGACAATTTTAATTTTAGAATTTGCATATAATGTTATTTTTAACTTTCACAATCACTATCAACGAACTTATTATTTGAAGGAGACAATGAATGTGTGTCATGCAATTTTCACCCAATCGCAATTTGCCATTTTAATGACTGTTTTAATACGTGGTTTAATACTCATTTTACCCCAAAATATGGTAAATGCATTTCACAACCATTTCCAATAAGTACGAATGTATGACCCGTTGGCTCGACGGTTTGTCGTGACAAGAAGGTTCCGATCGGTGGGAGGCGGTGGGTCGGGTGGGGGGGGAGGAGGCAGCTATGGCCCTTGGCACGCCGATGACACGTGTTTCATTCACCGAGCGGTCTGCGAACAGATGTAATCGTCGACGCAGACCCCGGACACCTGCTTCGCTCGCGGTCGCCCACGCAGCAGCGGCCACACCCACGCGCGGAGGCGACGGTGCTGCCGCTGACCGGACAACAATCGAGACACGCCGAGCGCGGGTGGGACTGGCGTCGACTGACTTCGGATTGATTCGTTCTCTCGTGATTCCGTCAACTGATCCAGTCAGAATTCCAGTAAGTGTACTGCGCATTTCTTTATCACGGGTTTATGCTGAATGGTGAGATACGACACTCACCTAAACATCAGCCGGCCGCTTGAAGTTTCCTCCAGAAATTGACCTGCTGAAACCGACCTGGCTATCTTGTTAGTGAGTAAAATCCAGCCGCAGTCGAACGCAAATCCTAGGACCTACCTGGCAGAAGCACTTCAGTGATATCAGTTGCACCTGACATCTCAGCCTCTTTCATTTTAGATACAAGTTCGAAATCACTGTCGTAAAGAAATTATGAATGAAAGATATTCGTCACTGGATTACTTTAAAGGAACAAATTATTTTTTTAAAACAATCACTGACAAATGAAGTTTTAAAAGTATCGAGGGCCAAATGCAGAACATCCCATTTTTGAAAACAAGATTTAATTAAACGTTTTCGTTTATTTTTCTACAAAGACACAAGGCAATGTACGAATACATAAGTACATTATGATGAAATTGTATCTTCAAAAAAAATTCAAAATTATATTTTAACTAGCGGAACCAGGCAAACTTGTTCTACACTACCTCTCCTTTCCTCTCCTTTCCTCTCCTTGCCTCTCCTTTGCCTCTCCTTGCCTCTCCTTGCCTCTCCTTGCCTCTCCTTGCCTCTCCGTTTCTCTCTGTCTGTCTGTCCCTCTCTCTCCCTCTCTCTCTCTCTCTCCGCGACTCTCTGTGTCTCCGTGTTTCTCCATGTCTTTTCGAGACTTCTCGTGTCTCTCTGAACATGTCTTTTTCTGTTTTTATCTCTCCCCTCTCTTTCGCTCTCTCTCTATCTTTCTCTCTTACTTACACGCGTCTCTATAAACTGTGTAATTGCTGAATTTAATTAAATGATGTAAAGGCATTGATACTCTGAGAATAAAATTAATAGTAGTGTCCATTTGTCTCCCAGGGATTCGATTATCTATGTAATAGCGTGATATAAAGAAGGTGGACTTCTCTATGTAAAATCTTTTCTGTTTATCAACAGCTCCCATCAATTTGTATTTTTACCCTGTAAATAAGGCGTAAGGCCAAGATAAAACGCTAAGTCTTACTCTTCGTGATCGAAGTGGCATTGACTTCTCTTACTCGCTCTATCCGGTTTACTTGCAAGGGCATCCTATATTAAGTTGCTCTAGTCGTAATAGCCTCTTAAAGACAGGTGTGCATCGCATTTACAACGCCCAGTTAACAAATTAATTGCTTTGATACTAGATGAGAAATACGTAGCTAGAAATCTAGTAATCTTGATCATTTGCATATTGATACACCTTCGGGTGCTGACACCATGCAGCCAACATCCTGACGATTCCTTTCAGATAGTTCCAGTCAGGAACTGGACCCGGATCCCAGCTTGGCTAGCATGACAAGGGCGACGAACCTAGACATGTTTGAACGAGGTGTAGGCGGAAAAACAAGGTAATGAAGCGGAGAGGGAGTCGGGTGGGATCCAAGAAGTAACTCTGACGAAGAACTTGTGGAGAAGGTATAAAGGGAAAACGAGGAGATTCTAAGATCTAATCCCAGTATATGATTACAATGATAAATAAAGATGTCTGGTATCAATACTTTTTATTCAGCTTATGATCATTTCGATCGCATAGCAATCATCCTCAGAGCTTGCAGCTTCCGGACTGAAAACAAAGTTCTGCAAGCTGCAAGCTCTGAGGATGATCACTATGCGATCGAAATGATCATAAGCTGAATAAAAAGTATTGATACCAGACAACATCTTTATTTATCATAATAATAGAAGGTATCTACCTTACCAGCGATCTAATTAATATGATTACAAGTTAAGAAGTCATGGTTGAGTTGGGGGAATTAAAACTATAAATGGGAACATAATATAAAATGAACGTTGCCTAAAAAGATATCTCACAGATAAAACGGGATGTGTTTAAAAAAATTTACGAACTATCATTTACAGCTTCTTTTAACTGAGTAATTACAACGAAATAAACAAAGTGAAGATTCACGGAAAAACTGTTTTCAATGTGGAATTATTTCAAGTACTTTTACATTTATGTACCCCAATTCACAAATTTCCCCGTACATTTTAAAATTTAGATAGCTTATAACTGAATTATCAGCAGAGTATCTAGGTCGTGTGTTCATTTGAAACAGAATCTTGTGTTTACACTTCCGAAGAAATTCCCCTTTGCTGATTTTATTTTCAAAGTCAAATATTTTTTTATTAACTCAGCGAAAATGGAAGTATGGTCCTAAGGATGCACGTTGCTCATGAGTTAGTTCGTCTTCCCAGTAATTATTAACATTGAAACAACCACTGACTGAATAACGTATTAAATAAGACGATAAAAATGAAAAATAACAGAACGAAGAAGAAATGAATTGGCATAAGGAAAAAATGGAACGAGGAGAAATATCAACTTAATGAAGAAGTTAATGTGAACTGAGTGGGACTAGGGAGTAAGAAAAAAGAAAGAAGAGGGGGGAAGTCTATTCTCTGGTTCTGAGGCCTCCAATATTACTTGACTATACGCCTTCCTTCAAAACGTTATACTTTTGGAATAAGAAGGGAACTCACAAAAAAAAATTAAAGGAGCAACTGAAAGAACAGGATTAAAAAGGGGAAAATAACATTGAAGAAGAAAAAGAAGAGCGGAAGGGGGAGAAGGAGACCCATTCTTTGGTTTCGAACGTCCCCAATTGTCCACTCTGGGAATCAAGACGCTCGGTGTCTAATTAGGTGGTGACGTCCAGCGCCTGCCCCCTCCACCGCCCCCGCGCTGTCGCCGCGCCGCCCCGCGGGAATCCATCACCGCCCGCCGCCCGCGCCCACGCAGATAAGGGCGGACAAGGGCCGTGGGGGATTACGGTAATCTGGGGTCGGCGCGCCGCACCGCGTCTCCTCGGCGGCCGCCGACAGGTGCCGCCAGGGGACGCCTCCCCCCCCCCCGCCCAACACGGCGCCTGCGGCCGCCCCGCGTCTTCGCCCGCGCCCCAGGCCTTCGGGGCGAAAGCCCAGCGGATGGCGCCCTTGTGCGAAAGAGCCCCTCGCGCAAATCAGCAAACCTCGCGGGCGATGGAGAGTGTGTTTCATTAGTCCCTTAAGTTTAGTGTATGTTACTTTATGGGAGATGGCGGTGTTCCAAAGTGAGATCCAGCGCCGGCTGCTCTACGACCTGCGGATTTCCCTCTCCACGTATCTCCCCCTCAGCGTGGTACCTGCCTAGCCAGGTCAAGTGTCAAGTTCCGGGCTATTCTCCGTACGTGTGAAAATATAGTGCATGTAACTGCAAGTATGTGTAAGGAATAGAAAGGGCACAAAGTTAAGAAACGAATCGAGCACGGTTAGTTTATTAAGACCCTGCTACATATTTATATGTACAGTCAGAGATGCGACACTCTCACGTGGGGATTCGATTCATAGAATCTGCCACTGAGCCATTGCAGATTTCGGGGCAAAAATCGAACATTTGAAGCGCTTGTTCCAAGTAGCTGAAGTAGAGATGATAAATGTTTTAGCGTCTTGCTCCAACACACAATAAATTATCTCGTATTGGTTGAGAATGTGAATAGAACCAAAAACGCAACGTTAAAGATGAGTGTTCTTTGCGTCTACACATGTCAAAGTAGTCACGTTGAAGAACATGTGCCAACTCCTGAAATAATCAAGGTATCTGTCTGCTAAAATTGTGTCCGCATCAGTGAGTAAAGTTGATCAGTGAGTTCATTTCTTTACAAAAGGAAGTTTTAATGTACAGTTGCAATTTTATGCACGCTACAAACATTGCTCTTGATACAATTAAAACCATTTCTATCCATTGCGTTAAGGAGGTAGTAAACAGTGAAACGTTTTAGAATAAAGTAAATTTTCTGAAATTAATTAAGATGTAATAAATATTCACGGGACACTATATATTCCTTTATAAAACTCGCAGACCTACCTGTCGTTGATTAAATACCAACATCTTTCGAAGGCAGAAGTCAAAAACAAAATCCACAGAATCCGTGCCCTCCTCTGTGCCTCCTGAACAATGAAGCCATCACGTCAACTACCGTGATTAACTTCTATGACCGACTTCGCTCTCCAAACAACGTAGTTACCCGAGGCACTCCCTCGGCGGTCGGGTTGGAAGAATCCCGCACGCCCCCGCCCCCCCGCGCACCTTCGCCCCCCTCGGCCGCCCCCCTCGGCCGCCCCCCTCGGCCGCCCCCTCGGTCGCCCTCTCGCGAGCGCAGGCGCGAGTTGCGGGCGCGGCATCTGAGCGGCGCGTACTTGGGATTGTTCTACATTCCTCGGCGCCGCGCCCCGCCTCGGGCTTCACCGCACCTCCCTCCCGCCCACCACCCACAGCCACCAGCCACTGCCACCGACCACACCTCTGCCCGCCACGCGCCGCCTCCACCGCACCTTGCTGGCCTCGCACCGCCCCCGCCTCCCTCCCGCCCACCACCCACAGCCACCAGCCACTGCCACCGCCCTCTCCTCTGCCCGCCCCGTACCACCTCCACCGCACCCGCCTCCCTCCCGCTCATCGCCCACAGCCACCGCCACCGCCGACACCTCCAACCCGCCCCTCGCTGCCTCCAGCTCACCTTGCTCGCCTGACCCCACCGCCCTCCCATGGACTCTCCAGCACCAGCCACTGCCACCGCCCACACCTCCTCCGTCCCGCCCCTCCCTGCCTCCACCGCACCTTGCTGGCCTCGCACCGCCCCCGCCGCTGACCCCACCGCCCTCAACCACCAGCCACTGCCGTCCCTACCCCTGCCCCCGTCACCGCCCTCACCTCCTCCGCCCCGCCCCTCGCTGCCTCGGCTTCCTCCGCACCTCGCTGGCGTCACCCCCGTCCCTGCTGCTAACTCCCACCGCCCCGCCTCCCTCCCCCCACCGCCCTACTGTGGACCCACTCCTCCGCCCTCGCTGCCTCGAGCTGGCGTCGGCCCGCCCCCGCCTACCTCTCCCCACCGCCCTCCTGTGGATCCTCAACCTCCAGCCACTGCAACCGCCCCCACCTCCGCCCCCTCCCCTCTGCCTCCATCGGACCTCGCTGGCGTTGCCCCGATACGCCCCAGCCAGCCCCGCTGCCTCACCGTCGCCCAACGCCTGTCGACCCTCCATCACCAGCCACAGCCTCCCCCACCCCTTCTCCGCCCCGCCCCTCGCTGCGCCGCGCCGTCGCTAATGAAGACACCGGGGAGCGATCCCTGCCTGCCGCGCGGCAGCGACTCAGCAGATTCATTGAGCGCGCGCGCCCGCGATTGTTCCCCCGCTGCGATGGACGCGCCGCCGCGCGCACTGCGCGGATGAAGGCATCGGGAGCCCCGAAGAAGGCGCAGACAGAGGCGCAGGACGAAAGGAGGCACGGAACACGAAGATGAGCGGGGCAAATGGCAATGTGGGCAAGGATGGACTCACGGATGGCTGTCCTTCAGTTTATTCCTGACAAGCACACATCAACAAACGGCGCGGACCAGGGAGGGGATATTGCGTGATTAGTCCCCTTAAGTTTAGTGAATGTTATGTTATGGAAGATGGTGGTGTTCCTCTTGCAGTCCAAGTGACATAAGAATAATCCCACTTAGTACATATGAGGGACAATTACATGTAGAAGTACAAATAGGAAGTATTATGCTGCAAAACGGACAAGTAAAAGGTTTATTACTGGTAATTACCTCGTAAATGTTGCGTTATTGTTACATCAGTTAGTGAGATTTATTAGCATCTACTAAACTCAATGGGTGAATAAATAAAAAGCATGCAGAAGTATAAAAAGCCGATATGAACTAAGAAGAGAGTCTAGATTTCCATTCCCCTTCGGCCAGCGCGCACAGAAGAGAAAGAATAAGAAAAAAAATGAATATATCAAATAAAATTAATTTGCTATATATTTTTCGATTTAGAAACTGTTGCTGGTGGAATGAGCGCGGAGAGAGGAAATGGGAAAATAAGACCAGAAGTGCTGTGGACACTTGAGGGTTACAAGAGATAAATTTGCTGTTCAGGGAAAGTCCTATTGTAAATTTACAAAGCAAATATATCAATTAGAAATGAACGCTGTAGAAATAACACGTATGCAACTTATTTCCTCTCACGTTTTGCGCACGCCATGCATTTTTTACTTCCAGTCCTTAGAGACGAAGCCCAGGGAACAGCAAGCTTTATGATTTCCGAGCAAATTATCATTTCTGGGAAGCAAGATGTGGTATCATTAGGGTTAAGAGTAAGTGACATATTTTATTCGTAAAAACTGAACAAATTATTTGTGAGAAATGACAAAATTATAAAGTAGTTTCGTAGAATATATATTTCAGAACAATTTATTTTAATTTGCTTTCAAGATATTCACATTTCCATTGCATCCGTTTACATTTAATTATTTTTATTCATTATTATTAAATTCATTGAAGTTATCCTCCATATCAATCAACTTTTCTATTTGTATGCAAGCGGAGGAAAGGAGGAAATTACATATAACGTAATTAATCATTAAATATGCCAAATAATTTAATCGATACGGGGGGCAGCGAAACATTTAATGAGTAGAAAGCACACATTCAAATATTAGCAACAACGTTCATAAATGTAAGTGGTTAAGGTTTTTAGTACATAGTCACATCTAATCGCGCAAAGAAGGCGAGAAAATAAAACAGTTTTCAACTTGACTACAAGCGAAAATTGAACTTCATTGATATGGAATAGAACATTCTTTTTATCACGAAAAAAGGACTAAACATGGCACACTTCAATAGCCAATAGAGTAAGATGTTTAATTGTAATCTTACTGATATAATGTTTTGAAAACAAGAGCGACAAATATATTTCTTTCAAAAGAAAAGAAAAATTGATTGTGCACATAAATATTGTCACCATAGATTATCCGAAACTTATGATTAATTGAATTAATATTCGCGCTCACCAAATTAAAAGAAAATACTGTTTCCCCAAAAGCGAAAGTAGAAGACAGCCCTAGTTCCCCGAAACTATAATTATAACGGCCCCGAAGTTCTAACGCAATAGTAAGCCAGGCATCCCAACTACTCGGTGATCGCCTTCCTACCTCAATATGTCTCTTTCCCATTAACCCGTCAGTCACAGACAATTACAAATTCCCAAAAGTATCTAAAGATCCTCTAATTCACGGACATCAATCTTATTCCCGTACATGTGCGTGTGTGGCTGCTTTCCACCGAGACAGCGCGTAGAAGGCGTTGAGTAGTCGCAGGCAGCCGACTGGAAATTAGCGGGCATTCTTCTGTGGGCGGGTTGGGCCCGGCCGGGGGCGGTGGAGGGGCCGGTGACGGGCGGCGGTGGCGGTGGTGGCGGCGGCGGCGGCGGCGGCGGCGGCGGCGGCGGCGGCGGCGGCGGCGGCGGTCTAGGCGATGGCGGCGGTAGCGGCGATGGCGGCGGTGGTAGAGATGAGGGCTGTGGTGGTGGGGGCGGCGGCGGGAGTGTAGGCGATGGCGGCGCCGCAGCGCAGTGTTTAACGAGGTTCAAATTTCATTACCCAGCGCTCATTTGGGCGGCAGCGGCTCGCGCCAACGTTGGCTCCGCCCTCGCGGCCCACGCTCGCGCCTTGCCCTCCGCCTTGGCGCCTCAGCTGTTGCGACTTGGCCGCTCTTTCCCTCCAGGCTCCAGTCGGATCTCTCCACTCTTTGAGAGTCTACCTTCTGGGAATTGCTATTTTTCTATACCCACTCTGCCATTTTCTCCCGAATCATCATGCATGTCATCTCTTTATTCCTCTGAATGTATCCTGTTTCCGGTCTTTTGAGTTCATGTCTTGACTCTTCCATTTGTGTCCCCCCCTGCGTTCTTTCAATATTTTATCGATCGTCGGTGCCACAGACATCACCCATTTCTCCCCCTTTACGGTGAAAGTTTTCCAGCTTACACGTACTCGTATCACTGTCCTACTTTCCACCAATTAGTTATTTGCCCGAGTCCGTCTCCGTACCTTTTTCCTTTTCAACTTCTCAAAGTATCCGTCCATGCTGCCCTTATCTTCTTTCTTACGTTCTTTATCCGTCTATTTTTCCGTCCCTATCTCTTCCACCTGACATCACTTTTTGCTTTCCCTTGTGGTCCTATTTCTGCGTCGACTTCTGGTGTTTGTCACATTTTCGACTTGAACATATTCTTTCAGCGGCACCTCCCTTTCTTTATCTCTCTTCTCTCCGCCGTCATCTTCTCACCGTTTCACTGCCAGCATGCTCTGAAATTCGGGTGGGTCCTCCACCTTCGCAGGTCACCCACTCGCCCACTCACGCCTCCCGCTGTTTAGCCAGTCTGGTTCGGACGCCCTCGCCGCAGAAGAATACAGACGTGATTGCGGGAACAGATTGTGGGAAGTGGGAACTAATGCACAACGAAAATTCCCCCAGGAGCTTCCAAAATTAACGAACCTTTCAAATGGCATTACATGATCTAAAATGATACACGAAACTGGTTCATTTAACGATTTAGTAACGATTAAAGTAGGTTCCAAATATCACTTAGTCACTATATCTAAATTTTCTCGACTCAATTAAATGCAAAATCTAAAACATATAATACGAATGGAAGAAATTTTCTTGAGTTTACGAGTTTTGGCAAAGGTCAACGCTCCTTCAGAATGATTTTTAGATAATTATGGGAAAATTTAATTAGAGGATCATCGTAAGTAGTAGAATGTACGTCAGTACATAACGAATATCATATTTGAAGCAGAAGATACATATATGACGCTGTTTCTTTTGAATTAAAAAAGTCTCAAAAAGTTTATGACCATTAATTATGTTGAGCGCACTTGTAACTACAAATACGTGGGGGAAGAAATGTGCACTTATTCGTTAAAAAATATTTTTGTAATAAACAGAGCAGACAAATTACATATTTCTATTGTTTTCACTTCTTTTGTGGACCTCTTTATCCAAGTTATAAATTGCCTGTTTTATGCAAATTTGCAATTTTTTCCTCCAACATTCAAAGAGCTCCAATTCGTTATAAAAAAGACATGTAATGAATGAAATGTAGTAAAGTGTTTGCATTTCTACATTTTCAAATGAAATGTAGCTCGGGCTGCACAATTTTTGTTCTATTTCGGATATTTTTTCTCATATCGTTTCTTTCTTCTCAGCCGTTGACGATAAACGTTTCTTCTGCGCAACCTCAACAGTTATTTAACTAGTTTCTCCAGATTCCCACCGTATTCACTCGTTTCACCATTTCATTACTTGCATCTTTCATTTTCATTCCAAACACAATGTTGATCATTAAAATTACAAATACTTCTTCAATTCGACTTTAGAATATTGTTTCAAAGTTTTCATATAAATTCCAGTTTTCTTTCTAATTAGATGAATACTGTATTTTATCTTTTATTAATCTTTACATAATTTCGATTGAGATTGCCTTTATTACAAATGTTTACAGTTTCCAGACCGTTTCTTACAGCTAATCAGTTGAATTTAAAAGAACTATTACTAGTAACAATAATTCATCTGTTATTTGGAAAGTTAAAATATTTCCTTGTGATCTCCAATGTGGTAAGTTGGTTTCATTTCACATCTCAATAACTCTGCACTAAAGATGTTTATTCTTAAATCCCACTGACCTCGACCATAATTGCAATCATCGTTGCACTGCCAAAATTTAGAACAATATCTTTCTTCTGTGCCCACGTGACGGCAGTGCCCGGTTAGAAGGAAGAGAGAAAAATATTTAATTATGAAACAATTTAAACTGATTCTAAAAGTATTTGCTTGGTCGTCCACAAGTCTGCGGCCTCCAGAGCGAGAACGATTTCCACAGGGACCACTTGTCGAGTAGTGTGGATGGATTGCTTGAGCCCCAAACATTCGGTGATTACCACAGCACGTCAAATGTTTTGGCACATTGAACAATTGATTGATTATCAGTGATTCCGGGCGTCAACCGCTAAGATAATTAGTCCCGTAGGTGTAGTGTATGTTATTCCCATCGGGAGGTTGCGATGATCTTACCCCCGCTGTATGTCGAAATCCGGCGCCGACCTACCGTCGGCTAGCGGGTGTTTCCCCCACCAGGTATCTCCCACCAGCGGGACACCACCTCATCAGCGACAAGCTCCAAGTACCCTACCGGTGTCTCGGCATGTGAAGTGTTAGTGTAGTGCATGCAAGTGTTTGGGCACACTGATGAAAGTGCTCATTCACGGAGCACCTCGGATTCTCGGAACTGAGCTAGCAGTCGCTCTCTTCTCAGCGAATAATAAATGTACGGAGCCGCCATCAGTGATATTGAGATTATGAAGCTCCAAGAAATGAAAAAAAATGATCAAGAATATCATAAAAAACGAAATGCAAAATAATACGCAAGAAAAAACAAGAAGAAAAAGAAGCATTGAATTAGCAATGTTGCCATTCTTCCAACGGAGGAAAGAAAGAGTCCCAGGGAAGCCCCCCCCCCCCCATTCCGCTCGCCGCAAGCCCACTCGCTCACATACTCGTCCCCCCTTCCCGCGCGCCCGGACGCGCCCTCTCAGCGCCGCCCCCCCCCCCCGCGTTTGCGGGCGCGCGCCGTCCGCCCAAAATGACTAACAGCCGGGCCATTCACCTGATTAAGTGTCGGGGCGGTGAGTTACTCCGGGAATTAGTCGGGCGTGTTTGCTCGGGCGCTTAACGAAGCTGCCGCGCGCGCTCGCGACCGCGAGACGGAGGCGGGGGGCCGAAGGGGGGACGGCGAAAGCAGCGGAATCCATGGAAACGAACAATGTGTAGGATGAGGGGGGCCAAGGGGCAGAAAAGTACTTGTATGTTGCTGTTTTGTTATTTAAGGTCGCATCATCATCTAGGTCATTAGCGACCACTATTGCATTTAACGGTATGGTGACTGTGAAGATGGCATGATATGGTGATGATAGGGGTGAATGGACAATCATAAATACAACCATGCCAGAGGCGGGACTCGAACCGGGACTTCGGTCCGTGATCGCGACGGCACTACTGCTTTAACTATCTCGGCCATCCGGGCCTGCAACATTATGTTTTTTCTTTGAATTTTAGGGAGCAATGTTTTGTAACGGATATCTCTCTTCAGTGCTTCGCTTTATTTCGAACACTGATACATTTACAGCTAACTTCGGTGATGATTTGCATTTTATACCTTCACTAATAGCTCATTCCTTCAACAATTACTAACTAACCACATCCGCTTTTTCGAACAGTCGAGTTCGATTAAATTTTTCATACAATATTAGACTTTCGTAGAATCTCGCTATGTAGACACAGGTTTTGTCCTGCATACGTTAGTCTTTTCAGTTATAATGCAATAAATGTTCAATTTGTGTCTGACGTAAGAAGCCAAAACTGCAATGGAAGAGTCGAAAATAGTATATCAAAATAAATAAAGGTGATGGTGCTTATGTGGATGATTGTAGAAGAATATTTCGACGGTGGTGCAATTAATCGAGCACACTACAAATATGGTGATTCAAAAGCGGAGAATAACCAGCTGAACCTCCTTGCGCAGAGACTCTGCAAGTATCGTAAGATATGGGTACGGTAAAAAGGGATAAAAGATGTAAAGAGGATTAAAGTATTTATACAAAGTAGTCTTAAAGAGAAGCCAGTGTTCTGGGCGAGGGAAAGTGTGTCATAAGTGACGGGCGTAAGTTATGCATAAACGCGTCATTAATAGTTTATTTTATGTTTAACAATTTTTTAATAGCAGTCTATTCAGAGTGCAAGCAGCACAGCATTTACAAGAAAGACCAATGGGATCGGAGCCTGGTGTAGGACATTCTTGTTTAGTCGTTTCGTAATTTCATCATGATTGTATTCTCCATCCTCCAAACCTTCATTCTTTGAAGATCTCTCCAACGATGTCGATTGCAACATTAGACATCATTCGACAGGAACATAATTAAAATTCACTGTCAGTAGATATAAAATAAACATGCAATGGATTAATATAGTATTGTGATTGTTTAAATTCACAAAAGTCTTAGTTTTATTTCAGCTAATATTATATCAACTACTAAAATTGTATACCACAAAATGCTAATACGTAAAACTTATGAAGATATATCTGTGATGGGTTAACAAAATAAATTTACGTAATTATAAATAAGGGCGACAGCTACAGTGGGGGTAAGGAAAAGAAACCGAGGTGAGCTTTATTTTGGAAACAATGCAAGGAAAGAACAACAGAACTGATACTGGGGAAAATACGGAATATGTGAATAAATAATATAGTGAAAGGAGACGTGAGCAAATTACATGGGGCAGAAAATAAATTAAGAAGTTATTACGAGCAGGAAACCAAAGAATAAACAGATACTATTGGCAAATGTTATGGACAATCAGGAGTGAGATCGTTTGATATGACAGACAGAGGATGGGCGCGCGAGATATAAAGACGGGGAACACGATGTTCTGACGCGGCGTGAGTCAGATATAAAAGGGAAGCTATTTGGTTGCGGGAAGAATTAGACTGAATTGTGATTTTGTAAAGGCGATGTTTTAAGGTAGTAAGTGTACAATTAGAAAGTAAATATAATTGCGTGTGTGGAGGACGCAATTCATCGTTGGAGTGGACCGAATTCTTTGGAAATGGAGGCTGAATGGCAACTGAACGAAGTTCAAGTTTGAATACCCGAGAGGAATGTAGCAAAACGGGAAACATTTATTTTTATTTGCTATTGTAGGAAGACCAAGTTTTGTATTACAGTAAAATTTCTAAAATAATGATACGAGAAAATATGGCCATGCATGCAAAAAGGGAGGGATTTGTAGAGAGTATTGGAAATGGAGTTTAAGAGAATTCATGAAAAGTTGTGTTTCCGAAAATTGTTATTGTTGTAGTTTTCCAATATAATATTTGTAAGATTATATATGGTTCAAAGCTTAATACGTAATGAAATGTTGATAACGGAAGCAAGTATTATTATTTATGAGTAAAAAACAAAGAGAGTTCCCAATCCAAGGAAACAAACAAATTATTTTACGAAAATATTTCGCTACCGAGTACATGTATAGATGGCCTATCAGACCAACACATATATAACTTTTAATCATGACAAAACGATTTTGGGATAACCTTCGGGCAACAGTCAGGGGAAATGTGAAATTTGAACAGTAAATTCCGGAGAATAATTAAACAGAAAGGTTCCAGGAACTGTCCCGTCAGATATCTTTAGTCGTCTTAGGGCCACTTGATATCACTCAACAACTAACTTTTGAAAGTGCATGACGTCATTTTAATACCAAAAATTGAGGAATAATTTGCATTCAGAAGGAAATCTTTTGCTTTAATATTGGAAGTGTATTACTGGTTCGAAAATAAATTGAATACTTAACGAAAATAAATTGAAACTTTTCAGTAGGTTTTAATAAAAATCGGGACTACATCATTGTTATAAACACTCTTTCTCATATTCCATTAAAAAAATTAAAATTCCAGCGATTTCCTTTAAATTTTTGAAAATATTGTAGGGCGATAGAAAGTACCCTAAAAAATTTAAAATATCTTAATAATTTCCAAAACAGCAAAACATGATCTTACCTCTGATGTATTAACCAAGTTTAAACTCAAAAGCTTCTCATCTCTCGGAGGTATGCGTGATTCATCTATCCACCCATCAATGTGCACATATTGTTTTCTGATTACAAAATCGTGTGTATCCTTTTGCCATCAGCACCAATCTGAGCGATCTTAAAAACAACACAAATAAACTTTAATCCTGACATGTTTGCAATGTTGCAACTTAAAAGAACATTATTCATGGATTTTACCTCCGAAATTCGAGATCGTTGATTCCAATATATTTTTCTCCCTGCACTGTAGCATAGGAAGGAAAGGTAAAAGTTAGAATAGGGAATTAGTAATTTAAATTTTAACAGAGCAAATAATGTGAATTATAATTTGAAAGATTTTCAAAGTATAGTGGAGATTTTGCGCGAAACGCTTATATACTGCATCAAAATGTGATGTTCCATGTAGTTTCGATCATGTTTGAAGGAACCTCACATGATTTTACAAGATTCACTGATTCGTAACTATAATCTTTTTTTGAGCAAGAACACACATACCATCGAATGAGCCACTGATAAGTAATTTTCGATTCTTACAGTCGTTTGGCAGCCTCCATGTGCTGCTGTTCCCCGTCGGTAGTCGCAGGTAGCGGAGGGCGTGGTTGGGGGCAGTCGAGTTATGCCCCGTCGCCGCCTCTACGCGCCGTCTAATCAGGGCGGCGTCTGGCGTCGACCCGGGACTCCACCTTTTGCCTTTCTTCTTCTCCCTCCATTTGTCTCTCTCTTTTTTACCAAGAGGGGAGCTAATTAAAATTCACCCAACTCAGGATTTCGCTTCGCCCGGCAACGAGAATTTATTGACTGAATATTTCGTGCTTCTGGGCGGTTCAACGGCAATGGACATTAGCCCGCAAATGTGGTGCAGGTTTTTATCGCGGTAGATAGAAGTCATTTTCCCCCGCTGGATAGTGAGATCCGGTGCAGACTGCCGTTTGTGAGTGTTTCCCCAACCAGTTCAGTCCATCAGCGGGGCCTCGCCCCGGAGAGAGAGAGGCTTTAAGCTCTCGACTGATCACCTGACACACACACACACACACACACACACATATGTATATATATATATAGTGACGTACCTGGGAAGCGGTACTTTCACGACAATAAAATTATAAAAGGGACAGGTACCTTTTCGTGAAAGTGTCTCTAGGGATTTGGCGCAACATGGAAAGAGAATTGTTATAAATTATTTTACACATCTAAACGTTTTATTAATCCTATAACCTTACAAATAATATTTACAAACTGTACAATCTTGGTCTTGAAACCAACCGCGGATCAACTCCAATGTATATACTACCTCGACCTTTAAAAGCCATCTGCTCCCTCCTGATGCGTCCTGGGCCGTAGTAGCAACGGCGGCAGCGGCGGCAGGTGGCGTCGGCAAGCTTCGGTTCACCCCGGAGCCCGTCGGAGATTCGCCCTCCCTCGGCGACCAGTTCCTCCAGCTCAACGTAACGGCTGAGGATTTCGCCGGGGCCCGCCCCAGCCGGTATGAAAAAATGGCTCACAAGTACAGGAACGAACGACGCGAGATCAATGTTCGCCGGTTCTTCTGCTCCTTTCAGTGATCCTCCTCAGCTTCGCACAGACGTCTGTTCGGCACTGTTCACTACTATGTTTGTTCAAGTGCGGGGTCTCTACACTAGCCAACCGGCCCCGCGATTCACTATTTTATTAGTCTCTCTCAGTTTCAATGCGTAATCTCACTTCCGCCAATCGTCCAACTACCGACCAATCCTTGGCAAACTTGATTCCACACTCGAGCCTCACTTAATCCAAACTGTACTGATAAATTGCGGATAATTCCTTGGGCGCATCACAGCCCCATCCGACCTCCACCGAATGCCTCTCCGCACTGCCGACCGTTGCTCGCCTCACCGGTTCCCTCGATTTGACTGTTGGTGGCGGCGGCGGCGTTACTGCGCTGATCAACTCAAATGTTTTGTTTTAATTTAGAATGTGTAAGTAATGTAAATTTTGATATTTCTTCATACAGAAACGCTCTTCGTTTCAATACATATGGAAGGAAAGATGGCGCACGGTTCATTGACCGTTTCTGAGAGTACTGCTCCGGCATTAGCCTGTTGTTGATCGAAAAGAAAGTCAAGGAAAATTACCAATCCGAACACCTGGCCAAGAATTCCCCTCCAGCGGCGGCAGACCTCGATTTATCTATGCAATTAGTGCATCGTCGGGACTCGAACCCTAGGACCTCCCAGTCAGAGGCACTTCAGTGACATCAATGGATGCCCTGAGTCGAGTTATGCCTCACCTGGCGCAGTCGAGTTATGCCGCGACGTCGCTTCTACGCGCAGTCTAATCAGGGCGGCGCCTGGCGTCGACTGCGGACCCCGCCTTTCTGCTTCTCCTCCTCGTTCTTTTCTTTTTGTCGAGCGGCGGCTGATTAAAATACCCGCAGCTGGAGACGTCGCCCCGCGCGGCGGCCGGGAGGGGGCGCGTCGCCTCCTGAGCGTTTCGTGCAGAGCCTGCGGCGCCGGCAGCACCAGGAAACGCTCCTACAGGGCGATTTCATTCGGCATTCAAGAGACTGGCCTGTTTCGTGCTCCGATAAAATGCGGTAAACATCAGCCACGAAATACGTCGCGCGAGGCGCGCAGGTTGTCTGGCGCGTTGCCTACGGCGCGCCTGCGAACCGTTAAAGGAAGTGCGGTGTATTGTGCATGCAATTACGACCAGAACGATTTCCTTATGAAAGAAATTGTCAGGGGCATTAGTAGTTGTCAGTGGTTGAAAATGTCTTCATATTTTCTTTACGCCTCAATTATATGCTGTCTGTTTCTGCAGCTTTCAAAAATATATACTGAATCACCTCGCTTTATATTAATGGAACGTATTTTGTTTATCTTGACGTATGAAGCAACCAAATACGCCAGTATTAACTGACGTCCCTTGAAACATTTCTTGTATTTTCATTTTTTTCTATTAATTTTTCAGAAAATATTAATTGTTTCTTAAAATCTTTATATCCATTTATCATCACAAGTTATTGATATTCTTACGGTATTGGTTAGAATAATATGTAGGAGCATGTAGTACACAATAACTATTTTCAAGTGAAAATTGTCGAAAGATAAAGTTCTATCAAACCTTATAACATTATTTGAGAGTGATAATATTATTACATAAAGACATGATCAAAGGAAATATTATATTCAAAGACGCATATTTTCCAAAAATCGAACATGGTGAGACTTTTTAAAAAGGTGCAATAAGTATACCCAGTTTGAACTGCTATTGTAAAAAGACTTGTTGCATTCAAACATATTTTAAATTATCCGCCATCTATTATGCATTCCATCCCAGCATAGTAAAGAGAAACTGTGAAAGGCGTCGGGAATAAATATCCTGGAACTCCTAGAAAACAATAGATTTTCGGTGAGCTAGAATTGGTGGGTCAACTAAAGAGCCAAAAGATTAAAAGCGACGTCATAAAAACATAATATAATTCAATACAATTATTATGCGCACTCATGATCCAACTCCTTGATTTCTCTCGGCGTCATTAATTAATACATCGCGTCCAATTCAACAGAATCCAAGCAATTCATTCTGTTCGCACCTGCTCCAGTTCCATCCTCTTTCTTCTCACTCTGCGCCGGGTCGTAATTTACGAATGAATGTAAACCAGTTCGCGTTTTCCCTTTGAAAGAAGCCCGCGAGCCGTGCGTGTTGGTGCCCGCCCGCGTGGTGTGTGAGCCACGTCAAAGTCGCAGCGGCGATCTCTCCCCGCCACGCGCGCCGCCACGCGCGCCGCCAGGCACGTCATTAATCACGCGCTAGTGCTAATGGAACCTGATATTTATTCAACTGCTCCGCGGACGCCGCCCCCGTCGCGTCGGCTCGTCGCGGTTTTCGCCCGCTAATTAATTTCGAGAGTCACCGCCGCCGGCGCTGCTATCGCGCTGTGGCTGCCTGCGCGTCCCCCGTTCGGGGTTTGATTCTTGGGGACTGTGCGGGCTCCAGTTGGCTGAACCAGTCACATAGAAATGTCTGTTGGGAAAATCTATTTTCCTCTCTTCCCCTGTTCAAAACCAAAGTTAAAAATGGTCCGAGGTTGTCAATATGTCGTTCCATCCACATAACACACCGGTATTCAGATCGTGCGATAAAGAAAAAAATATAGAAAAGAAAAGAAAAATCATGAAATCATTCTAGCAAATGAACCTACTTCGATGTGAAACGTTGTATTTTTCCACAGGTTTTAAGAAATTGTTGCGAGCTTAAAACGCCTTTCAATGAATAATAGTAATTTCAATTGAATACAGAGCATCAGCTATTGAACGCTGCTCCATACTCAACTCTTTTTCGTACAATTTAATTTTATAGAAGTTCGTTCAATGCTGAAAGTTGAAATGTCATATCAAAAATAGGAAGATGTAGTTCCAAGTCTATTAGCAATATTTGCATTAGAGCTGAACCTTGTAGAGACGCATATTTAGGTCGAGATATAATTAACGTCACAATCACAATTAGCAAACACTTTGTACACTCTGTATTGCTATACACGTGAATTAATCATGCCATACATCATGATGGAAAATATATGATCTTTATCAAAATGTGTTTTCAGCATACACAATTTCTAAATGCATTTGATGAATAAATAAGAAATTATTAAGCGAGGATAATCTGATAAAGGTAATTTTATTGAATTCATAAGATCAAGGTTCTTCGATCATTACCATAAAATCAATATACGATCATGATGATGATGATAATAATAATAATAATAATAATAATAATAATAATAATGAGAAGAAGAAGAAGAAGAAGAAGAAGAAGAAGAAGAAGAAGAAGAAGAAGAAGAAGAAGAAGAATGCACTAAATACTTCTGTTGTGTTAAATAATTTCCTGATTCAGAAATTGTGAGTTGTAAATATTAGCATATCACTGTACAGTATACCAGGGCCTTGAAAGTCGATGCTACAGTTCTAAGTGATAATGTAAGATACTTAGATTAGTATCCGTACAATAATAATTGCAGTTCTGATTTTATTCATTGTTACAAAAGACACTGGAGTTTGGCGGGTTGCATAATCGCTGTCATGGTAGTTTGTAGTATATTGCAGTAGCGCACAGCAAATGTACTTTTCAACGTTAGGTTACTTCATTGTCACTGCAGAAGTTTAATGAACATTTAGCTTATGTACTTAAGAATATATTATCTCAATATATATTTAAGAATTGGACTTCAATAGTCACATTATTTTTATAGTCAACGTTGCAACTAAATCTTAGTGAATATATCCAATTAGAATTTTTGACTAACCCCCTCCCCTCCCTGGATATTTAGAATACATAGTTGGGAATTGGAGAGAACTGCACAAGGTCATGGTTAAGGGCTCATATGAAAGCTCCTGAAGAGATCAGTCATCACTTGAGTCCTTGCACCCTACCACCCTCTGGAGTGGGATTGGAGCTCTTCGAAAATATATCTCGTCCGTAGCAACTCTAATTTTTGTTTGTTTTTCATTTCACGGTATTTTCCATTTCAGTTAACGAATCAATTAGTATATGTATTAATTCAATGTTGTATGCGAGTGTAGCTTCATTTCTTCAGAGGATTACTCAATTGGTTCGCCTTTTTACTTAGTAAATCTGAAATTGATATTTTTCCTTTGTTTCTTTCTATTTTTAAACAATCATTGGCACAAAATACTGTTGGTGTAGGATATATAGATTACTACTCAGTCATTCATGAAACACGTTTAAAGTGAAAAAGATAAATGATTGTAAATAATGATATATCGAATAAAAGCAAACGCACATACAGAGCGTAACATACATTTCACTGCAAACACGTTACCATTGTGCATAATTCTAAAACGTTGCGTCACAGACCCCTTAAAGACACGTTTAAGTGTTGCAAAAGGACCCGACTTATGGGTCTTACGCCACAGACCATCAAGAAAAGACGTTCTATTGTATTTTTTGTCGTTCTATTACATTTTTCATGGGCATCCACATCCATGTGACAGGTTCTTAGAAATGTTTGAAACCGCATTCGAGTGTTAAGCTGCCTCGTATTTCCAATTATTAGGTGACGCCCCAGTATCTTCACTTCTAAAAAATCTGCTTTACAAGGTGCGGAATATTCGCGTGATTACCGTACACCACGTGGCAGCGATGACATGCCCTACAGCCCAAGAAAGCCCTCTGGGTCGGACCCTGGGGCTTCGATGCGGGGGGGGGGCGACGCTAGCGCCGCGCACGCGCCGAGGCGGGCGCGACGCGCGGGTAAACACCGTATATCTCCTGGGCAGGATTAACGCTGGGCGGCGGCGGCGGCGGCGAGGCGTCTTCCGCGCGCCACACTTTATCTCGTCGCCCGCCCCTCGCGGCCGCGCCGCCGCCCGCCCGACCCCCCCCCCCCCCAGCTGCTTTATGGTTACCGTGCATCCCGCAACAGCTTCTTCCAGCAGTCAAACGCGTTCTGGTCGGTGTCGGTACAGTAGAACCCCGCTATTCCGAACTAATTGCAGGTGCGGTCTGTTCGAATTATCCGAAAATATGTACCGTACATTTACAAATACATCTATACGATTGTCAGACTATGCAACGTAGCGTGCGAATTAAGAAAATGACAACGTAGCGTAGCGAGAGCATCATCAAGCAGATTCAGTTCCTTATAGCAAAAGAAGGTTACCGATTTTGGAAGTTCCTCTAAGTGAACATTACTGCTACGTTATCATGTGATATACATCGGAGTTACCAGGGCAATAAAGGTTTCATTACGACAACTTGTGATTCAATAACTTGTTGTTCATTTCTACAGTAATTATGAAATCGTTTTTTTACACTACAAATAAGCATTTTATTTATTTTGCTAATTTTTTCTCCATCCCGAATCCGAAATTTCGGATTTGTGGGCTTCGGATTAGCGAGGTTCCACTGTAGCTCGTCTCGTCATGTTGTTGTCTGTCTCTTTTTGTGTTGTCACCTGGTTGTGACGTCCTGCGTCGTTGTTTTGCGTCGTCGTGTCGTTCTCGTGACATTATCCCGCATCATAGTCTAATGGTGTCCATGATGTATCACATTTGGTGCCGTCGTGTTAGTATCATAATTTCGGTTGTCTTGTTGGCAACTGTATTGTCGTTCATGAACTTACGAGAAGAAATTCTTGTACTCGTTCACATACAAAACGGAGTTCTTTGTCGTTAACTTTTCTCGTGGTGTCAGATAAATTTTCATTTTCTGGTTATCATTTTTTCTCATCATAAGTATATATCGAATAAAAGCAAACGCACATACAGAGCGTAACATACAATTCACTGCAAACACGTTACCATTGTGCATAATTCTAAAACGTCTATCGTGCATAATTCTAAAACAATATCATTAGTAATCATAAGAATTTGTGTAGAAAGAAAAGCACTCTAAAGAAATAAACAGAATTTTACTACATATTTCTTGCCATCTTTTCAAATACATTTCATGTTTACATTACCTTTTTTTCCCTACATTACTATAATTGGTCTGTTTCTCCATTTAATTCCATTTTCAATAACTGTAGTGTGTATCAATACATTACATTCTGAACTTGTTCTAAAATAGTGTGTATCCTAGTTCCCTATTTAATGTTTTACGCTTCAACTGAGTAGTACATATTTTTCTTGTATTATAATATTCGTTGCATTCGTAGAAAACACACGGGTAAACTAGAATTTGTAAATGTGGAGTATAATATTTGCTGGCTAATTTATTTCCATTAGAAAATTCTAAATGAGAAAAATATGCTTGATTGCAGCGCAAGGTGCGATTCTGAAACCACTCGCCCCAAATGAAGAGCCTCAGTGCCGTTGTCATCGTCACTTGCCACGTTCTTCCACCCCCCACCCCTCGCATCGCGTCCTATCGCTGCATCAGGCGTCACGTGGCGGCGCGGCCCTGAGAATTTACGGGGCTGCTCCATTAGATTGAGTGCGCGGAGAGGCGCGGGCGACGACGCGGCGTCTCGCGCGAAGGCCACCGGCGGCGGAGGCGACGACGGCAGCGGCAGCAGCGGTGGTGGAGGCAGGGACGGTGGAGGCGGGGGCGGCGGTGGCGGTGGCGGTGGCGGTGGCGGAGGCGGTGGCGGTGGCGGTGGCGGTGGCGGTGGCGGTGGCGGAGGCGGAGGCGGTGGCGGTGGCGGAGGCGGTGGCGGTGGCGGTGGCGGTGGCGGTGGCGGTGGCGGTGGCGGTGGAGGTGGCGGTGGCGGAGGCGGTGGCGGAGGCCGTGGTGGAGGCGGTGGAGGTGGCGGTGGCGGAGGCGGAGGCGGAGGCGGTGGCGGTGGCGGTGGCGGTGGCGGTGGAGGTGGCGGTGGCGGAGGCGGTGGCGGAGGCCGTGGTGGAGGCGGTGGAGGTGGCGGTGGCGGAGGCGGTGGAGGTGGCGGTGGAGGTGGCGGTGGAGGTGGCGGCGGCTGCGGCACCGACGGGGCGGCTCAGTGGACCAGGGGGCAAGGAGCGGCACTGGTGTCGGTAGCAACGGAGGAGGCGGCGAGACAACGGCGCTGATTGTGTTGGTGTCACAGGTGCAGGTGGCTCAGGGCGTCACCTAATGTCGCAGTAGAGCCTCTGACCGGCCTCGGATTTGCGTCCCAACGATGGCAGGTTTCCGACTCTACCCAGTTAGCTAGGTCGAATGCAACCGCTGTCTGTAGGAGAGTTCAAGCGGCCGGCTGCTCTGATAGGTAGATTTCCATTGTTTCTCCGAATAACACCACGCAAATGCTGAAGAATACCCTAACGAAGACCGTGCACGCGATCTTTCCTTCCTCGTCTTTCTCCTAGCCTCTCCCCTGTCGTACACCACCACTCATGTCCAAAGATCAGTCGGGAACTTGAAGATTGTCCTGGGTGGCGTGGTGCCCCTCGGGAGGAAGATATCTAGTTGCGGAAAACGTCGCTAGCCGATGTGGAGGTAGGCACCGCCGGGGAGAGTTCACCGCCATCTTAGGCGACAAAAATATGAACTATTGTTCTGGGACAAATGATCTTGGAAACACTAATCTATCCAAAGCTTTGGCGTCGGTGTCGCCTGTGTTATCGGTGCCACTTCTGGTATCGGTGGCGGTGGCGTTTGGTGTCGATGCCGGATTTCACGTCAGTGTTGGTTTTGGCATCTGTGTGGGATTGGGTGTCGGAGACGATTTCGGTGTCGGTGTGGGTGGCGATGAAGACGGCGATGGCGGCGGACGCGGAGTTGGGAATAGAGGACGCGGAGGGTGGTGGTGGGGGGGAGCGACGCGTCGTCGGCGGCGAATGACCGAGTGCGGGTGCGAAGTTCTCCCATCCGTCGCAAGCGCGAACATCAAACAACCTCACGCCCGGCGTGTGCGGGAGGGATTGGCTGAAGCAGTCGGAGCCAAAGTTGGTTAGTAGTTTTGTTACTAAATTCTGAGAAATGTTGGCTCGACATCCATTCTTTGAAACTTGTTAATCTCCAAAGCGAAGTACCGCATCTCAGAAGAGAATAAATGTTCTAATGGAATCACACACAAAAGCACTCGTTTAAATGGGCGCATTATATTCACTTGAAATTACACAATTTTATTAAAAATAATGAAAGAAGAACGTGAAAATATTAACCATCGAATGCATGGCCGACATTTAAGAACTAATATTATATTAACCTTTCAAATTGGGTTTCAGAAATACGAAATGCTCAGAATAATATGTATTAACTCACAGCACATTATAAAACTTCGTTTACATATATTAGGCAATTGAGGTTGAAAATATTCCCAAAATGTACTATTAATTATTAATTATTATTATTATTATTGTTATTATTATTGTTGTTATTTGGACAGATCACAATTTCGGTTCGTTGTAGCACCTGTTTCTTAAATACCAATGAAATTATTTAGGTAGCTTGTCATTTGCTATTCATTATGTGATTGGAGGAAATAACGAACAATGCCTTTAGTTTCGAGAATAACATACGTCTGTTGTAATTTACAATGCAATGGATTGATAAAATTTTCTGGAAATTACATGTTTTTTTATGATACTGATACTAGAAATACTGAATGATGGACTAAATGTTTTTTCATTTGAAATCACAGATCGCTGTACTTTCTAACTTCTTTAGAGAAGACGTTTCGCATTTCTCAAAGGAAAGTACATTCTCACTGTTGAATCGAAAACTGCAGATAACTAATTAATTTTCTCCCATGATATTGATTGAGGAAGTGAAAGAGATAATAAAAATATTGAATTAACTTGTGAATTTGTAGCATCGTACGATCAGATGAAAGTGATATTACTGGCTAACAGAATTGAAGAATCATATGATACCCTTAATAAAGCATTTGTAACTACGGCGATCACCAGTAATATTTACCTTTGATAAATTATTATTATTTATTTATTTGTCCATTTTTTAAATCTATTTATTTACAACTAGCCGCCCTCGCTGTTCAGCTCATTGGTCAGCGCGCTCGCTTTCCAAGTCGGGACCCTGGGTTCGATTCCTGGTCAGACAACAGTTTTTAGTGTGCATTTTCTTGCAATGTCCCAGTTAATGTTGCTGTCTGACGATGAGAAAACTCATTTCTCGGGTTGAGAAGACCAGAATACGGCGTAGGGAAGTCTGCGAGCTAACCACATGTGCCTCCTTAACCCACGGCCGCCAGTCATGGGGGTGTGGACTGCTGGTGAGCCCTGGCATTCGCGGGCTGTCGCGCCAAGTACAGACAGACAAACTGAGCTAAGGGTCGTTTTATCTGTTGATATTATTGAAGCCCGTGACTGACGATTCAATTAAAAATAATAACGATGAAGATAGTGCAGAAATAGTCAACTAACGAGCAGGAAAATGGGAGAACCCCAAGAAAACGTTTCAAGATCTAACAAAAATTCTACATGAACATGACAGGCGAAACGTCGGCCTATCTACCAACGACGCGGCGTCACCCGGACAGCCTGGAAGTAAAAAATTCTGGGCCAGGAAACGAGTTCATTCTTGATAGTGGAAGTGGTGTATGGAAGCCTAATAGGCCCAATTCCCCTGAACAGTAGGGTGAACGACATTTTTCAAATATGAATTATAATATTTGAGGCTCGATTCTGTGTGACGCCAATCCACAAAATACGGTAACAAGGAATTATTTTTGATTTGCAGTTGATTGGTAATTACTTGTTTGAACGTGGCAAGTTGTATTCTCCTCCTTGATCTGTCGCCATTGCCTTCGTTCTCTGCAATTAAACATACACAGCTAACTGATTAAGTAAATTATAAAAAAACATCTCTCTAGTGAAGGACACGGTAGAACCGGAAAAGATGTAAAAGACTGGTAGAAGGTGTTTTTAATTCATGAAGGTATTAGACAAAAGAGTGAAGAGGATCATTTTTTGGATCTATTTAATATGATCGTTACTAAAAGAATTGATGGAAAGAAATAACGCTAGATATATTATTTTCCTCTTTGCGATTAATATGTGCATAATAATAGCATCCTATTTAGAAACATTACACCCAAAAACTCCCAAAAGTGAAAAATTAGATATTTTACATGACCAAATGAAACCTTTTTAAATACATTTAAGTAAACAATTATTTTTTGTTCATTTCGCATAAAATACATTAAAATTAATAAGATGCTCTTTCTATCTCTCATGTAAAACATTCACATTTCAACTGAAGAGCGCGAGTAAAATCTTTTGCTCAGAGAAATATGACGGATTCATCTTTTAAAGACTTCGAAAGAGTTCTGAGGAAGTTGGTTTAGGTCGTCACCTCATGGATGGGGCGATTCCGGAAATTTCACGCCGAGCTCACGAAGGCGTACGGGTGGGTTCCGGGCGGAAGGAAAGCGTCTGCGCGGTTGAAGCAGAGGGTGGACGGGGCGGGGCGGGGGCGGTGGGAGTCTTGGGCAGCGGGGGCGATGCCCAGCGAAGCCAATCACGCAAATGGCACCCGGCGCCTGCCGCGTCGGCAATCACCGCGCAGGTGCAATATTAACGCGGCCGCTCCACCGACCGAGTGGCCGAAGCGACAATCGATGCGTGACCCGTTCGCGTGGATTCGTACCGCCCGGGGGGGGGGGAGTCCAGAAAACAGTGAGGAGAGCGTGAAACTGGAAAATGCGCTCTGGGGGTGATGAAATGTGCGAAGGTTCGCAAAGAGGTCATTTGGAGCGGATAGAACAGGATATTGGAAGAATAGATTTATAAATAATAGAATTCCAGGATATTGGAAGAATAAATTTATTTGGTTTATACTCATTGGGACGCTTAAACAATAATTTAAAGCAGTGTCCATTTTATAAATGTATTTTTTTTTAATTCTAACTAACAGAAATGTACAATTTAATTTCACCCGGAATTTATTTTCACCCGGAATGTTATAATTTCCAAATAATAGCAAAAGCAAAACGAGATACCTAAAGAGCATATTTCTCTGACGGAACGTAAGGAAATCATAAGATTATTATGGGTCTTGTTAAATATAATACAGAGAGCTTAATCCTTTTTACGATGGAGTTAACTATTGTGAATAAGTGTTCGTTGATTTGTTATTAGAAATATATAATGTACTCTTGTTGGATCAGAAAGTAATCATGATACTTTAAGAATAATATTTTTGCCTTGATCGTACCGTCTTATTAAATTAAACGTAGTAAATGAAGAAAATTGTTTATTCTTTAGAATAACACATTGAATTTGTGATTACATCGTCAGTTGTCAAATTAAATTCGAGACTTGAAAAAATTGCAGACTCAAAGTTGTATCAAAGAGAAACATTAATTTTTATTTTCATGAAGTCCATCTACAGTGATGACAGTGCGGTTATATTAACCGTATTATAAATAGTAACCCTATTATTTAAGTAATTTTATGTAGATGTAAATTCTTGTTACAAAATTCAAACTGCAAATGCATTATAATTTTGAATACATAAAATGAAAACCCATTACATTCCACAATAGTAGATCTGTTTAGAAGAAAGTATTTTCTTTAGAAGGAGGGGTTCTAACCATGACGAAGAGCAGTCGCCAACTTGATGACGTGACGACACACGACAACAGTTCGATCTTTTGAGCCTCGGCCGACCCTTTTCCCCTTTCTTCCCCTCCCTCCCCCCACCCTTCCAGGCCGGCGCTTCGGAGATCGAGGCCGGTCGGTGATGGCGCTGCAGCCAACTCCCCGTTAACCCCTCGCCCCGTCACCTTTGAACTCGGGCCCAACTTCCTCCGCGCCAGCCCGCCTTTGAATCCATCACAGAGGCTCGGGAAAGTCCGACCCTCCGATGGGATCTCTTTCGGTTCAATCTCGGATCCATCGCTTTTGTGTTGCGCCGGGGATACAAGGGGAATATTTAGATTTCGTTTGCTGCCCGCCAAGTCGTGATATTGGTGTTCAAAACTGTTTGAAGCTCGGAGGAGTTGCCAAACGCATTCTTCGGGCTCAGTTGTTACGTCTTCGGGGGAATCTTCAGAGGTATTGTCCGAGACCCGGTTTCATGCGCGTTCCTTTCTATTTTGGTGGTAGGTTGGGGAACCTGCTGGTGGGTTGGCGATGCAAGAAGCAGAGGCGAGTTAGTCTTGCTGCATCGAGATTCTTCTTGAAGGCGTCCAGATAAGCGAAAGCGGAAGGATAAGCGAAAGACAATAGTTCATTCTGCACACAGATAGCGAACGAAACTCAGTGGTGTCTCCTGCTCAGTGATCAGGGAGACGCGATCAGAGTTTTACGGTTTAAACGAGGTAGACGAATTAAGGTATCTAATCGACAGCACACTATACTTTTATGTATTCCATATTACGATGTACATACATACTGTAGTCTTTGAGAAGTGCTAGTTGTGATTTGCTTGCTCTGTCAGTAATAAACAAAATAATAAAAAATAGTACATTGAAACATGGACAATACACCTTTTTGTTTAATTAAATGTCGATTTGCCATCATCTTCTAGCGTACTTGAAAGTTCAATCGACTTTTTGAAACCTTTCATGAGATATTGGGAGTTTTCACTCGCCATTTCCTGCCTCGTGTAATGCATCCTCCTCTACAAACCATGTGCTTGGCATGTAGCATCTTTTCACACGAAAATTGTTGGCTTCTAATTATCGCGCAAGAAACTATGACTTTTCAAAACTATGATTTTTTTGTGGGAGACATCTTATTCTCTATAATGCAGTTTCAAGAAAAAACTCAACACTTTCCGAACAACACACAGTACACGTGAAAAAACTGGCAACAAAGAACAATCAGCCAACTATCAGAACTGTCAGTACTGACAACCCACCTCTCCTAAATGAAGTGCTCGATCAGGACAGTTGGTAATCATGAGTAGGCATGCATGTGTAGTGTGATCACGATTGATCCCCCCCCCCAACGCGTTATGGAATCCCAGTTGTGACCACGTGACCGGTGTGGTGTTCCCTGTACTACTAAAAGAAGAGAGGTACTCAAAGGAGGCGATGGCGAAACTTTAGGAGGGGGAATATAGTGCGCCAATCAGAAGTCGGAGAAGCGACAGCCAGCGTCGCATAACCGTCAGTCGAAAGTTCTCATCTTCTGCACAGCAGTACTCGCCTGACCGCTGTGGTGTGCGGATCGTGCCCGCAGCTCCGTAGTGTCTTACCTTGCTCGCCCGCGAGGGCGCCAAGATAAGGAAAAGTCTAGCGATAATAACCAGTGCGCACTACCTCTAAGTGAACAGCTACAGTTGTGAAGCATAACGGTGTTTCATTCTCTTCATATTCAAATCAACATAACAAAAGATAACATATACTAAAACTCAGTCGATTACCGAAGTATTTTCGGGTAGGATCAGTAGCATGTAGTGCGATTGCATGCTACTGACACCCGGGAAGCTGTTTACTTCAAGAAATGTCATCCGAAGAATCAACAGGCAGCGACAGCAACGGCATGGATCATGATTCATCTGCTCCCGTCAACCTGACGCAGAATGAATGGCAAATATACACACCAGCTCGGCCAAAGAGGCCGAACCCTGACGTTCTCGACCCTGATGCTAATAGAAGGGTAAGGCAAAAGACAGCGTCTTGCGATAGTAATACTAGTGTATATACAGTTCCCACCAAGAATCAATTCAGTGCTCTTGATATACAAGGCACAACAGAAAACAATGAGGAAACCTTTCCAAAAACCACTGTACCTCCAATTTTCGTGCCAAATGTGAATAATGTTCCAGCTATGATAAAGTTTTTAAAGGAAGCCTTAAAAACAGAAGATTTCGAAATAAAATCTCTAGCAAACGACAAAATTAAAATAACGCCGAAAACTCCTAATACCTACAGGGAAATAATAAAACATTTATCAGCCAACAGTCACGTATACTATACATACCAGCTAAAACAAGAACGTGCGTATAGAGTTGTCTTGCGACACATACATCATACGGTAGATGTAAAAGATATCAAGGCTGCGCTTCTGGAAAAGGACCACAAAGTTAGAAACATTATAAATGTTCGCCACAGGCTAACTAAATCACCTCTGCCTCTATTTTTTGTAGACCTTGAGCCCAAACCTAACAACAAAGAAGTGTTCAAAATTAACCGACTGTTAAATTGTGTTGTTGCTTTCGAACCACCACGCCTGAAACGCGAGATAGTACAATGCAAAAACTGGCAGAGATATGAACATACCAGGTCGTACTGTGCATACCCGTATAGGTGTGTTAAGTGTGGAAAAGAACACGACCCAGATAAGTGTTTAAAAGAAAAGCAAAGTCAACCGACTTGTGCTCTGTGTGAAGGCAATCATCCCGCCAACTACAAAGGTTGCAAAGTATACCAAGAAATACTAAAAAGGTACAACAACTCAAGTAAACACAGAATGTTTCAACAAGAGATGCATGTGCAGACACAAAACAGTAACATTGAAACTACTTATTCTCACGAAAACTCAAGAAGCAGACATGTAAATGCAGGAACATGGGCCGATGTTGCGCGATCAAAGCCTGTAGAAAGACATGAACACAACGACAATAGCCATTCCATTATGAATATTATACAGCACTCCTTTGAGAGGTTTGAAAACATACTAATGCAGCAAAGTCAACAAATAAACTCTCTCATTAACCTCATAACGTCGCTTGTCTCCAAACTATCTAATGCCTAAATTCCTTCGCATTGCAGCTTGGAACGCCAACGGCTTGGCGAATCATCGCCAAGAAATCGAAATATTTCTCAACGAAAACAAAATAGACATGCTACTCATCTCTGAATCTCACTTCACAGAAAGAAGCTACTTTAAACTGAAGAACTACACTTTATACGATACTAAACACCCCAGTGGCAATGCCCATGGTGGCACAGCAATATTAATAAAAAGCACTATAAAACATCAAGAACAGGAAGCTGTACAGGAACAGGATATTCAAGCAACGACTGTACAAATTATGGACTGGAGTGGACCAATTACCATCAGTGCCATTTACTGCCCTCCAAGATTCAAAATAGACAAACAACGATTTGAAACCTATTTTAAGTCTCTAGGAAATAGGTACGTGTTGGGAGGAGACTACAATGCCAAACACACGCAATGGGGATCCAGGCTCATCACCCCAAGAGGGAGAGAACTGCTGAAAGCAGTTACCTCACTTCAGCTAGAAACCATTTCTACAGGAGAACCTACCTACTGGCCTACCGACCTAACCAAAACCCCAGATGTAATTGATATATTCATAACAAAAGGAATCCCATCCACTAACTGTATCATAGAATCTTCCCACGAACTGTCCTCAGACCACACTCCAATAATTATCACAGTCGGCAACAAAATTATTCTACAATCCCCTCACGCGTCACTAACGAACAGAAAGACAAACTGGAACTTGTATAGAAAACAGATATCTATGAAAACAAACATCCGATTCCCACTAAAATCAGCTGACCACATAGACGAAGCGACTGAGTATTTAATACAAAATATTCAAGAAGCAGCTTGGACCGCTACACCGCAACTTCACTACACCCAAGGCTGCGTGAAATATCCAAAAGTTCTTTTGAACAAAATAGCCGAGAAAAGAAGACTAAGAAGAATCTGGCATACTTCAAAATATCCTGAAGACCGTACCAACTACAACAGAGCAACTAGGCAACTAAAACGCCTCCTAAACGAATTCAACAACAACAGGTTTCAAGATTTCATAACCAACCTTACCCCAACAGAAGATACCAATTACTCCTTATTTAAAGCCACAGGGAAGCTAAAAAAACCGACCAAATCAAATCCCCCAATCAGGGACGAAAACAAGTGTTGGGCGAGAAACCCCACAGAAAAAGTGTCTACCTTTGCCAAATTCTTTGCTAATGTATTCCAGACTCATCCCATTATAAATGCTAACCAAGAGCAACAAATCAGAGATTATCTTAACTCCCCAAACCAAATGACTCTTCCAATCCCGCACTTCACTCCCAGAGAAATTACCAAAACCATAAACGCCTTATCAAACAAAAAAGCTCCTGGCTATGACTTAATTACAACACCTCTTCTCAAAGAACTACCACGAAAAGGCAAGACTATAATTACTGCATTGTTCAACAGCATTATAAGAACAGGGCACTACCCGGAGCAATGGAAAGTAGCCCAAATTCAAGTTTTTCTCAAGCCTGGGAAACCTCCACATGAACCCTCCTCCTACCGTCCCATCAGTATACTTCCCATTCTATCCAAAGTATTTGAGAAACTTCTTCTATCAAGATTACGTCCTCACATTGCAACCAATAACCTAGTCCCTGATCATCAATTTGGATTTAGACAACAGCATTCTACCGTCGAACAGTTAATAGAATCACCAACTACATTGAGAATTGCTTCCAAGAAAATAAATACTGTTCAGCCGCCTTTCTAGACATTGCCCAAGCTTTTGACAAAGTCTGGCACGATGGACTCTTATTTAAACTCAAGAATTTTCTACCGTATCCCTTCTTCAACATTATCAAATCTTTTCTATCCCATCGCACCTTCCAAATCAAATATCAAAATGAATTATCTGAATTCCATCCAATCAAGGCCGGAGTACCACAAGGTAGTGTACTCGGCCCTATCCTATACCAGCTCTATACTACTGATATACCAAAATCAGATAAAACAACCATAGCCACTTTTGCAGATGATACGGCCATATTAGCTTCGGATGACGACCCTAATGACGCATCAAGACATTTACAAGAACATCTCACAATGATTGAAGATTGGGCCAAAAAGTGGAAAATAAAGATCAACGAAAATAAATCAGCCCATATAACCTTTACCCTGAGAAAAAACAAATGCCCCACTGTCCACATCAACAACAATCCAATAGTACAGGTGGAAAGTGTTAAATACTTGGGAATACATCTAGACAAACGGCTAACATGGAAGCATCACATCTTAGCCAAAAAAAAGCACCTTCAACTTCAAACACGAAAACTATACTGGATACTAGGATACCACTCAAAACTATCACTGGAAAATAAACTGCTGATTTATAAAGCTATCATAATTCCAATATGGACCTACGGTATCCAAATCTGGGGCACAGCAAGCAAGAGTAATCTCTCGATCATACAGAGATTTCAATCCAAGACCCTAAGAATGATCGCGGCAGCACCATGGTTCATCACAAATGCAGCACTGCACAAGGACTTAAAAATGCCCACTGTCTTAGAAATAATAGAATTTATCAGCTCAAACTATCTCCAGCGCCTTGAAAACCATCCAAACCACTTAGCCCTCAACATCCTAGACAATAGTGCAGATATCCATCGACTAACCAGAACCTCACCCCTACAACTCCCATATAGATTCTCAACAAATAACCGAAACATTACCCTCAGCTAATAAACTATCCCACTTGCAGCCAACCCAAAATAATACTTGCTTTTTGTTATAGTATGAAGAAGTAAGATGAAGAGTACCGATGGGATACCTTCACTGGATTTCAATCATTGTCATAACAATTCTACAACAACATATTTACTTATTATTTTGTAAAAAAATAGATTGTAAATTTTTTGTTATAAATATAAATATCTTCTGCACAGCACATGGCGAGAGTTCATGACCTCGGTAACGAGCGAAGCCGTCGAAGGGATGTTTCTCGACCTGTCACAGACGCCTACCGGAAAGCGCAGGGGAAAAAACAATAGGTACAAACGGAACAGACATACTTCAGAAGTAAAAAAAACATTTTGAACAAAAGTTTTAAAAGGGCCGAAAAACTTGGGCATGCGACACATCATTCGCATCCACTGAGCCGACGCCATTGCCAAAACTACTTCTATGAACACATATAAGATAAAATATAAATTTGATTGTTCACTAAAGACTAAAACTATTACAATATAAATACAAAAGCAATTACATAATGCTGAATTTCTAAATATCATTTACAATTTTAAACCTATTCGACACACACACATATTTATCCTTTTTATTTTTTTAGTGTAGTTGTTTTCGTTATTGCTATTATTAACATTGTCGGTCAAGTTGATTTGGGATACTAGTTAAGTATAATTCGATGATAGACTACAAATTGGCATTACAAATAGGATTAATACATACTAAAATAACTCCTATTAAGAAACTAATATTCAAATTATTTTTTTTATTCTTCTTTCTTTTTCCCGTACAGCATATATTGAACTAAAATGTGGTGAGATAAATCTAAATTACTATATTGTGCTTCCCCTCTAATAGACGCAGAATTAAAGAGAGACTAAATTAAGGGCCACGGTGGTTGTCTGTCGTCCCCCACTCCCCGCCTAAGTGTTAACGCCCATGCCTCACCCACGCGGGATTCACCTCGCATTACTGCGTTCCCCGAAGCCGGAATTCGCAGCGCCGTCCGGGTCGACCAGCTCTAAATAGAGTATTTTCAAAGCAACGCCCCCGGGCTGCCTTGACAGCGCGACATCCCCGAGCGGCGATCCACGTCGAGCCCGCCCCCGCCCCCAACGCCCACGCCCGCCGCCCGCGCCCCCGCGCTTCGTTTCGCCACCTGCCGCCCACGCCCTCGCCCCCGCTCGTGCAGCGCCCAGGCAGCCGGATTAGCGCAGTCGGGCGGCAAACGCGATCGATCTACGAGCAATCGAATGAACAGCGCTTATCGACTGGCAGTGCAGACGGCGCAGCGCCGGCCGCTCGGCCGCCCGGCCGCCCGCCCACGCCGCTGGAGCGCACGGCAAAGTTGGCTCCCCTGCCGCCCGCCGCCCACCGCTTCCTAGCCTTTGCGCCTCTCCTGGATGATTCGCTGTACGCCCGCCTTCTCCGCTTGCCTTTTACCTCCATTAAATTTCCATTGTTGTCCCTTTACTTTTCAAGTTACCACTTGCTTTTATAACCTGCTTACAAGCATCACTCGTATTCTTTTTTTTATCGCAGTTCTTTTCTAAGCACCTTATTTCTCCATATTAGCTATAAATTTTAAACATTAACTGTTTTCGTTTAGAGAGCAATTGAGCTTTTTTCGAAACCCAATATGCAAACAGTTCGCTCCTTTGTGATATGTAAGTTCAGGTATTCAGCTAGTTGATATTATTATTATTATTATTATTATTATTATTATTATTATTATTATTATTATAACGTCACCATATTTCATACTTCCTAACTTGTTTTTAATTGCGATATAGGTGTACGTAGCTCCTATCGTATTGAATATTATCACCACAAGATGCTTTATTATTAACTGCTTCCACTTTCATTCCTACTTAGTGTGTGTCCATTTTCGATCCATATTTTTATGCTTCTAACACTACTTTCTTCCGTATCACATCAACAACCGTATTAGTGCAATAGCATGATCCTATCTTTTAATTCCACTGTTTTCTCAGAATATGCACTGTTGTCAGACTAAAAGTAGTTCTACTACCTTCAATTGCACCGTTCAATCGCGCTTCCAGTGTGACATTAAGTATGCATTCTCGTTAGTTGTCACTTTGATGTACAACGTCCAATGCTATTTCTCCTTCTTCCTCTGATGATTCTTTGGTGCTCAAATGTCACAACAGTTGTACCCGTCCTTTATTCACACACACCCCTCTTCCCACGCTACCATCACCTTTTCCCTGCACCGTTTCACCGTGTCGTCCCCACCGTCCTCAGAGTTCCGCTAGCCCGTCCCCCGCGATCGCAGCATCTCCCAGACCCGCCTCGCACCCGCATCGCCAACAATTGACGCGGGATAAAAGAGGAGCGGCTCTGACCTCAGGCCGCGGGTCAGCCAAGCGCAGGTGCCTCACGTCCCCCCCCCCACAACCCCCCACACACCCCCGACACTGCTCGGCGGCGCCCTCCGTTGACATGTTTACAGCGCCCTAAATATACGCTCAAGTAGCCTGTTTAGAGCGAAAAGCCCGACCGTCAGGTGGGGCGACGCCGCGGGCGGGGCGGGGCGTGTGTATAAATAAATCAAACATAAATAAAATATAGGCGGCCGGCCGTAAAAGGCGTGGGGGATGCGGGGGTGGGCGGGGTAGCGCGCGCCGCCGGGGCGCCAGGGCGCGCGCCCGACACCTGTCCGCCCCCGCGCCGCCACGCACGCACGCACGCGCGCACGAGCACACGCCCTCGCGCGGCGCAGCGGCAATTACAGAGCCGCTCGCGCGAGTTGTAAATATCCTCTGGAGAGTGCAAGTGCGGTCTGGATGGCCGGTTGGCGAGGCTGTGGCGGCGGCGGCGGTGGTGACGGTGATGGTGCAAACGATGTGGGCGGAGACGGTGATGATGTTGGGAGAGGTTGGGCGGTAGCAGAGTGGGGATATGAAGGTGGTAGCGGTCTTGGCGTTCGTGGTATATTCACGTTAGTAGTAAAGCTGGCGGAACTGAAGTTGACTGTTGGTGGTAGAGTGGTGGTTAGTGGTGCAGTTGGTCGCTATTGTGGCAACAGCAATAGTGGCGGCGGCGGTGGTGGTGGTGGTGGTGGTAGTGGTGGTGGTGGTGGTGGTAGTGGTAGTGGTGGTGGTGGTGGTGGTAGTGGTGGTGGTGGTGGTAGTGGTGCTGGTGGTGGTAGTGGTGCTGGTGGTAAGGTGGTGGTGGTGGTAAGGTGGTGGTGGTAGTGGTGGTGGTGGTGGTAGTGGTGGTGGTGGTGGTGGTAGTGGTGATGGTGGTGGTGTTGGTGGTAGTGGTGGTGGTGGCGGAGGTGGTGGTGGTGGTGGTGGTGGTGGTAGTGGCGGCGGCGGCGGCGGCGGCGGCGGCGGCGGCAGCGGCGGCAGCGAGGGCAACATGGTGGCTCGTTGCTGGAAGAGATAGATGTGACTGCAATATTTCGTGGCGATCGTCTAAATAAAGGAGCCAAACACAGTGCGAAGGTTTGCAAAATGGTTGAACGAAAAATCATATTATTTTATTTATTTACATCTATTGGAAATTTTTTACAGTGACGATACATCTCGACTAAAAACAAGCGGGCATTAAGAGCTCAAACCGTGATACCAGAACTTTCAGTTTTGCAAATATTGATCTAATATTTATCGAAAAGATCAGATAGAATCGAAATTTATCGAAACTAGTAAGTTCATCATCATTATTAATCATCATTCATCAAATAATTACCTTATTTACTCTTTGAAGCAAAACCATGAACTTGGAGTAAGTCAAAGATATGAGAGAATACGTATTTCAAAATCAGTAGGGATCCTATGGATAATCATTTTGGAACTACCATGTATTTCAAAATTCTGTACTTTATATAGTGAGAGCTCATGTCATCTGTGGCTTGTTGACATGGAAAGGTAACATATAAAGTATTTACTTCAACCTAATAGGCATAAGTACATTTCATTTATATCACGCAAGACATAATCGCATCATAATTTTCTTGCATTTACTGCAAATCAGATGCGAGTCAATGTTCAGCGCCCTGAAGGCCAGGTAGTTTACTCAACGCTTTTGCTCTGCTACGTACTCTTCATAATGGTTAAGCATAGACAATGTCGCACCAGCGGAAGAGCCATGGGCGTCGAGGTACAGGACGCTAGTAACTCGCCTCAAAGGCCTGATGAGAGGATGTCAGTCTTCAGGCAGAGCACGCTAATAGCACGTAAATGATCTTCAGAACTCAGATCGCTGTCGCAGGCGCGCGTCGTGCTCATCAGCCCGACGAGAAGATGCCGGTGAGAGAAGAGGTGAGGGAAAGATTGAAGGGGGTGCAAATAGTATTATACAATTGGGGGAGCAAAGAGTATTACCCGCAAATAGATAGCTAGGAATTGGGTGCATTAAGCACATTGATATTTATTAAAAAAGCAATTATTATAAAAATGTTTCAAGGTCAATTTATGTAATCTCAAAACGTTCAAGTGTCAATAGTCAAAAAAACCTTGTTAAAGATGTAAAACAGAGAAAAACGAACATTTTGACCTTCGTGTCCAAGTGAGGGCGAACGATCCGTTTCAATCGAAGGAAGTTCCTCAGAGCTACACGTAGCAAACTTTACATATCTGGCAGACGGCTGGGTTTATTCACGGAGACAACTGGACCTTACTACCGCTTTTTGGTAAACTACTCAGATGTTTTTTTGTTTGTTTTTTTAAATTTAAGGTCGCGTCAACATCTAGGTCATTAGCGACCACTGTGGCTTTCAACGGTTTGCTTACTATGAAGATGACATTTTATGGTAATGATAGGGGGTGAAAGGACGAACACAAATACAACCATGCCCGAGGCGGGACTCGAACCCGCGATCCTTCGATCAGAGATCGCTTCTGCCTTAACGAACTCCCCGCGATCCAGACTGTCACCAGATTAATTTTGAATGCTATCAAATTTTCAAGTCACCAGCCACCATTGCTTTTATTTAAATTTAACCAGGTTACTTTTATTCAAATTCAATCTGAAAAAAAATCTTAATTTTTATATTCCTTGTCACTTTTATCATTAACGTGATCGATTTAGTGATAACGAATCCCACCTACACAGCAGTTTTTTGCAAAAGCATTACGCTTCCAAACGCGCCATTTCGAACCACAAGATGGCGGGCGGCGCGGCGCGGGGGACAATGGAGCGCGGCCGCGAGTTATGGGCGCCGGCGGCGCGGAGGTCTCACTCCGGGCGGCGCCCACGCGCCCGCGGCCGCCGCAAAGGAACGCGCCTCGTGGCCCCGCCCGCGAGGCGAGGCGAGACGAGGCGAACGCGAGGCGCGGCTCGTAACGTGGGAACGCGCCCGCCGCCGAGGCGCTGCGGGACGGGAGACGAGGCACTGGGAGCGGGCGGGGGCTTCGCGAGCTCTTGCTGCCGAATTATCGGCTGAGGGAACACTTATTCGGTGGTTAATACTACCACACACGCATAGAGAAATGGTTTTGTGGATATGCGGTGCGGATTTGCGTATACACGTTTACGAATGACACACGTTAATGATGATTCGAATAAACAAATAAACTAATGGTACGCAGAGTTCGTCCAATTTATTATCTAAGGACTATTTGTTATTCGGGTAACATTTATACTTAATAATATGGTAAGAAGAATGTTACTGTCTCTCTTCCTGCTATTTAATTTCATTGATTTAAGTTCATTTTAAAATAAGCACCGTTTAGTAACAACAATATTAAAACTAAAACTTAATAAACTTAAATAATGCTTTCCCTAAGATAAAATACTAATAATAATTTCACAGGCTAAAATAAATGTACAAGAAGAAATAAACTATAGCAATATCGAACATGTACATCTGATTACACGTGTATTTGAACAAGTATTGTTAACGGTGCAAATGACCTCTTTTATATTTATTACTTCGTGAAGATTGGGAGATGTTGATGTTGCTTAGCTATAAAATGACGTGGCAGAATTAAGGCGGGCCACTCAGGGCATTCCACTCGCAGGGAATCATCGTAAAGAAGATGCGCTCACCAAACCGGAACACTCACGCGTTAGTTAAGTGGAGGATACCCAATTAAATGATCCAATATAAATAGCGGAGCTACAACAACATATGCTTTCTCGCACTATTGGAGATAAGTAATATTGAAATATTGCAATTTGTGTCGTGCTAGTACTTCAGCAATAACTTGAAAAAATCAAATCCAACAAATTCAAGAGAAGCACCTCTGATGCATATTCGCATTTATTTCAATTGTCAGGAACAGTAGTAATTTCTCCCTTTTACAAATGAACCAAACATGAATAAATTTAATGATTACTGTATTTGCAGCACGTACGTATGTACTTGGCGCGACAGCCTGTGAATGGGTCAGGCCTACCGGCGACGTCCTTGCCTCGCGGCCATGGGTTAATGGGGTTCGTGTGGTTAGCACGTAGACATCCCCACGCCGTATTCCGGTCTTCTCAACCTGACGAATGAATTTTCTCATAGTCGCACAGCAACATATTCTAGGACATTGCATGGAAAACGCACACTATTATCTTGCCTCATCGGGAATCAAACCCGGCACCGCGTAGTGGAAAGCTGACCAGGAGGTAGCCACGAACAATTTGCAGCACGTAATACAGAAAACCAAGAATAATATCACACAAGCCTGTCTTGATAACACTGAAGTGAATTGAATTACATAATCAGCGATCAAAACTTTTTAAAATATTTTTTGTTAGTTCTAAGTTAAATTTATTACATTCCTTGAATCCATTTCCTTTGATAAAAATATTATCGTTGCCATTTTGCGAAATGACAACTCGCCAAACGCCGTGCGAGAATTTACCATTCCGAATATTTTGCAAGTTTCTGAAATATAGAGGATGCGCCGAAAATGGGGTGACCGCCACTATCTTTACAGTTATTTGCTATATAGAAGAAAAAATTGAAAGAAAAATGTTAAGCCATTTCCGAGAAATTAATGGTTTAAAATTTTTTAAAAAGCGTATGTTTGACGCAAAATACCGCAAAAAACTCCAATTTCAAAGAAATTGAACATAACCTAATTTCAAGATGTTTCTTATGAACACATTTGATTAAAAAATTATCTTCAATATTTTAATTGTAGAAGACGCCAATTTTTTTTCAATTTAAAAATATTCAGGAATGTTAGCCAAAATGAGATCTACACAATTCTTTAAAGTGTCCTTTACGCTGTGTCGAGGTTAATATGTAATAAAAAACTTACGTGACAATGTTTTGAAAATTTTGAAAATGTTCCAGGTGTTTTATTCCCCAAAAATTAAAATGTCTGTTTCAAATTCAAGGGTTCCTGACATCAGCCAGATCGATTGGGAAATATCAATTTTGGTGAAAATATTGCACAGGATTTAGCCGCTAGCTATGTTCACAGAATGACAGACGGGCAGATGTTTCAGCGTCAATCGATTTTTCGGTATCAAGAACCCACAAAACATGGATTTTGACGACACAGAGCTAAAGGAAATAGTTTACTATGTAAGGGTCAGGATTTATCCACCTTTTCGTTATCAAGGCCCAACATTAAGATTTTTTCTGCCGAAAATTCGCCGTTTTTCGTGGGTTAGAATAGTTCCTCTATACTGCATAATCAGAAGCGAGAATGTAAAAAATTTGAAAAATCAAGTAAAAATGGCATGTTGTTAATACAAATCGTTTTCTTTCAAAGCTGAGTTTCTAAGTTAGAAAGCAAGATATAAATTCAGAAATAAGATTCACGTGATGATCACGAGGCTTCACAACACGTTTATAACTTTATGTGTGTACCTTTTCCAGATTTAAAACTATTCTTGACAGAAAAGTTACTTAACGTCTTGAATCAAATATACTCGCACGCAAATACCCATGTATTAACGAGAGAATGCTCTAAAATTCTTACTCCTTTCAAATCAATGAAGAATAACGTTGTTGAGCATGTTTTAGAAGCAATTACAAGAAAGTTTCAGTATTTCTATGCTTTTTAATTTTGATTCAACTCATTTTGGAATTTTATTAAAAATTATTTCTAAGTCACTACAAGAAATGAAGAACTCTTACAGGTAAAAATTTAAGAGGTATCTTATTGATCAAAACTAACTGAAATTACTTCCTTTCTTTTGACATTTGCAATCAGTATTTTGCAACTTCGAACCTTATTACAGTTCTTTATTTCCATCATACTCTTTAAGCTTTGTTTTTCAAGAACAGGGAGCTACTTCCTGAACATATTACACATAAAGTATATGACAATCCCGTTCGTCTTTTAAAAGGTAAGAAAATGTGATGCACTTCTTTTCCGAGCCATCCATTACAGTCTTTTATTTCCCGATGGCCCACAAGAGAAGTGTCTCCGGAGACAAAAACATTGGAAGTATCTTCTGCAGTTTACAAGCACGATAAATTCCCAGTGGTCACAAACACATTGACATCTCACTCATTCTAGAAGAGTTTGCTCTCGAGATATAAGTCGGTCACATACACTATTTCCATCTCTTCAAACTTACGTCGCTGAACTTCTGGGGTTCTCAACCGTTTCAAATTATCCTTAAAAATGTTCGAAGATTAGTAAAGAGACAAACAACATCTACATGTCGGACGGCGTATAGAGTTCATTGACTAAAACAAGAAAACACCAAATAACAAGTGGAGTTGTACTAGAAAGTCGACTTCACGAGGTGCTTAGAAATTCAAAAGAATTCAAGAAAATGGAATGTACTTTCTGAATAGAAAGTGTAACAGTTACGTCTCTTCAAAAATAACTATTTATGTCGTGTCGTTTTCTTTCGGCAATGGACGTATGACTGTGAAGTTGCTTACATCTTCTCCAAAAGACCAGAAGTTTGTTTCTTATGAAGAACCGAGGCGCACTAAGGTTGTAAATGTGGAGAAAATGTTTACGTTACAAAAACTGCAAATTTTGTAAACACTTTAAAATTTGTACTTCTTCATGGAAAATAGTTTCGGTGTGTCTTTCTCTTTTTAAAATGACTGTAAGAAAAGAATGAGCCAAATTTTTAAATATCTCATCCAAAATTAAAATGTTTAATTATTCTTGATGATACTGCTCTAAAATGACCATAGATAATTGATTAGAATTATTATTTATTAATATCATGGGTCGTAAAATTATAATTTAGTTTAATATGAATATATAGTATATTAGATGCATGGGAAATGCATGAAAATTAAAGATTGCTTACTAAACCCTACCCCAATCTTAATTCCTTCCTAATTCTGGCCGCTCGGTAGTGACGCGGTAGCGCGTAGTAGGAGGCGGACATGCTACCTGGCGGACCTCCTGACAACTGACGGCGACGAGACGTGACGGATATGACGATGTAATAATTAATGGAGGATTGCTCCGAAAGCGCGAAGCGCTCAGTGCCCCTCGGGGCTTGGAGGCGCGTGGCGACAATTGAAGACGCGACAAATTAAAAAAAGTTAAATAGTTCAAATATTTTCGTCGCAGATGCTCCCGCTAACCACACCCACGATTTGCCCCTTTTCAAGGACTGAGAGATCGCACATCTCATTGATCGCTGGCGTTCACAGTCACAGACCAAACCCTATATATCTGAACCCTGCAAATATGAGATTCAAATCGTGTCATGCCAACGTGCACTGTAGCTACGTCGCCCTGTTTACACGTCCGCAGTGACGTCAACAACAATGCTAGAAGATGCTATTTTGTGCAACTCCTGTTTATTACTTACTACGACGATGGTCTACTCTTTTATGTACGAAATGAAGCCACACCTTTGACGACTTACGACTAGACGATTCCGTGGAAAGGGGTGGTGTATACTAAACAACAGCCCCTATAAATTACATATGATGATTCAGATGGCGGCGGCGATGGTGGAACGGTTAGCGTGTCGGACTGTTATACCCAAGTTGGCGGTTCAAACCCGATCGAAGCCGTGGATTTTTAAGGGAAAAAAAATCCTTCGTACGCCTTCCTTCGGAGGCGTACAGCTGTCCCATGTTAGTAGATTCAAAGATCCTCAAGCCTAAATGACGCCTCTGAGCTAAATTCAAATCGCCTGTTTCTCGCCCAAGAAATACCTCCTTTCTCCGCTAGTGGGTGAAAGGAGCGTAGCGAAATTTGCAAGGTCAGACGGAAGAGCGGGCCTGATGACCTGAGTCTCGCCACGTAAAATAAGGCATCAATTTAATTCAGAATAAATGTTACAAACTTCTATTTGACAATAAAAGTGGATTAAGATGTGTATTGATTACCGAAAAGACTACATCTGGCGTATGATTGATTGATTGATTGGTGTTCCGGGAGCGTCAACTGCTAAGGCCCTTTTGTTACGTTACTACTCCAGCATCCGACACAGAAACCATCAAAACAATTCGACCTAGCTGTCTAGCTAACTGAAGTACCAGAGATCGCAGGCTAGCATTACGTAATTCCCCATTGGAGTCCACAACGGATGGCCATCTCGCCACTTCCCGTTATTAAAGAGAATGTAAATAGATTTTGCTACTCCACGCCGCTGTCCTACTTTTCGCGCGAAATGACACTCTCCTATTCGCCGTGCTAGAGCCCGAGCGACGTGTGTGGCACGCTAAATACCAGCGCGCCGCCCCCTCCGCGCGGGCGGTCGCGCACCTGGAATGTCAGGCTGGCTGTCGCGCGGCGCCGGCGGCAAGTGGGCCGCGAAATGTCACTCCCAGACGCGAAATGATGTCGCCTCTTCGGTATGTATGAAGTCCGCGCCCCCCGACGGCCGAGATAAGAATAACAAACAGATTTGAAAAGTTGCAGCCGGTGCATCGTGCATTTCCGACAGACGAATGTATGAACTGGCGTGGCCGACCTCGTTTCTGTCACGGCCCCTCCGACTGCATCCCTGTTCACATCCTGATTTGGATATGTCAGAGTGTTCTACTTGATAGGCGGCGAAAAACTGGTTTAAAGGTAAATGAAACGAGTGCAGTGGATCACGACTGGGAAACGAACATGGGGAACGTTTGAAAAGAGCCCAATGATAAGTAAACAGAAGATTTGTTAAAATATAGAAAAGTGAAATACGGACAATGTTTTAGGTTATGCAACTTCATAAAAGTACTGGTACGCTTAAGACTCAATTAAATAAGAAATATAACTGCAGAAAGTGAGAAGAAAATCAATTGTATCGTACTTTATTTTTTCGCGTAAAATTCAGTATTAAGGAGTAGATTTTTTGCGAAATATTCGTGACTATGGTGCATCGTTGACTATGTTCTTAACATGAAGAAGAAGTTAAGAATTCATTGAAGAAATTAATGCAGAGTTTGATTGTTGCCTTTATAACACATTATGCTTTAATGGTAATTAGTCTGCACGATTACGTGAGCTATGAGAAATTCTATTGAGACATGCTCCCGGTAATCAGGTGATTCTGCATCCACCCTCGTCAAGTTTGTGTTAATCGAATACTAATGAACGACTAAGTTCTTAAAAGTACTGGTACGCTTAAGACTCAATTAAATAAGAAATATAACTGCAGAAAGTGAGAAGAAAATCAATTGTATCGTACTTTATCGTAGTTGGTAATATTATTTTCAGCTTCTAATAGTAGTATGTGTCTTAAATTGTAGCAACACAGAAACCACAACAAATCAATTAGTATTAATTAAAATGAATGACAGTTAACGTACAAGTGATTGTTAACATACAGTGCCGACATATATGTTGTAATAAAAGTACATAAGAAAACGTGTTTTCTTCTTTATTAGAAACAATTCATTATCAAACATAGAGAATATCAGAAAAATAATGTTTGCAAAAATAAAAATAAATAATGTTAATTAAATAATTTCAGGTTAATAATGCAAGCATTACAAATTCATACAACTTGGCCTTTTTTAAATGTACAAACTACACACATTCTATTGTAAATTCATTATTAACATTTCTTTGCGATGTTTTGCTCATTACGAGGCAGTACCCATATCCACACATCCATTAATCACTGCTTATGAACACGTCACCGTCATCATTCTCCCAGCACTTGTTGGGGACAGCTCGTCAGGGTCGAGACGGGCCGGACTCCACCTCGCGCCTGCCACAACGGAACAGGTCAGGAATCCCCCCCCCCCCCCGTCACAAGACCATCTCCCGCATCGCGTCGTTTGAGCTACCACTCAAACCCGGATCCCAGGCTCCGCTGGCGTTTCGAAAGTGTCCCCGCAGAGACACAATACAGATGCCGATCTCCGAACGGGGGTCCTAACAAATTTCTACGCATCCCCGGCTATCAATTACACGCGGAGCCATCGGGCGCCGGCCCTTTTTGGGGCTCCGGTGCCCCCCGGCGGCAGTCGAGGCGGCGTCGCGTAATCGGGGAAGCTTTCTCGAAGAAAGCGTCACAAGCAGATGGTAAATGAGGCGGCGCCCGGGCAGAAGGGGACGCGATAGGGGCGCGGGTAACAAAGCTGTCTCTGTGTTTCGGGGAATCACAGGTGCCTCGAAATGGAGAGCCTGCAGGTAGCTGTCTTTATTCGAAAGTTGCCAGCCACTTTGTTCAGGACTGACGGGAGTATTTACGAGCTTTTTATACACGTGGAATAAAAAAAAATATGCAAGAGAGATAGTGAATATTCTACACAAATAGGGCTGCAATTTCACTGGTTTAGAATGTGCACAAAGATGTAATTCATTACGATAAAAGCTTTAAAAAATGAGAAATTTCAAATTAGAAAATAAGAAATTACAAATAATGTCACAATTAATAAGACCCACATTTGATGTGTTGAAGGAAATGACTTATTGCTGAATTACCTCGGATATGACTTATTGAAGGAATTACCTCGGGGCAAATATTACGATTTTCGTACACTCCTTAGTTGTAAAGTAAAATATTATCGAACATCTTCGGAATCACATTACTCGCAATTATGATCTTTTAATACACTTCTAAGTAAAATATAGTAAAAATTTAAGATGCTGAGAAGCAAAATTGACAAGCACATTCGACCAATACTAATCATAAAATTAAGAAGCAAAAGGATATCTCGAAACATCGATGTGTCCCAATTATACTAAAGATCGCCGAATATATCTTCGACCAAGGAGCAGTACTTTGTAATGCATTCCCATTATTACTTACATCTGCAAAGAGGAGAATGCAAAAAGAATCTGAGGCAGTTACCGGGTGAAATCTCCGTAATTAAAAAAACATCAATGTCAAAAACATGTATAAAGATGAATATAAGCAGAATATTCTTACAACATACGCAGTTATGATATGAAGTATTTATAATTGTATATGGTGCAACACAGATGGCAAAAATATACAAAGCACTGAAAGTTTTTTAAGTTTCAAAAATAATAGAGTTACGCAAAATACCTGATTCTGATATATTACTAACTAAAGTAATCCAGGGTTACTCGGGTATTTATTAATCACAATCATCTATTAGTCAGAAAATGAATGATTTATATCTACAGAATATCTACAGAATAAACCATTATGGAATCCCCATCAAGTCTTCCCCCTTTCGACCAACTTTGAACCGTTTCACTTCGCTCCACCTCGCTCCGCTCCTATCCAAAGTGCAGCGCTCCGTTGCAGCACCAGCTATGTCTACCCCCAGAGATTGATTGATTAGTGAACCCGAGCGCGCCAACCGGTAAGATCATTTGTGCCGTAAGTATAGTGGATGTGTTTTCCCTTGAGGGGAAGTGATTCTCCTTCGCTGATTGGTGAGGACCGACGCCGACCTACCTGTCGGCTGGGGTTTCCCTAAACAGGTATCTCCCACCTGTGGGGCACCGTCCCAGGCGGGGCAAGCTCTAATCTCCCGATCAGTCTCCTGGCATGTGTGGTAGTCAATTGCATGCAGATGTGTGTAAGTAACAGGTGAGGATGGAACAACAAAGTGGAAGGAAACATCGCGTGCAGTGTGTGGCCCGTTTATTAGGGACTGCTCCGCCATTCGCCTGGTAATGATCGGAGAAATCACGTAAAATTGCCGATCAGAGCAGCCAGTCGCTAGAATTCCCCTCCAGACAACGACCGAACTCGACCTAGTTACCTCAGCTAGCATCGAATGTCCTTCCACCGTCGGGCGTGGAACCACAGGACCACCCGAACAGAGGCACCGCAGTTGATGCCCTGAGCGACATTCTCCTTGTATCACTCCCGTCCTACCCCTCCTCCTGTTCGTCCCCTCGCACCGGCTAGTCCCATCTCGTTCCTCCCGGCGTCTTCTGCCTCAGCGACTACCAAGTCATATCTGCAACAGCGCGGCTTTACAATACGTAAATACCAACATGCATAGCGGGTTGCATTAAATCTAATTAAACCAACTTTAAAATAAAAAATAAAATTTGGGGAGATGTTACAATTTGCAAATCAAACCCTTTGAATCACAACCCTCCCATTTATTTTCAGCCGATCAAAAAGCATAACTCGTGCAAAACGTCGTTGAAATTATTCTTAGCTTTCCAGCTTTTTATCGTAACAAAAAACACATACATACCTACACACACACGTTAATTTTAATATATTGAGATAATATTCTAAATCTTGCTCAGAACACAGCCTCTTAGTACATCTGGGCACAGTATCACACCCTATCAAGCGGCGTTCTACCTGCCCCGACGCAGTTCCCTGGGAAGAAATTCTTGAGCGAAAGGCGGCGGCGGGAGGGGAAACGGACAGGTCGTCAGAGGGGGCGCCACCGGCGCAGAGGCGGTCGTCGAAGGCGGAGGGGGGACTCTAATTAGAACGCCGTCCGTCAGCAGCGCCGCGTCGCTTATCTGGCGGGCCCCGCCCCCGCCGCCCGCCCGCCTAATAAGTCAATCCGGGGACGCGCTCCGCCGCCCGCGCTCCCGCGCTTCTCCCACCCACGGCGAACCCTGCGGCGGCGATGGTGGAACGGTTGGCGTATCGGGCTGTTATACCCAAGTTGGCAGGTTCAAAGCCGAAGGGCGAAAAATCCTTCGTACGCCTTCCTTCGGAGGGGAAGTAAAGCCGGCTATCCCATGTTAGTAGATTTACTTGCATGTAAAAGACCCTCAAGTCTGAACGACGCTTCTGAGGTAAATTCAAATCGCCACTTTCGTTCCCCAAGAAATACCTCCTTCCTCCGCTAGTTGGTGAAAGAAGCGTAGCGAAAATAAATTAATTATATGATTTTATTAAAACTTAGTATTTATAATATATAAACGGTTAATATAATAAATAATACCAATAAATGGACCATTCTACCTTTCATTTAAAGCAAGAATCACGAAATTTGGTTGAGTAGAAAGCTGAAACGTCTTACTAAATTAAAACATTTTGTGTTTGAAATACAAAGAGCTTTTGCAGTTTTGTAAATGTCACGGATTTTTGTGTAAATCGGAATCATAATTATAAATGCACTAACTTATTTTCGCACAACAAGAAGAAAAAATAATGTCATATTTTCCAGAATATTTGAATGTCGCAGGAGCTCCATGTTAAAAATAAAATATCTTAATGATCCTCCGGATTGTACATGCAGATCTTACACCTGACGAATTTACCAAGATTGTGCCCAAAAGCTTTTAATCTGACAGAGTAAAGTCTGACACAATGTATACACACAATGTATATCCCCCAATTACTGCAAAATACTGCAGCAGAGTTAATCTCTGTTACTACATGAATTATTGTTCTTGAGATGCTTATTGTTTACATTTAATTTTCTTACGCAAACTCTATGGTTTATACTGCGATTACTATTTCAGCCCCAGGTCATGTGTCAGTCAAGAATATCTATTTGATGCCTTCCTCCAGGTCAAGTGTCGACCTATTCATAATAATGTATAGTATGTATAATAACCTCGTATATTTGTCTTATAATACCTTACTACAGAAATACTTTGTAAATACATGTGTTTCTGTATTTCAAGCTTATGGTCGCTCAAAAACTAGATGTTTATGTGACCATTACAAATAAATTAAATTTTAAAAAAGTCTGACCGTTCCATCTACCCATATATACTTCCCTACCCACTTCCATACATACTTTCATACATACTCGTATTCCGTATACAATCTGTATATACATATTCATATATACTCCGATTTCAAGATAAAAAAAACTCGTATCCTCTCCATCTGCAGAAATCTTTACCGACTTTGAAGCGTCGCTAATGTACTTTCATCCTGACGTGCGAGGATAATTACAGCTCAAAAGACCCAGTTAGCGCCCTTCGTACATAATTGATTTTATTTTTTATCTAATTTTAATTATTATATTTACTTATTTACTAATTAACTAATTGTTAAATTGTCTGGGTTTGTCTTTTCATATTTCCCTCTCATCATTTCCTCCGTAAGAGAACATGCAGCAACATTCAACAGTTTTCGTATTTCTCTCGTCATCACGACCCCTCTCGATCGAAATTGTGCAGTGAATATGGAGCTCCGTGTCAAGGAATAACACACCAAGCAATAACGTAACTAAAAAATAAAAGTAATTAGAAGGAAGTAAAAAAATCTTTCGAAGAATAAAACCAATGACTTCCACATTAAACTTATAAATGTACAAAAATATTATATAATAAGAATAATAATCTTTTCTATAAAATTTAGATTTAATATATGATTAATTTTAACGTCAATCAGTAAAAAGGCGAAAGGCCTTAGGTGCCAAGCCTTCAAACTAACAAAATAATAATAATATTTATACTTATTTGTACGAAAATATAAAAAGCAAATCCCATTTATGTTCATGAACCACTCAAGAAAAGAATACAAAAATTACTTCGTATTTGTGCAACTTTCAAATTAATATTTATATGCATTCTCATGTTGACCGTTGATCACTTTTCTTCTTATATTATTTTTCATAGCTAAGCTTTTTTTATACTTTCCTTCCATCGAGTCACGCAGTAACAAATGAAGCTAATCAAAGAAGTTACATAAGCTCATGTCCAAAACATACGTGCGATCGAAGTTACGACACAACTGTCGCCTAGCGAACCACCACCGGGATGAGAAATTTCTCTAATACGAGCGTTTATAGTGTCAAAGCGCTCCTAGCTCAGGGTCTAATAAATCGTCCCAGCTCCGCCGATCGCCTGTAACAATCTCGTTTTCGGGAACCCGACGCAGCGGAGTGTATTACCCCATTCGCCTGGCCATCGCTCGGCCGCTTCGGCCAATGCTTCATTCTCCTTGGACGTCGCACGCATTAACGCAGCGTGACCAGCTGGCCGTTGGCGCCCGTCGTGCTGCGACGGCTGGACAATTGTTATTCTCGTTGCCCGTTGCGTTCGTTGCCACCCAGCAGAATAATTCTGCAGCGATCAAGAGGGTTTACAATAAGTAATTAAAAGATCGGGTTGCTGCTTTTTATTGAATTATTTTTTTTATTTTTGCTTTTGTAACTTTAAATCTGCTCGTTTTGGAATAGTTAGAAAATGGCAAGATTAACTAAGGGATCAAAATAAATAATAACTGTATCCTTTTTAAATTATAGGTAAATATAGAATGTTTTTCTCTTCAATATGTAGATACAATTGGAACCTGTCAGACGTTGTTCTACTCTTCATCTCCCTTCTCTCTCTTCGTCTCCCCCTCCCCTCAGAAAAAATTAAATAGAATGTTCAAAAAGATTTTCCTGTAGAATACGACGTGAGAAAGGTTTCTTTGAAGCCGTGGACAAAAAAATTTAGTTTTTAATGCCCTAGAACGCTTTCTTTAGAAGTTATTTAACGATGTAGATTCCAAAAATCCTGCCGAGTCTGTTGCGGGTTGTAATGGACACAAATATTTAGTTTTGCTCTACAGCATCATCTTGTGAATTTTCTCCGATATTTTATAGCTATTATGCTATTCGGGCGAATATGATTCTAACAAATCAGATAATTAAAATTGGTTCCAGTTGTTCATGAGTTATAAATGCTGTAACTAACCCTGCATATTGTCTACTATCTAGCAAATTCATTGTTACTTCATTAGTGTGCTCGTTCAGTTTATAATAATATTCGGAAGTGAGTGATTATCTATTGGTGACCATCACTCTCTTGGTGATGACGTCGTTTAACTGAGTTATGTCGAGATCTTTGTAAATCGTCTTGGTCACAAACGAGCCGGCGTTGCAGATACTTCTTAAAGTTTTCTTCGAATCTTCGAGGAATTTGTAGATTCGATGTGTTTGTACAATCTTGTTGTGTTTCTGTGATTTATCTTATTACAGACGACGAACATATTAGGATTTTACAATTATTTTGTTACCGTAAGAACCATGCACGCATTTCTTCTGAAAACGAATATTCAGAGCTCACCGGGACATCTCATTAAAGACGATGCTTTTTCTTGAAATTCTTCCATGCCAGTTCTTCGCGAGCTCTCTTTACACCTTCCCCTAGGAAAAGGAATACCACAGTAGTAAAAGCTCCAGAGAAGAAATTATCATCAACATTCTGATAGTTGATTGATTACGAAGTCTTCGAAGTCACTATGGTATCGTTCAGAAACTGGCTACTTATTTGAGAATTTCTCTTAAGCGTATAAATTTGGGCAGTTCCATATTTATCATATTTCGAAAGATTCTAATCCACTTGGTTGTGAGAGGTCTAGTCTGTCAGACTTTCTCTAAATCTCATCTTGGTCTCAATCTTCTGGAATTCTCAATTTAATAACAGTCTAGGGAAGAATTATGTCATCGGGATGCTCTGATCGCTAGTGTTGCCTGGTTTATGCTATCAATACCACGCGTAAGCCGGAGCAGTATCCTAACAAATGGGTCCCGGATCGCAAGCAACCTTTCCTTTCTTATACTGGTGGGGGGCGAGATTTGGACTACATGATGGACAATCAAACATCACACAGCGACACACACGTATCGACTCACCACAGATCTGCAGAGGCACCGCTAGAAGGTGTTTCACCCTCTATCCTATAGTCTGTATCTACCCCCAGCGATTTTTATCTTCTCTCAGAACCGAAAAAATTCCTATCAAGTCAGCATTACGCATATCACAGCGATGCGCAGCGACAGGTAGCTGATAAACACTGGCACCTATCCCAGGCGGCTGGCGTCTTCCTCACTAGGATACAAATGACTAAATTCTGGTGGTGATTATGTAGAAAACAGAATAGCAAATGCTGTGTCTTGTACTATAAAAATGAAATTGTGTTTTCAAGCCCGTGGTGGTAGGAATCTTTTGGAATCTTGGAATTTTTGGAATATTTTAAATCTTGAAATCTTTGAATCCTTTGAATCTTGTAATATTTGTAATCTTTGGAATCTTGGAATTCTGAAATCTTTGAAATTTTTGATATCTTTTGAATTCCAAAAGATGGCTGCCACCTAGCCGTACCCAACATGTTTTGCAGTTTTCCTATTTTTTTTCCGACTATGTTGTGAATAATTGTAAGTGATCCACGTTGCTTGGGCAACATCCACGAGGATGGGAAAAGTGTTTTCTCGAAAGTTAACACTGGGAATGTAATAATTAATGAAATTGTTATACATTATTATGAACGATTATTTTCTTTCTCACATTATTGTGTTTTCTTTTCATGACGGTCTAAAGAAATTTTTCCCTCTGGATACGCCTCGTAGTACATCAAAGACCATAGCAGTTGATACACCCCTAAAAACAATAATCAATCAAGCAACATTCAAAACACTTACTTCGCTAATGACGTACGAAGTTTCAGCTCCCTGTACTCACTCACGCATTAAGAACGGTGATCGCTCAGCCTCTCTAAATCTTATCGCGAACGCTATCTCCCGCGAGTCGAGCCCTGCGCCCATAGGATATTGCACATTCTGTGTGGGAGAGGGCCACCGCCGCAGTGATAACGTGCAGGGCTCCAAAGGCAGGAGGTGGGCGGCTGGCGACCGTCGGGGGGGGGGGGGGGGGGGCGTTCACGCAGTCGGCGACGCGGGCACCAATGTCCCCCGCGCGCTGCCAAATCATCGTCGCCGTTAACGCGTTAACGAACCCCATCGGAACATATGCAGCCTCGAGGAAACGCGTTCCCGCCCCTCGAACGACAATATCACGGCGATGTTATCGCCCGCGCTCGATAATCGTTGCATGCGCGAAGCAATTAGGGCCACTTCGCCCACGCTCCTCCAGTGGCTTTGGTGTGGGTGGATGGAATCTCGGCCCAGATAATGTGAAGGGCGGTTTTTTCAACTGCTTTTATTAATATACCAATTTCTTCTCTTTACCACACATTTCTCGTTTCCAGGAGTTGCACTGAAAAGAACAATATACAGGTATTCGTGGAGGAAACGTCAAAAATTCGAAAATAAGTTTTAAGTATATTTTGTCTAATAAACTACAAGGATATTCCGAATGGCTAAGCCACATAAGCACTCAACAGATGTTTGGAAAAATGCTTTCAAGGCAAAATTTTGTATTGCAGAAGCATAGAATCACTCTAGAAACATGTAAATTATTTATTATTTACAAAATAAATGAATATATTTGTTCAGAAAGAAAAATTAAACCAGCAATAAAAAGAATGTAGTCGAATTGTGTAAATTGGGTACTTTATTGGGCGGCTTAGCCATTCAGAATATCCAAGCAGTTTATTAGACAAAATATGCTTTACATTGTCTTAAGAGCTGTTGTCTCAAAATGGCTAAATTGTCTTAAAATGGCATAGGCGCGTATTAGTTTTCTATTTCCTTTGGTCTCGGCTAGCTAGTACTTGCCACATACTATTGCCAGCTTCCATCCATCGTCGTCCAAAGTACATTTTTTGAAATTATCTTAGTATTTCGGTTTCCCAATAGAAGAACGAAAATATTATGTTAAGAATATTAAATAACAGTAAAATCTCGTTCTATATGGTAATTTCTCTGAAAAATTTGAAGCGGTTTTTAAGAAAATGAGGTTTACGCGCTGCTGTAATTCTAAATTTGAATCTCTTTCCACAGAAAACTATTGTGTTTTCGAAAATTTACAAATCGCTGGAAATGTGCATCTTAAAGGAGTGAGAGAATGTTTGAAAAAACTAATGAGTACTGAAAACTTAATTCTATGTCATCTTAAACAGTGTAATTAGCATCATCTGTTGGAATAGTTTGAAAAAAAATAGAGCCGTTTTTTCAGAAAACGGTGTTTGGGCGTTTCTGAAAATGCAGAATTTTGAGCTCGTTTTCACAGAAAACTGTTGAGTTTTTGGGATAATTTAGAGTTAACCGTGAAAATCTGATATATACCACCTTCATAAGTGTATTTTACTCTATTCTTACAAGAAATTTAAAGAAAAACTTGGAGCTGTTTATAGCAAAATTTTGAAAATGGTCAGGGAGAATCATACAAAGTACCCCCAAGTTTTTTAAAAAAAGAACGTTTTTCAAAATCTCGGCGCCTCGAGTGGAGCCAGATCGGCCGGGGAATATCCATTTTGGAAAAAATCGTACGTATGGTACTCGTACGTGCGCTAGTGGTGTCCACAAACTGACCCACGGGCGGCCGTTTTGCTGTCAATTGTTTTTTTTTGGTATCAAAGATCCACAAAACAGGGACTCTTACTACAGCACGTGATAGAGCTTTTTTTCTTCTTAATTTAGCAACTGGAATTATCCCCTTTTTTTATTTGTGCTCGGCCATGACTTTTTTCTCACGAAAATATGCCATTTTTTCGCGCAGCATTATATAACTTTCCATATACTACGTATAGTACTCCATATTACACGGGAAAGTAAAGAAAAATAGTTTTTGTGTTGAACAATTCCTGCACACAGAATATCTGAAATTTTCATTAATCCCTCACTAAATGTGATACTATTATGACATTTCATTTATTATTGAAAGCATTTAGGAATCTTGTCTGAGAAACGTGACAGCATATCGAAATACGTTTAACAGATAAAAAGTTTTATTCACCAAATTTATTTAAATATTTCTTTAATAATTCGTCGTTCTTTTAAAATTTCTTTTTAAAATTTGTCATATTCTGGCTTTCTATACGTATGTGGTAGCTTCATTCACTAACATTATTTGAAACTAATAGGTATCTAAATAACATTGCTCTGATGTGCTATATTCTTTGCTTAACGTCTTGAAGCAATGATTGATTATTATAGTGATTTTTTTTCCGATTTTAACATTTCTGAAAACGAGCAGTCGGTTGAAAACCCTGCTGCGTTTCTCGTCTTTGCCCTTTCATCCAATCCCAACTTTGCTTTAATATATGGATCGAATTTTTATGGCTTTATGGTTTTGTAAATCTAAAACGTAGAGTTGGAGTGTTATTTCTCCACAAAATGAAGAGAAAATATTTTAAAATATCCCTTTTGACTTGCATCACTAAAGCAAATGCGCTTGAACCACGTCCATTTATTTTACATTAAGAAGCAATTACAAAAACTACGGCATTTTTGAGAGAGACCTTTACACAAAATACTTATCCTAGTGTAAATGAGAGTTTCTATTTGAAAACTACTTCAAATTAATGAGACGTGAACACAAATGTTTAGATTACGCAATACTGTTAGAATTGGGAATTGAATTTTGACGTACTTTTTAAATAAAACTAATTAATTACGTTATGTATTTTTACGAATTATATTCAGTTTATTAAAACAAATTATATAATTATGGTTGATAATTATAGTTTTTCGCATATTGATGTAAAAATTTTTCCATTACGTTTGCGATGGTAAACTATTATAGCTCACGACGCGGCGGTAACTAACGATTATTTGACATATTGTTAAAAATATGTAAGTACAAAATCCAACTGTGAGCTGATCACACCATTTTGAAAGTGTACTATGTATTACACAGAAAAAACAGCATTCATCATTTGGTAATAAAATGACACCGTCCGAATCCATAAGCCCACCGAACACCGTCCGGATATTTCTGGAATGAGAGGAAAGCGAGCGAGCGACTAACAAGCTCTAAAGTGCAGTATCGACGTAATCAGAGCAACTATCGCTCAGCGGCTGACGCTTTAAACTCTTTCACATCGGGGCCTCCTGCGCGAGGGAGGACGGGGCGGCGGAGAAAGGAAATTAAAGTTGGGAAAAGCTCGTTTAAGCGCTGATAATCCGGCGCCTCGCGCTCTCAGGCCACGAAAACGATTAAGATAAAAGGGCCGGTAAAAAATGGCGGGCCCGCGCGCCGCGTTAAGGCAGGCGGCCGCCAGGAGCGCTAGTGCTGTTGCTGCGATAAAGAAGATCGTCGCGATGGCTGACTGGCTGATATTAACGCTCCAGTGTGGGGAGGGAAATTGAAGAGGTTCCTGTGGTTGAGAGTGGCTGGCGATAGGTTAAAAGATGGACGAGATTATGAAAATGTCTACCACATTGCCAAAAGAAGTGTTAGTAGTATTTAAGCCGAAAAGCACATCGCAATATTTTCAATAATACACATTTTTTATCGTTATGTAAAATACAAGCAATCATTTGTTAATTTCATATTGAAAATACATAAATGGCCCACATCAGTATAATAACATTTTTCTTAGCATTGAAACTAAACACGATAAAATGTTTGCTTTTTTTTGTTTTCAGAAGAAATACGGTTTCACAAGGACGCTTTGATGTTTTGACGAACTGAAACAATATTACCCAAAGCAAAAGTGTTAAAAAAATTTTATTTGAGGCTTTGTGTTTGTCATCAGGGATCGTTTTAGGCAACGAAATAAAATAATTATAATTAACGTAACCTGATTTGTGTCGACGAAATGTTATGTATTCTTAACATACGTTTGCGTCATCCCAAAGTGTGAAAAGCATGTGGCGGAAACGACTAAACGGTCTTGTGTATTCAAGCAATAAAAATTGTGCGAAAACAAAAATGCAACGTTAGGAAAACAGAGAGGTTGAGAGATTTACATTTTCCCAAACGACCAGGTTGATTGACGAAAGAGAATTCCAAACATCCAGCACATGTGCACAGGAGGCGGACGCGTGGTGAGACCTTCACAAAACTGAATTCACGGGCAAGCGGTTCCCACTTGGGTAGGAATGTCACGCACACAAAAGACGAATTCACTTGAAAAAACACTTTAATCAGGATTGACAGCCATTTGGGGAACCAAAAATCGACTCACGGACGACGCTGCAAAAAAATGACACGCATCAAATATGAAGGAGGCCTCCAGAAATTCATATCACGGATGTCCTTTATATGCAGATTTGAGGAGGCGGCGAGCGGCGGTGGGGCGTGCAGAGGGCGAAGGCGGTCTGGAGGCGGCGCGCTAACCAGGGTGCGCAGGGGCCGCGCCGCTCCGACGTCTTCGCCCTTCATTAAGGGCTCATTTTTAATTAAAGCACTCATTCCACCAGATTGACATACCTCCGTCGGCGCCGCCTCCGCAGGCTTTGAAAAGAATTAAAATTCATTGCAACTTATGGCTGCGACTTCCCCCCGCCCCTCGCCGCCCGCCCCCATCACCACCGCCGCCGCCGCCGCCGCCACGTCTTTATTTTATAACCCCCTGCGAGGAAAGTCATTTAAAACTGGGCAACGTAAGGGCCGCGATCTGAGCCAGGAGTGCTGGCGATATTTCATGCATGCGCTCTGGCGGCGGGGGCGGGAGGCGCGCGGGGTGGGCCCTCGTCTCGCGGAATTTGCGCGAACAGAGGAAGAACGCTGCGTGGGAACGCGCGCGAGGAAAGTAGAGAGCCAGAGAATGGCGCAAAAAAGGAAGACGTAGGGCAAAAAGGCGGGGGAAGGTTTCCTGAAAATCGAAAGGAGGGCAAACACATGGAAGGATGTATATAACGTTTGTAAAACGCGCAGGAATACCTGAGAGAATAAAAAAGGGGCACTCGTGAAAAACTAGGCGGGACGTGGACCAAAGAATTTTCGTAAGAAAGGTCATCGGTATTCGAGACCAGAATTTTGACAAGTGGTAAATAGAGAAAGAATTTCTAAGCACAAAGCAAACGTTGAGCGATCAAACTAGTGTGACAGCACGATGTGACAAAGGTATTCCAGAACACTTTCCAACATTTTTTACTACTGCATTAAAACGTACAAAGCAGAGACATAATGCGATTTATTTCAATTTTGAAAATCTGGCATACTTCCGATGTATAGAAAACGAACTCGTAAGTAAGTCTAAAGCCGAGGCAGACATCTGTATTTCATCTAAAGAACGAGAAGGAACATCGTCATCCTCTAATTTTTTGACGCTTTCTGACCGCCGGTTCATAAGATCTTGTTTATCGCCCCAGATAAACGTCAGAGACTTTTAGGGAAGGAATGGCCCTCGCGAGTTAGTCGGCTTATAAAACTTGAAGTCGCGGACAAAAGCTGCCATGCGATGGGAGAGGAACACACTGACTGGGTTGTAAAACGAAGGGAAGGGATGGAACGGAGGAGACGGAGATGACGATAAAACGAAGAACGAAAGGAAGAGAGAATAAAGGTCCGATGAAAAATGGAATTGCGATAAAGTAAAACGGGAAAAGGAAAACACCAAATGAACTCTGAATGCGATGAGAATACTGAGAAGTTTTGAGACAAAAGGAAGAAGAAGAGAACAAACAAAAGTTGAATGACTATTAGAAAATATTACGGGATAAGAGACTTTGTACTAATACATATAAAAAATTTTCACTCGTATATGTTTACATTACTGACAGGCGCAAAGATGTCATAATCGCCACACAGTAGAAATCATGACAAAAATTGAATGGCAAGAATAACTACGAACAATGAATGAAGTGAGAAGAAAGCGACAAGGAAGTTGAGATCAATAAGCTCTGTAATGGCAAAAAAGTAATGAAATTGCGTTAGGAAAAACTGATCGCAGAAAGAAATAACATTCAATTAACAATTAACAGTTCGAGAAGGAAACTAAATGATCCAATCCGATTAAAGCGATGTAACGAGCCGAATTGCGATCGCAGGGTCCTGAAATGCGGGACAAATTTTGATTTAAGAATGTTTAAGTGATTGTTTAAAGAGACTGATATTTAATGAAGTGCGTTGACAATCGATAACTAATATTTGTCAATACGAGCACGCTTATGTACAGGTGTAGTATAACTTTTATGCAGGTCTCTTTGAAACGTGACCTTCATAAGAACTAATCTTTGATAATAACTCGCGCGTGCGCAATGAGAGAAATAACCGATTTGAAAACTGCAGACAAATTCGTTCTGCACAAAAATCTACATAATGAAATTTTATACTAAATGTATTTGTGTAATTTTAGTAATTAGAGTACTCGTGCGAGAACTCTCGCATGTTAATCCTCATCCTTCTTCTACCATTTCCATTAAGAAGGAAAGTTGTCAATGAAACGTGTTTATTAGTCAAAAAATGTATAAATGCTTGTAATTACAGAATATAAAAATAAAAACAATGCAATTCAGGTTGGAAACAAATTTTCAAAAACGGTTTATTCAGGATTACAGAGATAGCATGTTCTTCTAACAATTCACACTTCCTTAAAAACATGTGAAGTAATTATTCAATCCTCGTTGACAGTTAGCATTTCGCATTCCTTGATAGTCACAAAAAATATTGGAAAAGTTTTTTACTCTCGACAAAGCCAAGTAAAGTTTTCTACGATAAAATACAGGATCGGGCAAGTAGAAATCTACATTTTGAAATATTATTTATTATTCCTGGATTTGTTTAGAGACAACAGTGAGGGCGCTTTGAATGGCCAGAACGCCAGCTTGTTGGAGTTCAAAATTAACAATTATTTATGTACTAAAAATTCTTGGATTATTTTCTGCGTCCTTACGTACCTCAAAAAAAGCACTCCCTAGCGAAAAAATAATCAAACTAATATTTTCACCTTTGAGTAATAAATACCATTTGTTGCCATTAGAAACAATTCAGTAGGCTTAGACTTCACTTCGGTACATGGGAATGTTGCTCAAGCGATGTTTACGTATTGAATATCTTAGCAAACCGACACCTTTATTTTAATATCAGGCGGTGTATTATTTACAGTATGACTTTACAGCTGAGCATTGATGTACAGACTTGCAGATAGCGACAAAATTTTAATCGTGCGCCTGGATTGTGATTGTTGGCAGTTGTCGAGTGACTTGCGCTATTCCTTCTATAATTTTAAATTTGGTTGCTTTTTTAAAAATTAATTCACGTAGTATTGAAGGCTAATGCGTTTTGATTTTTGCTATTCATTTATTTCAAGCTATTTTACTTTAGTTAATTCAAGAACTTTGTTGTTTATGTCGTGCAATAGCAAAAGTTTTCCCCTACTACCTCCAGGTATCCGCGCGAGAACTCTCGCATGTTCAATCCCTTATTCTTCCCTATCCTATTTCCAATATAAGAGGGAAAGTTATTAACTAACGTATTTATTTGTTGAAAAATGTATAAACTTACTTTCTATTGTGCTAAAACAATTTCAAATGAAACTTAAAAAACAATGCATTTGATGTTGAAAATAAATTTTCATAAAAGATTAATTTAGTATTATCGAGAGATTCTTTAAAATATTTCAAGTAATTATTCAACACCCTTTGACAGTTAGCTTTTTGCGTAAGTCACAAAAATTTTTTAAAAAAAACTTTTTACTGTTGAAAGAGCTACATGACTGAACACGCTGACTTGAAAGTTTCACTAAACCGCTGCTGATAACGAAAATACTGGTGCAGGTAAAACACAAACATAACAAGATACGTCTTCACTCTTCACTGTACAGCCATATCGCTCCACAATTAGGTACACAGCACTTGTAGACCGCGGCAAAACGTTAAATGAATATTTTCGCCACACGCGTAAGAAACAATCTTCATCAGTGTCAAGCAACTATTAATAGTTCTTCTTGTTGCTGCGACAGCGAATCTTGAATTAATTATTATGCTAACAAACCTCCTCAGTCTGCACACAACTGTGCACACAGAAAGTGTAAGATAAAGGAATCTAAGCCTTCTCGCGTGACGTCACAAAGATGGCCACCATCACTAAGGGTTGAAGTATAGGTGGCATTGGTAGTATCGATAAGTGCTGGACCAGTAAAAATTTAATAGAATATAATATCTCTTCCCGTAGTTTACGGTGTGTAAAACATTTCTTTGAGGCCTTGAGCTTCACAATTTTAGTTTCTAAGGCATTGGAACTCTTCGTTTAGAAGTTATTTAACGATATAGCTAACTTAGTGCGATAACTAAGAGTGCCGCGGCTTGCATTTGGCATTAATATTTGGATGCATTTTTTCAACAAATCCGTCATATTTTTAAAGTCAAAGTGCAATTTGTCACGTCTTCGTGAAATTTTTTTTGGAGGCCTCATTTATAAAGATCGGTTGCGTGTGAGAGTCGCAAAAGGTAATATACTACTGAAATAATATAGGAGACGATAAATTACATCAAAACTAATCTGCCAACAGTAATTTAGACAAACATCATTTCATAGATGCAAAACCTTTAATGAATAAGCTATTACGACCATTAATGAATGAGCGAATGGTTCACAGGGGCCACTATAGGTCGTTGCACACGATTTGCAAATCCTCCAAAAAAATCCTGCAATGCTCCATTTCCTGCAATCTGACCTATGGCATAATATTTCATTCTATAGCCATATCTCGAACATCGGACCAGCTGAGGTGACTCAGATCATCAGCTGATGTCACTGCAGTGCCGCTGACCGGGAGGTATTAGATTTCGAATCCCGACGGTGGCAGGATTTTCAGCACTAGCTACAGAGCTAGGTCGAATTTAGCCGCTGTCTGGAGGAGAATTCCAACGGACGGCTGCTCTGATCGGTAATTTTCAGCGAGTTTACAACAGAAGGCGAATGCCGGAGCAGTACCTTAACAAACGGGCCACGGACAGCGCGTGTAGGTAAGCCCTTACTTACGCACACTTACTCTTACACAACACTTACACTGCACGCCAGGATACATGTCCACGACAGTTTACACGTCCCCGGATGGGAAAACCCCGCAGACTGAAGTGATTGTCGGCGCTGGTTGTCACTTTCCAACGGGGAAAGAGCACCGCCACCCCCCTCCCCGTGGTGATAAAATTCACTACACTTACGGTACTGCTGACCATAGCACCTGACGCGCCCGAAAACACGAAACAATGCACCAACCAATGGGGCTTCTGCACGCCAGTGCTTAGCTGAGACGAGGGGGCGAGGACCCCTCGGAGAAAGCGGTGGGGACGCGCGCGGCAGCGGCGAGGACGGAGGACTCCGGCGGCGGCTGCGTGGGAACGGCGCCGGCCGAAGACGGCGCGGGCGGGCGAGGACGGGACGAGGACGGGGCGAGGGCGGGGCGAGGACGGGTGTGAGGATGCGGCCCCGAGCAAGTCATCGCGGGCTGTCTGGGGCTGAAAGCGAGGGCTTTTAACGTGGGCGGCCGGGGCCCGCGGTGCAGGGTAAATGGACCACGAACCCCCGAGCGAGGGCGGGGGTGGGGGCGGGGGCGAGTGGGCGGGCGGGCGCTTCCGCACCGCCCCACCGCCCAGCGAGGCGCGCTTATAAACGTCCGCTCGCCGTTGCCGCCCTATAAACGTCGCCGTAAATTCCGTTAATAAAATAAGGAATACAAATAGAACAAGTTTTACTCTCGGGGCAAGAACCGATCCATGCCCACCCCTCCGCTCCGCTCCTCGCGTCGCTTACGACCCGCGCCGCGCCGCGCCGCGTATCGATGTATCGATATCGCGGGTGCTAACGGCGCCGTCGACGGTTGCGAAGTGTCGCGCCGCTCTAAGTTGTGGCGTCGTATTCGCCGTGTTATTCTTTCCCCCCACGCGGACCCTTTTGTGTATTGAATCTGGGCTGGGGATTGACTCGTATCAGGAGTTAGGGCCTCGGGAAGACGCGAGAAGGAATCTTTCGGAATGTGTAAATTCCAGGCCCGAGCGAGTCTTGGAGAGGCGGCCCCGTATATTCCGCCCTCGGCCGCCGCGAAGTCCTTGTTCTCGATGCGGATTCACGGCCGCCGCTTTCCGTTTCAGGGCGCGGCCTGGCGCTCGCCGGCGCTCGCGGGCGGAAATGCGCCGCTGACGACCCATCGAGCAAAACGTTTACGATGCAATCGACTGGTAATTGGCTCTGTCGGATGCACCGCTCCCCAATGCATTTAGTGCACTCTGTGCACTGTATGAAGAGACCTAGGACCTTTACAATAAAAAACATATAGGTATATATAAATACAGACTTCAAGTGACCTTTAGTTTTCAATACAGTTATAAACTGGCCAATAGTATGGTCAAGCTTGAGTACTGATTGAATTTACATAACCGCATTTCAGAAAATATTTCATACGAAATGTGATTTTTAAATAAGTAATGAATCTCTATTTTCTTAAAAAAATATGGCCAGGAATATTTACCGTAATAGTCAGTGTGGATTTACAACTACATTACTGCAGAACAAGTCATTTTTTAAGTGCATATACATTCTCGTGAAACAAGAACCTTAACTACTTATGAGAACAAAGATATATGACTACAACTGTCAACTGGAAAAATACGTGAGACTAATGTTGCGGGAGAAAAAACTTCAAACCAAATGAAGAACTGAAGGATGACAGGAGAAAAGAAAATATATTAAAAACGGAATAATGATGTACTTGGATTTCTTTCACAGGAAAGAAGTCTTGAAATCTAAAAAAAAAATGACTGAGAAATGTAATATAAAAATGTAGTCTTCTATATACGGAGTCAAATTGTAATCACTTACCTTTAACATTTCCTTAGCGAGAATTTTAATTAAGATTTCGACGTGAGGGATAATATAGCCGTTGTAACTTACTCATGTGTTCAGCAAGTTTCTATTTATGTGTTTTAGGAAAAAAGAAAATAGTTACGTGACTTCACGTAAATGATTGCAGAATTTATTTTACATTTAAGCTACTTCAATTTTTTCCCCTAATTATTTCCCCCACAACGAGAAAATTTAAAGAATATAAAAGCGGTTACGTCTATTTATAGGGGTCATTGTATCAAACCTGCGGCATTTTTCATGAACCTATATTCATTAATACGATTATCGTAAAAAAAGTTGTTAAACTCATCAACTTCACATATTTTTTGATCCGAGTTATTGAAAATGTACTATCGTTAAATTTCTGCAGGGTATCACCTGCCATCATATTTCACAGCAAACTAATATTGGTGCGGATGTCAGTGAATTTTTTATTGCAATAGAATGTCTATCTTTTGCGGAGTAGAGTGGTTTTATTTCCGGACGCAAATGTTCCATTATTTTACGATATTAACAGTTCATACAAGAAAAAAGATCAGGGCTAAAAAATCTGCGAAGGGATCGCCGTGATTAATTAACGAAGTCTCCCTTTTCTGAAGATATTTGATATCGTTCGATCTTAGAAATAAAACACCAAGTTCATTTACCATGTGTTTTATACACATTTTAATAAAATTTGTGTTTCAATGTTTTCTTCACAATATGCATTCTCTTGAAAAAAAAAGTTGCGATCGGCACAGTGAGCTTCGTTTTACGTTGACGAATGCATTCAACATAACGATACTTTAAATAAGATAAGTGTCCTCCATATTATAGTCCAGAAAACTTCATACAGCCTATATCGTCCCACGATAAAAATAAATAGTGTGGGTGTCTGAATGAAAGCCTGTTGACTGGTCCAAAAGATGAGAGTGCGGGCCGGAACTCGCAAGGTCCCCGGTGAGAACCTTCTTGCGTGTCGCGGCCAGCGAAGGTATTTTGCTAGCCGTGAGACGCGCGTGCGCACGCGTGTTTGATCTGCGAGGCGTGAGGCGCCCCAAGGACCTCGCCACGGACCGCCGCGCCGGCGCACCTCCCTTCGCCCCCCCCCCCCCCGCGCGACCCGGAGCCTCGCGCTTGAATAGGTATCGCGGATCGGTAGCGACGTGAGCGACGTCGGGCCCACAATAGGGAAGCCCTGCGCAAGGGGCGGCGGTGGAGAAGGCGGGTACGGTGAGGGCAGCGGGGGCGGCTGGGACGGCACGGCGGTGGAGGCAGCGGGGGTAGCGAATGGGATGGGGATGGTGGGGGCGGTGAGGCGGCAGGGGCGCCGGGGCGGCGGGAGCGGGAGTGGCGGTGAAGGAGATGGCGGTGGATGCGGGGAGGCGGCGGGGGCGGATGAGCTGGGGACGGCGTGGGTGGCGGGGCGGCGGGGCGGCGGGGGCGGTACTGACGGTGATGGCGGCCAATCCAATCTTAGACCGGCGGCGGTGGGGCGGTCGGCGGCGACCCATAGATCTGCGCTTGGCACCGCCGCCCGGGGGCAGTCCCGCCGCCTCTACAGCTCCCGAAGCTTCCCTTCCCTTGCGTCAGCTGGGGCTTCCTTTGCCCCGCTTCGTTCATCTCCGTCGCTGTGGTCGTCAACGGTATGCTATTCACCCTAGTCAGGGCAGGTCCACAGATTCACATTGACCACTTTCTACTACTTAAGAGCTCCGCATTGTGCGATGTCAATTAGTGATTTTATATAACACACACACAAAATATATATATAATTTCACATTTTTCTCTCCTTTATTTAAGTACTTACCCAATATAGACAGAATTTCCACCTTAGGACATTCTCCATTTTCCTATATCCTAAGCACAAGTGCCAACATCACAAAAATAATATTTTTTAACTCCCATTGCCATCGACATATTCCGCATTCTCTTGGCAACATCGCCGCATTTCCACCCAATAACTGTCATTTCCACGCGATGTGATCGCTTTAGTCTCAATAGCTTCGTTTATTCCTGCGTGGCTTGGCAGTGCACTCTGCACAATTGCTGCTATCACGTGCCAATTCCACGCATCTTCCACGCCGTGGCCAATCCTCGATGTGTTTTCCTTTGAGTAGGGTCCCCATATCTTTGACACTGCCATCGTCTCACCTACATTTCTATCTTCCTGGTGACCTCCATCCTACCGACCTCGTCGCATCGCTACAAGCGGCTAAGACACCGCAGCCGCACACAAACTCTAATTCCTGTACGTCCTTCTCCTGTCGTCGTCAAGACGCATCCACATCTGAGCCCAAACCCCGCTCATTATTACTGACCCCACCGTCACCCATCTACCACATTTCCCCAAAAACTGTCTCCACTTCTGAGTAGGCCGGTCCTCACGCCTATGCCACCACAGCTCCCTAAAAGCCCCTCACCTACACCACTTCACCCTCACCTACGTCTTGTTTTCGCCATCACCTTCTCATCAATGTGGTTCGCTTCGTAAACGCCACGGTACCTGTCATCTCATCCTCTAACACAACGCTTCGGCACCGTCTTCGCCTACACCACTCCCGTCCTCGTCCCTTGCATTCCCCCGGCCTTCACGCATGTCCGCTCCCCCCTCTCCTCCCGGCTCCGCGGTGGCTCCTGGGCAGGCGCCAGCGCCGCGCCGATCTCATTAAAGGCAATTGATTCGATCGGGGCCGCGCGGTTGCGGGCGGGTGGGGCGGGGAGGGGCGGGGCGGGGCGGGCGGGGCGGGGCGGGGCGGACAGGGCTCGGGTGCGGGCGAGGCGGAATGACACAGAGCGAAGGCGCGGAGTGGAGGGGAAGGAACACGCTGTGGTGGGGGGGTGCAGCGGGGCACAACCGGCCGAGGCGAGCCCGGGCGGGTTCGAGTGGCACGGTGTGGGGCGGGGAGTGACTGCGGGGAGCGGACTGGAGGAGACCGGAGCGGGGCGAAGCAGGGCAGATCGGGTCGACACGGGGCGGGACGGGACGGGACGGAACGACCCGAGAGGGGGGCGTGCTCCTGCTCGCTTGGCCGAGCGGAGGAAGGGGGCCCTGGCGGCGGAGGGGGCGGGGGGCCCCTCCAATATGCAAATGCCGTGGCTCGTCGCCCGCATTATCGCGTCTCGCGACTCCGATGTGACATTCGACCGAAGGCCGCTTATCATCGAGTTCATTACCGTGATGAAAGCGCGCCCCTCGCGGCCGCCTGGGGAAGCTCGCGCGCAGTGGAGGACGGATAAAGGAAGGGTGGAGGGGCTGCGAATTTCAATGGCTGGCGTCGGCTTTCTGCAAACAGTCACGTGTGTTGCACGTTTCTCCGGAAAGGCTTTGACCCTCTTACTTGGAATTCCTATCATCCAAATAAGTTCATCTCCAATACAAAGACGAATATGGGAGATCAGCTCCTGGAAGTAAAGAAGTTTACCAATGCGTTTTCACAAAAATAAACCTGATTTTTTTATAAGCAATCAGTTCTTCAATTCGGTGTTCCGCGTAATCGTGTTTTCCATTGATTTTCGAAAATGGCAAAATTACAGTGGTCGAGGGAAGAACTTTGGCAATGTGCAAATTTTGCAACACACACAAAATGGTTAGTCGTAAGAAACTTCCGCATTAATAAAACAATAAGGTCGCCTCAGAAGGATAACTGACGCTATTTCTTCTGATTGAAAATAATGGGACATGGCTAAGAAAAAATGAAGTAAGAAGATTTAGCAATTCATTTGAAAGAAAAATGGGGGATGGAAAAAATTCCACATACATTCTCTGGGAATTTGGTGAGAGGTTGATGTCAAAATGATGTCAAGAATAACAAATATTTGAGACTATCGATAGAAAGCTTAATGTTAGACAAAAGGCAACGTCACTTCAGTTAACATGGATCGCAAGTTATAGAAATCAGATTTCGTGAGACCGTGCAAAATATATTTTCACAAGAACTTGATCTGTTCCTGACACAACAGATTCCCAATGCCCAGTTCTTCTGAGAAAAATAATATTTATGTAATACAATATAGCCCTCTGCGGCTCATTGTGCTTATGGAGCGAAACAAGGCAAAGCAGAATTAACTAGGCGTACACTTCAACAAAGCTACAAAGAAAATCGCGCGATTCCATGCAACGACCGCGAGTTCCATTCTCTGGTGGGGCAAAAATTAATCTGCCGCTTTTCACCATCATGTCGCAATTCATACAATCTTGTTAACTATGTGAAAAGATTTTAGCAGGGGGAGAATGCCAAAAAGATGGCGTCAAAAGTTGCGACCTACGTATGGGCGTCCTGCTTCCATGACTTTCAGGCCCAGCCCTCGTCTTACGAGTAGTAACGTACGTACGGCCGTAGTCCACACATGATGAGATAAGTAGAATATTTTATTTTATTTGCAAATAATAATAATAATAATAAATTGTAACACTTCTATCAAAATATCAAATGCGTTATCCACGAAGTTTCACCGAAAAGCTATATGTTTTAAGACACCATGGAGGCCGTGGACTTTTAAGTCTTGAAGTTATGTACCGGCAGTTAGAAAAACAACTGAAATATTATTTCATCAACAATGATTTTATGACGGCCATCTGTGCATACGATCACGGCCATACACCTTTCAAGCTGCCTCAAGAAGGCCACAATCCACGTTTTCCGAAACCTGAACACCGAATTGAGCATTTAAATCAAAGGAAATCCATGGCTATGCAGGTTTGCTACAGCGCTTCGAAGTAAATCCATCGCTATGAAGAGATAGACTGAATGGTTGAGAACCGCTGGGCTTTTTGGTGAGGCGGGAGGATTTGTGCTGGCCGAAAGATCAGGTTGTAACCACCAATAACTACAGGCGATATATCATGGAAGAGAGTATCTCACAACTGTCGCCTGTGTAAGAAGGCCACCGAATCTATTCAACACATCTACAGTGGATGTTCTCAGATGGCACAAACAGATTATTTACAACGCCACGATAACGGAGCCAAAATCATCTACCGAGCTCTTGCGAAAAGATCGGACCTGATAAGTGAAAGCTTGACTTAAGACAAATATCTACCGGAGCAGTTTCTGTCAAACGAGAGAACAAACATCTTGTGAAATGTCTTCATAAAACAATGAAAACAAATTAGCCTGATATTGTCGTGTTCGAGAAAACTACTCGCAGGGTAAAAAAGAAAATACCAGCCACTCACAATTGAACTCAAAACCCTATACAAACGAATACATGTAGATATTGTACCCGTAGTTATTTAAACTAATGGGCATGTTGCTGAAGATTGGAGGAGAGTGAAAGAGAAACTTCATCTAAATGAATGGCACTTCAGAACCAGGTGCTGTTGCTGGTAACCACCAATATTGTGCGTAATGTTCTCTCTCTCTCTTAGTCATTGAAGAGGAACCTGAGTACACTGGAGTAAGAACTTCTCACCATCTATCTCACAATCAATCTCACCATATGTGTTGACGTTTTGTCCTTGAGTTACATCTGAAATCTGCGGATGAGCTTGTAATTTTGAAAACACGATGTAATAATAATAATAATAATAATAATAATAATAATAATAATAACACGAAAAACTTCTTCAGTCACCCTTAATCTCTCCATCCGTGACAGGGATTCCGTTCTCGCCTTGACCCCGCCCCTTCCATTGCCTTCGCCACCCAGCGCCCTCTGGGCTCGCGCGCGCCCTGGGCCCGGGGCGCCCTGCCCTGCCTGCATTCGCATCAGCGCCTGCCAAATGACTAGCGCGGCGCGGACGTGCGTCGCTGATTGATGGAAGCGGGGCGGCGGCGGCGGCGCCGCTGCAGTCACCTCGACCGCCGCCCGGCAATCAGCGGCGCGGCCTCGTGCGGTCACCGCGGCCGGACCCGCCTAACGGCCCTTCCATCCGCTCGCCCCCCCCGGGACCTAGGAAGGGGGCACTCGGGGACGGAGCGGGGACGTTTTGGCGGCGCCTGCCACGCCCCCTTGCGGAGGGCTTCGTTTGTCTTCGGAAGTTATAATTGTTGCGCGTAGCAAGCAACACTGCCAAGTGAAACGTTTTGACGGAACTTGCAAAGGGAGGAATAAGCCTGTCTCTTGTAAATTTGAGGTTGAAGGAAAGGAGTCCCAAGATGATTTATAGACAGACACGTCAGTTCTCAATTTAGTTTTATTACATCTCTATGTTACAATTACTCGAATGCGCAACGGTTTCGGGGACATATTTTCTCTATCCTCAGGCAAACGAGTCACGAGCTAAAATCACACATTATCAATAAAACACCATCCAGTACAAGCTACTGGAAGTACCATTACGGCCACACGAAGTTTAGTGCTTAGATGTCTTGGAAGGTATCCGGTACCTTCGTACCTTGATACCTGTGATTTGAGCTCCTGAATCGTTTGCCTGAGGATGGGAAAATATGTCCCCGAAACTGTTGCACATTCGAGTAATTGTAACATAGAGATGGAATAAAACTAAATTGAGAAGAGTCGGTGAGAACTTGTGGAGATACAACCCATGAAAAGAAATTTATTGTCATACTATGGTGGGTCAATTAGGTGGAAACTGACAGCCGCCTGCTGTTATGAAACCTCCAGTTTTGCAGAGGTCTCAAATTATCTGAAGACTTCTCTCGGCAACCATATGGTATTTTGCTTTCAGGAAATGCTTATAATCTTTCTGTGGGAAATGTTTTCAACAGCTCCGTGAACAAAGTTGCCACAAAATAAAGTATGTTCAATCTAAATTTGGTCTATCGCCATATGATTTTGTCGCACCTGATAAAAAAAAGTCAGTCTGTCAATGTACGAACGAAAGTGGCTAGAGTCAACAGAAAAACGCAACCATTCAGTTTTAGAAATTTCCAAACATTTATTACTAAATTAAATGTCACTATCAGTAACTCGGAACGAAGATGATAAACACGTGGGTTATAATAAGTCGCCTAGGAAGATTAACTGAGGAGGAGAATATTTATCTCGTAATTTTTCTCTTCATACATGTATTTTATAACAAAAGAAGACTGATTTTTTTGTGTTTTTTAAATATTCAAATACAATCTATTAAACACTTATTGGAGTTATTTTTATTTTTATTTAAGAGATGTTCATTAATTCCCCGCTAACTCTTAGCTATGACAGATGTTATAATAGCCATCTTGGACAAATGTTCAAGAAAAGTTATTATTGAAAAATGTTAATTTTATCTTCATGTGTGAATATAGTCATGTATATGTGGATAATACTTAATTTCTAATTATTTAACAAAATAATGTATTATATTAAAGCAATATTAGAGACAGAATATTACTGTAAGATTTAGATATTAGCCCAAATAGATCGCTAAGACAACTTACTGTAATTCAGCACCAGCTACTGCATTCATGGCATTTGAGCCAAACTGGGTAACACATTTCTCATACCTGAAACAACGAAAGACAAAGAGTTATAATAAATTAGAGAAAAAAACGCATTCTATCTCGAATATCTTTCATTACACTGTGGAACAACGTTCAATATAATAGAGTAATATTCCAATACATCATTAAAAAACGATCTTGTTTCAAAAACTTTCCAATTTCAGGCATTTCTAAAGCGTACTTAACTTATTTTTATAATGTTAATGTTGTTGGCATAGAACTTTCTGGCTAGAAATACACGTCCTAATATTCATGTTACAATACCATTCCTTGGTTCGCACAACGTTGTTGCAACTGACAGAATTCTATGGTTTTTAAATGAAGAAGTGGCAAGCATTACTTCAAGGAAATCAAGAAAAAAAAACGTTTCGTAATCAGAAATATATCATCCAAATGCATAAAGATGAAAATGGCTTATTGTTTATTATCTTCAGAGTTTCTTTTGAGTTTACTAATCTAAAGAGTAATTAAGGAAATTAAAATAAATAATGCACAGCGCTCAGGAAAACGAGGATGGTGAAAGGTAAGAGATGCGATTAAAGTCTTCTCACGCCATTGTCTATGAAACGTAATACAAAATTCTAGTGAGTTGTAAATAAAAACAAATGCAATAGTTATACTGATAAAGTTCTAGAATGACGAAGACATTTGTGCAAGACAGTTATTCATAACGATTTATGAAAGACTGTAACAAAAAAGTGTTTAGAGGAAAATCACGAGAAAGGAGAACATTGCAAACAAGATGTAGAGGAGCACAAAAAACAAGGACGAAAAAAGAGACGTGCTTCGGGTGTCATCTGCGCGCATCTTCTTTCATTCTATTTTTCTTTATTTAATGGGTTATTTTGAGGGAACATGGCCATTGTCCGTAGTTCAGCATACATGTTTTAATCCTTCTTCCTTTGACGCCTTCACACGGCACGAGTCTAGGGGACCCTCTTCGAGGAGGCATACCCCATGGGCCTGGGTGTGATCGTCACTTCCTCCATCACATGTTTATCTCAGTTAATTATATCCGAGCTCTCTGGTCGGGAGGACGTGTGATGTCGCTAGAGAAGGGAATTTTGATGTTGTCGGACACTTCTCAGGGTTCTTTCTCACGCCACAAACATGACGTGGCCACTGTGGGATTTTCCGTTCGAAAATCCATGCCCCTCAGCCAGGATCGAACTCGTGGTCTGGTATCCAGAGTCCAGTAAGCCACCGCCCACCACTCGCCCACCGACGCATCTAATAAAGCTACGGAGGACGTCCCGCATGCGCTCGGCGCGCTTCGCTTCAAAGCAATCCGAGCGGCGCAGTTATTCGCCCCTCGCCTCCTGGGCCTCATCGTGCGCGCCACCTCAATGATCGCCGCTTCTCAGCGCGGGAAAGACTCGTATGGCTTTGTGTTTCACCTGCCTACAGGGGGAGAGGTTCACTTTTCCCCAGTGTGCGTCAGGAGCAATGGTGAATAGTGCTTCATATGTAAGCGAACAAATAAAATATGATCAATGCAGCCGAATCTAACACCCTTACTCTATTTAATTCTGGGATGTAAAATGTCTCCAAGTCATTCTATTTAAATATCACACAAATATTTCTTCTTACTTATTGGTTCATTTACTTACTTTGCTAATTTATAATTCTTTTCAGCACTTTTTAATTTTGTGAACCCTGCATCTAATCTTTATCTACATCTTTCTTCCATCGTCACCTCTTTAAAAATAAATCTTTTGCAATTATCTTTCCTCGTAATGACGAAAGCTCCTTCTCGCCCTTATGCTACCATTCCCAAATGAACAAAATTCACATCATTTTGCTTCTCATCATTACTGCCCACTTCCATCATAATGCGGCTCATCACCACCCCTCTCCCATTGTCATCTCGACATCATCGCAACGGCCCATCCCGTGGCTCGTCCGCAACGCCTCCACCTCCGCCTCCGTCTCTTCCTCCGCCTCCCCCTGCTCCTCCGCCAGCGCCAGCGCCACCGCCTCCGCTCCCGCGAGAAAGTCGCCGCCTGCGCCTGAAATCTCATTCCCATGATCGCAGAGGCCCGAGGCGGAGCGCGTCACGTTAACTCCGTGATTAAGGATCAAAGCGAGGGGCATTCCTCCGAAGATCTGACTTATAGCCGCTCGGTCAACAAGCGCCGGTAAAAAATTATGTGGCCCCGCGGCCGACGTGATGTTCTTCATTATACGCCGTCTGCGTTGCCGCCGCCGCCGCCGCTGCTGCTGCTCCCGAAGTCAGAATAACAAGTTGGGAAACGCGTGCACTGTGTCTCATTCAGGGCCCGCCGCTCTTCCTGGTAATCCGGGCCCCGTGTGGGGATTCCGGCTTCGAAGTACTGCTTCCAAGTGCTACCGAGGGAAGGGCTTACGAAGGAATTTTCTGCCTCGCGCCCCATAATGGAGGTGCCAGAGGGTGAAATTTTTGATGAAATACCGTTCACGTTGATGAACTCAGCGGAAGGTTTTAAACTTTAGAAATGTTAAGGTTCAAAAAGTGTACAAATTCTTGCCAGAGATTGAATACCACATCTACTGTTTTTACATCCCTAATATTGGGGACCAACAAACTTTTGTTCTGAAGTTTTGAAGTTATTTTCATACATAGAAGCTTCAAATTCATAAAGAAGTACAGTATTCAAGGAACTATAATTTGATTGAATACGTTACCTTTTAATTATAATAACAAAATGATTTCTATGATATTGTTGTTCCTAAATTCACCTGTGTCAATAATCTTTTTCTTATATCTAATTACCGTTAGTCGAGGTAAAAAAGAACTAATTTTCCATTTTGTGTCAGCTTTTTTTCTTTCCGCCATCTTCAAAAACAGATTGCACAACAACACCGACAAGCATGGAAAATGACCACTCAAAGAATCAGATCGAAGGACGCCGAGAGAAAATGTAGCAGCAGTTCTCAAACGGCAACAGTCTCAACGATGATCGACAGGCCCCTGGCCCAAAAAACACTCGTCGATCAGTCAACTGCGGTACAGACAATCCGTCTATTTCGAAATCCGATCTCCGCTGCGGATGCTCACTTCTGTCCAACCAGTTCTCCAAAGATACATTTATCTTTAGCGAGGGCGCGCATTCGAGGTTCGGGCTCCAGGCGGACACACACATCGCTCCGAGCGGGCAAGGCCGCCTAGATCTTAACGATTTTGAGCACCAATGATTGTGTCCGTTCTTTTATTTTAACAAAGGGAATAATATGTCAAACATGCACGTCATGTACGAAAGTCACAAGCACTATCAAATATTTATGAGAAAATAATGCAATAGATAGGATAACATATACTCGCAGAACATAACGATGTATGTGTTTTTTCAAGCTGCAAATTAGAGATAATGGCACTTCAGTAATACATTTCTAAACATTTGAGGTATCATGGAAATTACTTTGAGTAAATAAATACGAACCAGTAGAATACAGTGTTTAGGTGTACGAGTTGTCGGCAACAGGCTAAGACCAAGTGCCAAACGCTACACATTGGACAAAATCATTTAAAGATTGTTCGATTATGTCAAAAACGTTATGGTTCCCAATAAGAGATACGCATATTTATTGAAATACCCTGCACTTTCATGGGTTTCCTATCGTGTAGGCGATGTAATTATATAACATATAGTGAAAAAAAAGCATTTGAACCGAATTAAACCCTTTTACGAAAGTGAATTTTTTAGCATAGTGTTGACGTTCAGCATCACATCCATGGCGTTGAATTGCAAGCGATAAATGACAATTTATGCAACAAGCCACAGATAAAGGCTAAGCAAACATGTCATAAATGTCTTTCCTTCACGGAAATATTCATAATACAGAATTCTTTACTCGTCCGTACGCGCCTAGTTGGAACGGTGCTTCTCTTTCTCAACAGGACCTTTATAACACATGGAATAACGCAAAGTCATGAAACGTTTTTGGCGCGATCAATTGAATACAATCGTTTTCAGTACAGAGAAATTCAGGGCAGAAATTAGTGCCTCGATAATTCGATACGTTAATGCATCTAAATGTATTTCCTGATGTATTGTTCCAAGTAAATGTGGTGCATTCAAGACGTAATGTGCTTTGGACAGTACATTTCGTGACTGAACTGTTGTCAAAAAACTGTAAGTGGATAAACTTGGGAAATAGTGAGTGAATGAGGATGATAGTGTAAGAACAGCTGTATGCTGTTTTCCCCCCATTTCAATAGGTTAACTTTAGAACTGAACGAATCCTTTACAGACCGTTCCTATAAAACTTATTAGCCCAGAGAATATCAACTTCTAATGGCTAGGAATGAGACACTCTGAAAGTACAGTGAATCACTTTCGTACACTTTACACAGCGCAGAGGTACCGAAGAAAGAGAACTAGAAAAGAAAGAAAGAAACACGAAGAAATAAAAAGAGAGAACTATGCAGCATCTCAACGAAGAAGAGAACATGTAGTATGTTGAATCCGCTAATAAGATAATGATCATTGCCTAGGGACTGTCTGCTACAAGTGCATACGCCTACCAAACATAATGCAATAGAATATTCTGTAAGCGAAATACATTTCCAGTTGTTTGCGGGTGTTAGTCAGTAGGCGGAAGCCCACTTTCATGAATGAATTGGATGAGTCACGAACATTGTTATTAGAAAAATTGGTCACGAAAACAATGTGGTCTGAGAATTTTACGCCAATATTGGGAAGATAATGGGAAAGAAGCAGATGAAAGAGATCGGTCAATGTTAGCGTCAAAATTATCCAAAAAGATTCACACAGGGTGAAAAATAAATGTATAGCAGTAAATGGAAAACCAGTGTACTTAATCAACTCAAAAATACCAAAGAATAGAAAAAAACTTTAAAATCTAAGTAGGTTATAATAGTTTCATCGTAAATGAACATATATAAGTGACATGAGTAAATATTGAAACAGGTAAAGTGTAAATCTATCTAGGCGAAATACGAACGATTAAAGAGCTAGAAACATTTGGAGGACGGTTAAATCACAGGGGCGATCAAATCCTCTCATTTAAAAAATGATCTTGATCAATTTAAAATACAAAAGGAACTATTCTAAAATATCAAAACGTTTGCCCATATGCTCATATAACATCAAAATGTTTGCCCAGTATGAAATAGCGCCTTTTAGAGAGTAAACATTAGAGAATTGTAACGGGAAAGGAACATGAGAATGACTGCGAAATTCTGTTTTCTACTTGAATATTTTTTGAAACGCTATTAGTTCTCAGTTTTCAATTGACCACGTCCAGGTTTTAGTCTTTTTCTCCGCGGGTTCCCTGAACCAGTGATGGGTTTCCTAATTCCTTACTACTAAAGCATCTTCCGTCGCGTTTCCACATTCCACCCCCTTCCCACACCTTGACTACCTGAGGTAAACCTTAGGCCTCCCTCGGTCACTTTTTTGTAGCTTCTGAATGTCCCATTACAGCCACTATACTTAGCCGAATTGCATAGATTATGGAGGTTAATGGGGGACCGGATGAGAAAGTGTTGAAATATGATAGTAGAGTCCATGTCAAATATACATGTAAGAGGTGGGTTTCGAACCGAAGATCCTTCGACACGAAAAAGTTACATCTCTACCACCTTAATGATCACGGCTTCCCATGTTGACGTCCTGAAATATTATACAGAAACAGTGATTCACAATTACACTATTTTTCTACAAGTGTGCAATTTCCCTTACACCAAACTACCACCACCGAATATATCTCAACAAAACGAATACCCTGAAAGCTCACCTCACGAGGCGTATAAGCGATTTGAATTAGGCGTATTAGCTCCTCGAACTATTCGTCGAAGAATGGTTGAAGGCGAAAAGAACAAAAGAGCAACGTCGAAGGAGAGAATAGCAAACATAATAAAAGTGGTGAATGAAATTAAGTTCAGTTGAAAAGGTATATGGACAGAAATAGAAACAAAAGCTTTGTAAACAAATGCCATAGATAATTTTGGTCTACGAAAGGAACTCACTGGGAGATAAATTTCTGTACTAATTAGTTTGGTGTCTTCAACGATTTAAAGAGAGGGGCATATTTTAAAGGATTATTGTGTATAATGAAAAAAATGTGAACTGTAAAAAGAGGAAACAGCGCATTACATTCATGTAATAGAATCGGTCATTCAATGTAAATATTAAACAAAGTCCAGAAATCTCTATTGATACGCATTTGCACAAATTTAATCACAAAACTTATTTTTATACGAACCTAAATATATGGATTTACCTGCATTAAAAACTGCTAAATTGGCATAACTGTACTTCTGACAAATTAAACGTAATACAGATTTTTCTCTTTTAATACTTAAAATAAAAAAGTAAAGAAAAAGAATGTTATTTCGGTTGTCGGTTCTCCCTCCAGGTATCACGCCGAGAGAGGTGGCTCAGGGCATCTACAGATGTCATTGCAGTGACTCTGATCGGGAAGACCTAGGATCGAGTCCCGACGGTGGCAGGAGTATCGACACTAGCTACATAGTTAGCTTGCATTCAACAGCTGTCTGGAGGAGAATTCTAGACACCGGTGACTAAAATCGGTAGTTGCCGTGGTTTCTCCTATCAACACCAGGCGAATGCCGGAGCAGTACCTTAACAAACAAACCACGGACCGTCCACGACCATTCCTTCTTCTTCCTTGTTCTCCTCTCATCCTTTAATTACACACACCTACACTAATATGGTCTATACCACCACACACGTCGGGAGACCGGTTGGGAGCTTAGAGATGGCTGGGACGGTGCCTTGCTGGTGGGAGATACCTGGTTGAGGAAAACCCACTAGCTGATTGTAGGTCGGCGGCGGATGTTGCCATTCACCAGGGGAAGACCACCGCCATCTCCTGACGAAACAACATGCACTGCACTTACGAGACAAATGACCTTAGCAGTTGACGCGTCCGGAATCACTAACAATCATTCAATAAACCCAGGTATCACTCAAAACGGACACCGCTCGAGCTGGGACAAACTAACCTCCTGTTATGTCTGCCAACGTGTGTGGTAGCTTGTAACTGCCCGCGCGTGTGTATGTGAGTAAGAGGAGAGAAGGGATAAAGGATGAAGAAGAAAGATTGCACTTGGTCCGTGGCCATTAGGGTACAGTGTCTATATTTGCCTGGTACTGATGAGAAAAAACACGGAAAATTGTCGATCAGAGAAGCTGGTCACCAGAATACTCTACCACATTGTTGCTAAGTTTAACCTAGCTGTATAACAAACTGTCAAATATTGCCAGTGTAGGAACTCAAGCCTTAGGATCTCCCGGTCAGCAAAGCTGCAAAAGCATCAGCAGTGCTGCCACTGAGCCATCCCAGACGGTGCCCTTTAGGCGTTTGCTACGATATTTTGAGAGGAGGAGAAAGCGAAACATCAATCTGAGAGATCAATAAACTTAAACAATTGAATATAAGTGCGGTGAAGAACTCTGTAGATAACAGGTGACGAACAATAAAGAACGAATTGGAATGTTTTCATAATCAGGAAAATAAATTGACATAGCGAATACAAGCTGTGAGCATTATCCTTAACAATGTCTTGCTTAATTGAGTCTCATCACTTCAACTAGAGGAAATCCATAGTCGTACTCCACACGGACTCATTCCGTCTAAGGATTACGTGTACCATGCTCAAGAATATCAAATTTAAGATTCTAAGAATCTCCCCACTAGGATGTGCTTCTCTTCCTTCTTCGCCCTGGGATGGCTGGGGAGCCATTCGCTGTGAGGAGAGAGATTAAGTTGACTTCGCTCCAATGGTCGCGTACGCAGAGATATCCGTAAAATAGTATCTTGTCTACAGAGTGAGTGAGAATGTCTTGCTTCCGATCACATTCACTAGCCCGGAACTAGTCAATCATTGGTATTGTTTATCCTTTGTGTGTCATCACCCGAGAGAAGGCGCTGCTTCTTCCACGGCGGGAACTGAGATTCGGCGCCAACATACACTCCCGCCAGGACAAGCTCTAAACACCCTGACATGCGTGGCAGTGTACTGCATATACGTAAAGAGAGAGGAGATTTGTCAATGAGAAAAGAAAAGATCGCACGCGATCCACGGCTCATTTCTTTGAGTACTCGTCGAGCATTCACTAGTATTGATCGAAATAACTACTGATCGGAACAGCAGGCAGCTAGAATTCTCCTCCAGACAGGTTGTATTTCACTCAGCTTCTAGCCAGGGTGAAAAATCTCTCACTGTCGGGCGTCCATCTCTAGAATCTTCCAATTAACGATGCTTCAGAGACAATCTTTTTGTCATTAAGCCATCGAAGCCAGTATATTATCTGGTCTATGGGTTATAATGTTATGCCACAGGAATTTGAGTACTACACATAATCTTACTGGAATGCGCGTACGAGTGGTTACGAAAAGGAGTATCAATACTACGTATTACGAAGGGTTCTTCCTCAGGCGTCAGAAACGAGATTGAAAATAGTAGGATGAGACTCCATTCAAACACATAGTCGTACACAATACGGAATTGTCTCGACTAAGGGTTAGCAAACCCATGCCAAAGGTTGATTTTTACTAATTTCCAAAGGGTATAGAAATTGAAACAAAAAATGCAGCCTTCAAAAATCCAAAATACAAAGAAACAGTTTTGAGTTTGACTAAAAAATGCAAGTACTGAATTGTGTTCGCCTTTTCTCATAATGCGCGATGCGGCTGAACTCTCGTACTCATTGCGTCACTGTTTACGACACCACTATCATCATGCGACAGCAAGTATCCAAGGAAGAGGTCATCCGTCTATATTGCTATTCGCATGTAATGGAACAGCAACTTTTTTTATATTCTTGGTATGCAAAGAACTGTTGCGCTATTATAAACAATAAATTGAATTTCAGTATTTGTGAAGACAGTTTTTGTTAAAATATTTAATTTGTAGCTGTGCTCTAAGAGAGTATCTTACTTGTTCTTAAGTACAGCGCGTGCTCGTTTTAGGAAAAAATAAACACTGATGTTTTGTCGAGCCGCATTTTCGCTGCAGCAGGCCTCCAGCCCCATCCCACTGGAAGGCTGAAGCAGCGTACTACGAAGTGATCTTCCCCCGGCGGCGCGGGAGGGCGGGGGCGCCACGCGCGGGGCGGGGCGGGGCGCGGCGGGGAGGGGAGGGGAGGGGCGGGGCGGGGCGGGGCGGGGCGGGGCGGGGCGGGCGTGGCGCCTTGGCCGTCGCGGCGGCCGGGAGCCGCGGTGCGCCCGCGGGCGGCGGCGGGAGTGTTAATATTCATGGCCAGCGTGGAGCGGCGCGGCGCGGCGCGGCGCGCAGCGGGCCCCGCCCCGCCCTGCAGCGCGCCCGCCCGCCCCGCCGCCCGCCCCGCCGCCGCCGTCGTCCAGCGCTAAGTACCTGCCGCAGTAAACATGTCAGGCGGCGACTCGGCCGCTGCCCCGCGCCCTGGCCGAGAAACGCGCCGCGCCGTCCTCGCGCGCACGCAGACGCCAACACGTGGGAGGCTGCGCGCTTTGGACGCGGCGCCCGCGACGGCCGCGCTGCTCGCCTGCGCTCCCGATGCTCTCGACAAAAGCCTTCAATTCGGGCTTTCCCACCGCACAATCTTCAGTGCGCAATGCAGATTCTACGTGCCTCGTAATGGCAGTCAAGATTCGGTTTTCAATATGATGAAGGATCGAATATACAAGTAGCATGGGTATTATTTGACGGACGACTCACATGGAGATCAAATATCATGCACAGAATTGCATAAGCCACTAGTTATATCCCTTACTTAAGAAATAATCCCCACTTCAATTACACACATCCATTAAGCTCTTCCAAACAATGATTCGACATATATTATGTAATGCATCTGCAGTCCGAGACGTATTATGAGAAAACAAAATTCCTCTGAACCATCCTAGGGTAATCAAACCATTAGGTCGTCTTTTCTATCAGTAGACCTTCTGTTGGTTGCGATTTGGCCATCCTAGAGCCACGCCACTTCTACTCACCGGGGCCCAGTCATATTCTCCCGGGGGCAAGAGCATGTGTCGTTTTTTGGGGGGAGGACGATCAGCACATCTCTGCCGAATCAATTTTTACACCCCAGGGTTGTCAGTCCTGGGAGGATGAAGTATGATATGATAAACTGTGAATGGACAATCACAAACACACAGACACAAACACACATAACAATGCCCGAGGCGAGATTCAAATCCACGATCCTTCGGTTCGACATCGATACGGAATTGCCGCCTTTGTATCTATTTTTTCAGTAGACATTGTATCTATTTTTTAGTATAAATATTTTTTGTTGCAAATATACTGTTGGGTTTCTGCTCCTTTGCTCACAACTTACCACTTGCTTTGTAATCAGCGTCATCATTATTCCGACACTGACGGTCGTAATCTTTCTTATTTTGCTGCTTACTCGCGGGTAGCCTTTGGGACACGGCGAGCGCCTCTGTGAGGCTTGCGCCTTTTGAAAGAGATCGTCCAACACTGACCCCACTGCAACAGCATTCGCCGCGTAATTATCTCCTTTGAAATGTCACATCTACAGAAACTGCGATATTTTTACTTTGATCCCTCGGCGTTTAAAAAATTCCTTCGCAAATGGCTCGTCCCGCAGCGGTATATTTAGCACAAACAGCGTTCCAACTTTAATGGATACGGAATTTATTTCTTGTTTATTTGTTTCTTCGCGGGGCGCCTTGACGAAAGCACAAGACTGCGAATGGATATTGTTATTTGAATGAGACTGTTCTCATCAGACTTCACGTCAAATCTACCGTTAGGTGTATCTTTCATCTGTACATCACACACCGTTTTATTTTGCCGCCTATATTAAACTTGCCGACCATAACTGGGTGGTTCTTGCTTTCCCTGGGCTTGTCATCCATGCCATTAGCATCCAGTGTCATTGCTGCTATACTTGTAGACAGAACTTTAAATCTCTACCTGCACATAATATCAAACGTGCTGTGACCGTTATTACGTGTCCAAAGGAGGAAACATGCAATACGTATTCAGTTCCTGTTCCCATACTCACTCGTTTTATTGGTTGATTCATCTTTTCTTACATCAAGAACCTTCCATTCGTCATTCTTCAGATTGTTTGACAGATTTTGGCATGAACTTCTCATGAATGAGTTCCTTTCTACAATCCGGATTGTCAACTTTTGCCCAACTGTCCATTCCTTTTCTCATTAATTGTTCTCTTTGTCCTTCTCTTGACTTCCATTTCCAGCTTTCCTTAGGAATGGAGTAGCAGTTCGCTGATGTGATGCAGGCACCTACGATCACGACTATTTCTTTATCAAATAACGCTGGATGCTGACCATCTGATGCGATTGACACCCTGGAGAGAGCGCGGACACGTGGGAGTTTATCAGCGTTTTTAAGGGGCCATCACATACACATAAGGGGTCATCACATACGGTATACGTAAACAGTTTTATCCGACCAGGCGAACAAGCGTGAGGGGCAAACAAGCAACTCAGTGAGTAAAATTGTCACGAACAAAACACATCGTTGGTCACGTCCTGAAAGTCTGTACATGAAACCCTGCGGATAGTACTCTACGGGGTTCTAGTCTACGAGTTCCTGGCCACACCAGAGCACATACTCTGGAAGACAAAAGATACCAAGAGATGTGCAATGGGTAGTGGTAGTACAATAGCACTGCCTTCAAGCTGTCAATACTAGACGAGGTAAATTCGAACGGTTAAAACCGGTTGAATTTCATTCCACACTCAAAACGTACAGTTAAAACGGTCACGTTTTCCAAGTCCTAGAAATCCCTTTAAAGTCGACTGGTAGTCTAGTAACAGTAACATTGGATTTGGCTTTGCATGTATTGATTCCTGAGTTCTGTACTGTGAGTAGAGGAAAAATGCTTTCTTGGAATTCTTCTATTTCCACTATCTCTTATCCCTACTCTGTTGTAATCAATATTTTTAGCATAAGTGTGTTTTGCAACATCTTTTCTCCAACCCCTCTCGCACTTCGCATCAATCTCAAATACAAACATATTTCAACTTTGTTTGATGCAACGCTGGCCCCTTCCACCAAGTTATAAAAACTGACACTCATCCGTCTCACTTTCTTCCTTGAGCAGCATTCCTCCGCTTCATTTCGTTTGATGACGAAACTTGTCATATCAGTATCCACCACTTTTTATCTACGATACTTTTTATTGTTACCTTGATCTTCCCTCCCCTCTTTTCTTTTAGAAATGTTCCGCAGGCCCCCGATTGCTTCATCGCCAGCGTCACATAACGTAACCAGCAATGGTAGTAAAATTATTTCAAAAGTTACATCCACATGATGAGATTTGGTGCAAGATTGGCTATTGATGGGTGAGAAGCTGTCATTCCTCATCGAAGTCCTTTCTACCCGAAATATGTTCCAGGACTCCATCGCGACATTGGCGATAGTCATCGTAGTATTCTTGAAATGTCACCCCGCCAGTCAATAGAAGTCTCAAACTGTCAGCTCGTTCGTGTTCGTTTGAGGCAGTCATTATAAAGATTCTACAAGTCATGCTGAAAACGCTATAGTCAATCTGTAGACGAATTAATATTGTCACAGAAGCTGACACGCAGGGAACTATTGATACTTTATTTATTGTGTCTCTCTGACATTTCTGGGACATCTGTGAGGAATGTAAGGATACACTTTATCCGAATAAGCTTCAATGCTTCGCCACTATTTATGCTAACCACGGTTCTTGAAAAGTTGTGTCTCAGCCTATTACTTTGAACGGGTCACGTATGTCCGATTTTACTATTTCTTTTTGAACATTTTTGTTCGCAAAGATGATCTATCGGTCTGATCTTTTGCTCCTCCGTCTCTGCTCCGACCTTTGAAATCGTGTAACTTCATTTGTTTCTTCCTCATAGTGCGTCATCAAGTTGAAGTTGTATAACTACTTTTGTTTCTTTGAGAAGCCAATTTGACACATATACACTGAGTGAACTACGTCTTCATACATAATTTTATTTCCCTCTTACTGATTTTCGAGAACACTCTTCACTTAAACGTATGAGTTACCTCTTTGCTGAAGGCGAAATTGTCGCTATATAATTATTGATCTTTTACTTTCAGATAGTTCTTTCTATTACTAAAATTAAATCCATTCTACTCTGTACCAACATGAAAGCGATTTATTTTCTTGCTTCCGTTATTGTTCGTTTTACCATCTTCGTCTCTGTCATTTTCGTTAATATTTCATATTACACTTGCTATCATTCTTTTCAGTTGTCTCAGTTAGCATTATTTATGGTTTTGAGAATTGAAGAAATTCCTCACCAACCACGTTTAATACTAAAATATATTTCCTTCTCGAAAACCATTAACATTATTTTGAGTTAAGTCTTTATCTTCACAAGTGTTCTGCGAATTTCCTGGATCAGTCTGATGTTATTTGCAACGGTCGTCATGGAAGCCGTCCTATTCTTGCGACTATTTCTGTGTCTCACACGTCTGTTCATTTCACCTTACAATGCGTATCAGTTCTTACTCTAATTTCGTGGTCTTGCTTTTCCATTGACACAAAAATGGTTTCGATGTTGTTACAACAATTGTTTCGAAAAGAAGATAGGCTTTCGCCGGTACACACTTGATACTTCTTAATCCCCTTTTATTTTTACGTTAGCGTATTTGCGCAGTATCCTCAAGCCGTCGATGAAGTAAGAGCCCGTTTTCATTCTTCAGAGGACCACTGCACACGCCAGGTCAATTATGCCATCGACTACTCTCTCCAACACCAGATGACAGCTAGTTTCTGATTCTCTCGCCACACCCTTTCTTTCGACATTCTTGTGCTATATCTTTCACTTTTATATTACTGGCTGTCAGAAGCAAAGCCGTTTGACATAGTCACTTTTGTCGCTTGACTACCGCAACCAACTACAATCTCTCTCAAAACATTCAGTTGTACTACATTTTTTTCACACTTAGTTACAATACGTTTCTTTGAAAAGTGTTGTTTCAACGGCTTTCGTACTTCTGAGATGACGTTCAGCTGTCTGGATGATTCGACACTGCGGGTACAGACAGGGAGTCCGAATGCGGACAAGTGAGCAACTGTTTCGTTCTAAAAGACACTAGATACTGAAAGACCGTAGAGTACACCATATTCCGAAATCACTTCAAGTAATGTAGGAAAATTCTCATTTGTAAACAGTGCTGGAGACTTTCCCTCAGAATGTCAAAAATTGTTTAATTAGATTAAATAAATTGTAATTTTTTTAGAATATGTTAACGTTGTTTTAAATTGTTGTTTAATGTCAGCTTTAGCATGATAGGTTTAATATACTAATCTTGTAAAATTGTATTAAGTAATACGTAAATATTGTAATGTTCTTTTGATTGTGTTGTGTATTTGTAGTAACTACTTAGAAAAAGCTACCACCGGAAATTTTTCAGCATTCCTAAGTAGCAAAAAAATTCTATTCTAATCTCTTCTCGGCGTACTTTCAATGATCCTCCGTCGAGCCTTTTGTAATGGATCAAAGGAACGATCTCCTATCATCTACATTTTGTTATTTCTTCGTAAAATGTACCGTTAAAGTTATTTTTAGAAAGCTTTTGTGTGGCAGTACGTGCTCAATAAGTCATACTCCGTTGTTGACGAATTTCCCGCAATTCTATAATTTTCTTTCCTAGAACATCGCCAGGTTATTTATAGTATCGCTTTGTATAAATCTACAACACTAAGAGACGAGTCGACGGCAGAGGTAGGCTAGGTACCAGGAGTACGAGAGAACAGAATATTTTTTTACAAACCAGAAGGGACTTAAGCTAAAGCGAAGGCAATTAGATATAAACACGAGGCAAGAGAGATAAATTAAAAGAGGGCTGGGAGGGACATTACAAAATTAGAAAAATAGACTAATATGAAATTAAAGAGTGCACAAAAGAGGCAGTGAGAGGGCACAGAAATACCCAAAACAGGCTGCGTGAGATTGATGAGAGTTGCGACACGATTTCAAGAGTATTTCTGCGAGGTCGAGGGTCGACGAAAGGCGACAGGAAAATGCCTGGACTCCCCACGATAGTTCACATCTTTTGACCTTTGACCTTTGACAGAAAGGTCCGTGGGTTTGAGTCCCGGTGGTACTGGATATCAGACACAAGTACAGTATACAAGGCACTTGTATACAGACACTAGTAGACTCTACCTGGTATAACGGTTAGCGTATCGGACTGTTATACCCAAGTTCGCGGGTTCAAAACCGATCGAAGTCGTGAATTGTTAGGTCGAAAAAATACTTCGCACTTCTTCCTTCGGAGGGGAAGTAAAGCCGGCTGCCCCATGGTAGTAGATTTACTGCATGTAAAACATCCTCAACCCTAAATGACGCCTCTGAGCTAAATTCAAATCGCCTGTTTCGTCGCCCAAGAAATACCTCCTTTCTCCGCTAGTTGGTACAAGGAGCGTAGCGAAATTTGCGTGGTCAGACGGTAGAGCAGGCCTGATGGCCCGAGTCTCGCTACGTAAAATAAGGCATAAATTTAATTCAATACATGTGTATACAAGTATGTTTGGTCAAGAGGAGGGGGCTTGGCTGAGGAAGCGAATATCGTGCCCGTTCCGTGGCACGTTCTGCCCCGGTATTCGCCTGGTGTTTATTGGAGAAGCGAACGGAAAACTACCGATTAGAGTAGAAAAGTGCCAGAATTCGAGCGAGATGTAAAGCGAGTCGCCAGGCGGAGTGGGCGCTGGGCAGCTCCCAAAAAGATTTCATTTGCCTCCAACGCACCGAGTCGCTCCAGGCGGAACGCTCGGCTGGGAGCGCCACCGGACAGCCTGCAATTCGCGTTTTCTCCTTTTGGCAAGAACGATCCGAGCCGTGATGCACGAGCGTTTTATGTGCGTCCTGTCAGGGGAAACTAGTCATTTTCTTCCTTTAATGGGCCTTCTTTGCTTTTGGTGTTGGTTTTGCACCGCTACTTAAAGTGTGCTCTTCGTGGTGTTTGGCGGCCAGCGAGAAGCGCAACGCGCCCAGATTATAGTCAGCATTCGCACCTCGATGATAAAGGCGACGAACTGAATTGAAATTTTAAATATAATATTATAACAAGCGTACGAGAATTCTTCATCCTCTTCCCTATCCTTTAATTTTCATATTATGCCCATAATATATCTTCTTATTCAAGATCCTCTTATTCGCCTACTTCTTCTATATGCTTCCTTGCATTTCAATTAACTGAAAACACTTGAACGTAACAGTACAATACACTCTCGTCAACACAAACTATTCTTATTTAACTTTATTTCCGAACAGAGAACCCGTGAAATTCAGTCGCATATAATATTAAGTAATTAGTTGAATTTCGCACACAGTTACAGATTCTGCACGTCTCTGAACAGATGGGTAGAATCGAGTAGCATCTAACCAGAAAGAAATATAATAGAATATCATATAACGTCTCATTCTGTAGATTACTGTGTGGAGAACGGTTTCTTGAGGCCTTTGGCCTCTATATTTCAGGTTTAACGGCCCTAGAACGCTTATTTTTCAAGTTATATAACTATATAGATTTTAACAATGCTACCCGAGATTTGCGAGTTACGTTTCACATAAGTAGCCGCTTTTTTACAACAAATCATTCATATTTTTAAAGTGAAAATACAATTCATTAAGTATGAAAAATTCTCTTTCTTTAGAGACGTTATTTATAAAAACTCGTTGAATGTGAGAATTGCAAAACACTAATACACTACTGAAATAATATAGGAGAGGTTGATGGACCCAGTTGAAAAACCTTCACTATTATTTCACTCAATTCTACCCGAGTAGTAAGTAACTAATTCCAAGCAAGAATATATTCAAATTAAACTAATCCCATATGGCTATCCCCGTATGATTATCAATTTTGTACTACACTGCAATCACTTTGTTAACCTTTTTGTTCTTATCGATAGCAATTGTTTTACGTCCATAATAACTTGAGGACCTAGTATCAATACAATATTGAAATGAGTCGTTTTGTTAATGTTTTAAATTAATAAATTGAATCTATTATTAAAGATTTAGTGCAGAGAAACAGCAAAAGAAAGAGAGGATGTATGAGGAAGCAATTTTAAGAATTTTGAAAATAAAGAAAATACAAATTAAGAGTACAAACTTCAGATGATAAAAATACACACATTGTGAAAGGTTAGAAAATTAATAAGGGAAGATTAGATGGTGAATAATACGAATAATATGCAGTATTACTCCCAAACTTACACAGGAAAATACTTCAATGAGTGTAAACGTATGTTCAATCATTTCAAAATTGACGAATCTCGCTCCTTTGAAACTTGTCACTGTCGGTAGTTTCGTTTCATTTGTGGTAGTGAAAGCCGTTGCCAACCTTCACACAATTGCACAACCGTCACCCTGTATGTATTACGTTTACGTGGTAGGGACATTTAAAAATATTAAGTTTGTACTGAAACAATGACTATTTCCATAGATTACGCCAACATTCAAACCATTCTTGTGGATAGTGCTGTGTTGGTTTGCTATTGTTACTATGAATTCGCGTTTTGCTGTTTGCTATTTTTCGTAATTCTGAATTTAGTGATTTCGTCAGATAGATCATCACTATTCACAGTGGAGTTAGTTGAGATAGCATGGACATAGTTTTATAAGTAAAGAGTGTTTTTTTCGATTTGGTATTTTTTGTGTAAAATTAATGTTATTATATTTGTTATTAATTTTCTGAATTCAATTTATTAATAACTGAAAAATAATGGATAGCCCAACTACATCTGAGCCTATTCTTAGTATTTCTTATCTAAGGTTAAAGTAAATTCAAAGTTCTCTTCAAAAGGGAACAGTAAATTTATTTTGTACACTGTGGAAGAAAGCAATGGAAGGTGTATTGTCTCTCAGAGGAACAAGTATTGTTACTCATACTTGTTTGAAACATTAACTCTTATTTTGGCCTAAGCACAAAGTACAAAGTTGTAGATAGTCCAAGCTTTCACTTTAAAAAACTGCATAAATGCAATTAGAACTTCCTATTGTTTCCTATCACATCCTAAAACGTTCCACCACGTGCATTTCAAAATTTTGAGAAAAAAGTTTTTAAATATTATTTTTTAAATTATAAAATGGTGTAATGATTTTATTAAATACTTCAAGCAGATAAGGATTAATATTGATTCAGCCTGTTTGTTGGTAACATATGCAACATTTACTTGTATCTTTGTTTTGGGCAAGTGACACCACATTTCTCTCCCCAAACCCAGATGCATTTGGACATTTTCTTGACATAAAACACTAATTTTAATAACTGTCTAATCTTGAACTTTTTCACAAACCCCATCAGTCCTGCAAAAGTATATGTTTAAGCGAGTTAATAAATATATTAATCTTCTAATGCTTAGATGCCTTAGGGGAATAATTTGGCATGCATTTGTAATGGAAACTGGAGTATAATATGATCATCCTGGTTTGAATTATTTAGCAAGTTAATGAGGGGCTTTACTGTGAAATTTCTGCATGATCAGGGGGTAGTTTATAGTATTGTAGTCCCAATAACTGATAGTAGAAAAGTGCAATATTATTGTGCAACTTCATATATTTATTATTTAATTTATACTTAGAGTGTTCATTCCTATTTCAATAAATAGCTTTCAAAAAATCAAATAAGTATATTTATTACCATAGCTATCCCTATAACATATATCACACTCCGTTTAAATAGAGAAAAAATACGTATAAATCTGTCACTGATAAGAGCTGGCAAGTTACTGAAGACTACGTGTATTAGTTACGAATTTCTCAATTTTTAAAGAATTACTTAGTTTTGAAATATAATTTAATTAAGCAGGTGGATTTGGACACTGGAAACTGGATGCATTGGTGGAAACTGGATGCATTTGCATTAATATTATTCGAAACAATTCATTTGGTCACATAAAAATTACCACATATATGTAAATTAACAGTCTTAAATAATTGTGGTATTTAAATCTAATAAATTAAAGGTGTTGTCTGGTATCAAAAATTTATTTTGCTGATCGTTCCGATCACGTAGCGACCTCAGAGCTTGCAGCTTCTGGGCCGAAAACAAAGTTCTGAAATAAATAAACTTTTGACACCAGACAACACTTTTCATTTACCATATTTAATTATTAGAAGGTATCTACCTCACCAGCGATCTAATTAATAATTGTGGTATTTTTTCACTATTAATCATTAACAGACAAATCATGAATAAATTAATTATGCATTTGATTTGGTAGTATTATCAACACAAGTCAGCTGATAACATAGCAAGACTACAGCTAACTTTTAACTTTGTGTTTTTCATTTGCTGTTGACGCACGTTAACATCACTCCCGCTCGCACTTGTTGATACTGACAACTCGTATGTAGCTTAATTGTTCACCGAGTTAATATTCGTTTGCAGATGAAAACCTTGTTTAACTTTAACATAAAACGAGACATTCGTTATTGTACCGTGAACTCTTCAATCGCACTAGGAGAGAATGACGATAAACAAAAGCCGAAGAGTTGATCAGAAAGATAGTTTCATAGGTTTGCTATTCCGAGGTTTGCTATTCCGAGGAAGTTCTTATAGCTGCCATATTACGAACTTATTGCGGTCTAATATGCTGCTTTGAGCTTCTACATCTTCCATTTTAAATACTCCTATGGAATTCCAAGACCTGGAAAACTCAACTTCCATGTTTCACAAATTAAATAAATTCGTTTTTAATAAATGTTCTTGTTTCTGTAAGTAGTTTTCTTATATTTTTTTTATGTTTTGTTACCATAAAATTGAAGTATAGTTGAAATAATTTTCTGGATTAAAATGTTCTTCATATTTTCTTTGGATTTACTATGTTTTTTCAGAAGACAGTGATAACTCGGATCTGAAGCTAAGTCACATGTAACCCGCTTGCAGTATTCAGTAATATTTCTGTTTTGTAATTCGTATGATTTTAATTATATCCATTCGATTTATGTAATTTATTAACTCCTGAAATAGTCACAAAAATATCGCTCGAAATGCTGTGATGTTTCTTTTGATTATTCTACATATCTTCTATGTTCAAACTTCCTCTACTTCATGTGGTACCGAGCGAAGTGGCTCAGTGCGTAGCGCACTGACTTCGCAATCGGGAGGTCCGGGTTCGATTCCCGGGCCGGCCATCCTGACCGGGGTTTTCGTGGTTTCCCTCGGTCATAAAGGCGAATGCTGGGATGGTTCCAAAAGTCCACGATCATCTATCACCTCCTTTCACTCTTCTTTCATTCTTCCCTATTCCTCTTTCATAACCGCTACTCAAGGATAGGCACCCGTAGTCGATCGTCGCAGCTAGCTGTGCCACCGACCCTAGGATGTCTATCTGTAGCAGCAGGCGGGGTATGCAGCACAAGCCCCCCTGTTCTTCCTTCATGTGCAGTCACCAGTTACTATTGCGGTATTTAGGTAGCAATAGTAAACTGAGGGATCCTCGGCCGCGAGGTTGACCCGACGACGACTTCATGTGGAGTAGCATATGAAAAAGACAATGTCTCATAAATGGATATTGTTGTGAACTAAGACACTTTTGCAGAAATGAAAATAAACGTATAAACGATGGAACAATTGTGCTCTTCGCCGATCAAAGTCATGTATTGATAGTTGCGCCACCGTGCTAGAATATCGAATAATTGTTGAAATATCATAGTCTCTTAGAACTGGAAGATCAAAAATCAGCCATGTCTTTGCCACAGCACTTCATTTAAAATAGTAGTTACTTTAGGTATAATATCTTGATGTAACTTAAATGAACTAGCAAATTCATGTAATGGCAGAGCACGAACATTATAGTATCCTCGTAATTGAGTTAGCTTAGCTCATAATTTACTCATTTCAGTGTACCTGAATCCATAAGCATGGCCGAGATAACCGTAAATTTATTTTCGAACGCATATATTAGAAATTATTACGTAATTTCACGAATAAAATGTACAATGATGACGTGGCAGATGATTGCTTCATAAATATATAAATGTTCCTATCATAATGAATCTTAGAATTGAAACATGGAATCATCCAGTATATTAACTCATTTCCAAAATGAATGTAATTGAACCATTTTGAGAATCTGCTTAAACTATATCGTCTCTTAAATGATATACTTGGATACTTTTGCAGTCGTTTTAAAATAAATAGCCTAACGACGAACGATAGTACTCCACATCTCAACTTCAAATACACAACTTTCATCATCATCAAAAGCGGAGCTTTTAATGCTCTTGAATCCCAGAAACGAAACAAAACAAAATTAAATTAACTCCACAAGGTTGCAAGAAACAAAATCCACCCAACGTTCCCATTCATAAGCCGACCTACAGCGCAAACTCCAGCCAAAAAAAGAAGAAAGAAACAAAAAAACAAAAAGGCCTGGCTTACGCGCAGCCCGACACAAGCCCCGAGAAAGAACACGCCGCGCCGGGACCCACCCGCGCCCCGCGCCCCGCGCCCCTAATTACGAGCGGAACATCGCGCCGCGGCCCGCGGCCGGTATTTGATGGCGGCGCCCCCGGCGGGGAGACACGGAATTAATCAGGTCGAGGGCGGGGGAGGCGAACAAAGGCGCGCCAGACGAAATGCAGAAAGACGCGGTGGGCGCGGGTGCGGCGGAGGCGATGGCACCGCCAGATAGGCCGGGGGGAGGGGGGAGCGCGTTGATGTATGCTGGGTCACAGGCGGGCTGCGGCCGGGGGGAGGGGGGTGGGGCGAAGAGGGAGGGCACAGAAAAGCTGGGGGCGGCGAGGGTGAGGAAAACCATGTGAAGTAAGAACTCGATGGTACTGGCACTGAGATGCGAAAATAAATGAGGGAAGAGTGGAAAGGCGGTAAGGAGGAGTGGCATACTGTACACCGACGTTAGAGCGAAGCAGGCAATGAAACGATGGTGAGTGACCAGGAAAACGGAGAAACGAGATTGGCAGTTTTGCATTAAGTCGGTAGGTGGGCAGGTCGATATAAGTAGAGACGTAACTTCAGGGCATACATGTCCTAAGGGAAACAACCTTGGGGAGGGGGCGAATGAAATGGCAGAATGGTGTAGATTGCGAGGAAATGCTCTCGTGGAACGGAATGCTGGAATCTGGGGGCGTGGCAAGGTGAGCGAGCGGTGGACATATGGCGGGGATCATTGGAATTACGTGGTGACAGGCCGAAGAGGCGAAGCCAAAGGGCGGCGTGGAGGAAGGCAGGGCGCGGAGGGCGAGAGCGAAGGGCCGGGGAGGGGCGTGGAGGCTGGAGGGCATCTACAGAAGTAGGCCGCCTCCGAGCGCGCGCGAGGCTTAATGAGTCAACCCTTAAGGTCCACTCGCGGCCGACGGCCGGAGCATGGGGCTGCGGGCGTGGTCCAGGCGTGGACGTGGATATAAAATACACCTCACGTGCGCAGTTAAATTAAGGTAATAAATTGACCCTTACGAAAATAAAACATGACACGAGTGGTCTAGTTCAAGTAAAGGCGTTGAGAAAACATGTTAATTTGCAGCCGGAATGTCAATTTGAGAATTCGTCAATGATTCACTGAGAAAATTATTTGCTTTATTCCTTAAAGCTGTTGTTTAGAAAAAGCACTACACTCAATTCTTCTCTCAAGAATAATAATTCTGCAATAAACTATGATTTTCTGAAGAATCTAAACATTGGTGTAAGAATAATAATAATTAATGAGGTGTTGTCAGACTTTACCTCTGGGCCCGGAGTTTGATCCCCGCCCATTCCATTTGTGGCAGGAAAAGCGAGTACTTGGTAGATTTTCACCTTTCATTTAGTGACCTCCACTTTCTTTCTGTTGTTGTACAATCTTCACCCACCATTCTCTTTTCTTTCATCCTGAAATCTCCTTCAGTGTAGAAAGGAAGAACTGTCCTGCTCACTTTCCATTGAGGACAAGTCTCAAGGGGGAGAAGAGGCAGGAAAAAAAGAGGAGGAAGAGTAAAGAAGAAGGAGACAATAGTGAAAGAAAAGAAAAAGAGGGGAGAAGGATGAATTTCTTTGAGGGTAAGTAATTGGATGTGATGATGAGTTGTAATGCAGGCAATGATAGTAATAAGATAAAACGTAAAAATAGGCGGTAAGGAGATGTGAGATACGACAACAGATATTAGTGTTATGTTATGGTTAAAAGTTGCAATGTGCTATAGTTAAAAAGGACTGTACCACGTGAAGGGAAATCTGGCAAATATTGTATTGTGACGAATTGCACGAGCGTAACTGATAACTCTACATCTGTAAGCAAAAGTGTAATAAAAAAAACTCTAATAATTTGTGGAAACACGGAACAACATATCTTTGTAACGTGAGCTGTCATTCAAAATACATTAAAATAGAATTGTGGGGTATATTAATCCGAAAGGAAGTAAAGTACATTCAATAAAATATTTCACATAATTGAGGATACATTATACATTACGGGTCCATCACCGAGCAAACTCCCTAAGGTACCCAGTTCGTAAAATAGCAGTACACATTTAGTACTCCGACTTGGTCCTTCCACTCAAGTAAAATAATTAATTTTGTCTCTGTGCGCGATGTTTACTTATTCAAAAAAACGTTCATCTGAGGTTAGTCCTATTAAGTATTGTAAATTGTTGTTAAGTGTGGTTTGTCCTATTAATTATAGTTGATTAGTTATTCCAAGTCAACGCTGTGCGTTTTTGTGACAAATCACCCCACAGCCTTCTTCAAACATTTGAATTCCGACGCCCAAGTTTAAAGCACGCCGAGTTCCGCTTCGCCAGTTACGTCACTCCCAACAGCAGCGTTCTGCAAGTCTTTCATTGAGAGGCCTCTCCCGCCCGCTGAGAAGCGCCGCGCGCGGAGACCGCCCAGCCCACGCATTCTCGCACGCGCCCCCCAGCGCCGCCCCGGGCGTGTTTGAAGAACGGCGCTGTTTGCACAGCAGAGGAAGCCCTTCCCGCTTAGTACGGAATTCTGCCGCCTCGGACGCTCCTTCCCGTGGGCGCCGGGCGCGAGTGGCCACTGCGGGGTCGAGAAGCTGTGGAGTTGGAAGGCACGCTCTACGTCTGGATCATCGGTCGGAGATTTTTGTGATGCGCGCTTTAATACTCACATTTTTATGAAGCTATGAAGCTGTTAATAAATCTAATAATAATAATAATAATAACAATAATAATAATAATAATAATAATAATAACAATAATAACAATAATAATAATAACAATAATAACAATAACAATAATAACAATAATAATAATAACAATAATAATAATAATAATAATAATAATAATAATAATAATAATAATAATAATAATAATAATAATAATAATAATAATAATAATAATAATAATAATAATGCCGATCAGATGGCCGAGATCGCTAAGGCAGTAGTGCCGGAGTGGTTTCGGACCAGAAGATCGCGGGTTCGAGTCCCGCCTCGGGCATGGATGTATTTGTGTATGTCTGTATGTGTTGTCCTTTCACCCCCATTATCATCATATCATCATTTCATCTTCCATACCCCCAGGGCTAACAACCGTGGGGGATAAAAATCGGATCCAGCTAAAAATGCTGGTCCCCCCCAAAAATTGTCGCAAGCACCTGCCACCGCGATAATAAATAAAAACTGAGCCTCGGTAAATGCAGGATGCTTGCTTGCGTGGTCCTAGTCGGCCGATTAACGTAAAAAAAGAAAATAATAATAATAATAATAATAATAATCATAATAATAATAATAATAATAATAATAATAATAATAATAATAATAATAATAATTAGTAGCGGGGACAAAGTTGCTCGCGTCCGTGGTCAACCACACGTGTCCCCTGGATAACGCTAAATGAGAAACAATGATTCGCCAACCTACGCGCTTGACCACTGTAAGCGTGCGGATCCCTACAAGCTGAGGGAAAAGTCTGCACGTCTGTACTGCTCTGCGCGTCACCAAATGGCTAATATGCTAAGGGTGGGCGTTGGCTAACAACAACATTCATCAGCGGGCGGATTTTGGTGATCTAAAACATTGCCAAAATGATCAATAAAATGCTTTAAAATACCCTAAAAACGATGAAAAATGACATAAAAAATTGATCAAAACCACATCAGATGAATAACTTAAGCTGTTGGATATGTTACTGATGTAATAGATGCTTCTTCCTTCTGTTCAAGTGAACTCGGCATGCACACTTTTGATTTGGACTTTTATTTAAAAGAAAATCTCTACCTTTATTTTTATAGCTAAATCGACCGAACTTACAAAGCACTAATAGGCGTTACAGGTAGGTTATATAGCACTCTCAACGGCTGACATTACAATTAGAAGCGAAGAAATTGAATAGGCTACTCAGGAATTCTGATGTGAACATTTGTTGCACCTCGTAAATATTGTTTAAAGCAAGTACCATTAACATGATACTAAAATCGATGAAATATGCAAAAAATGAATTAAAAATTACGTAAAAAGGAAAACAATTACTTATTAGTCGAAATCGACGAAAAATGCAAAAAGAGACATAAAAATGGGTCATTTCGTTTTCTCATAACACAAAATGAATTTGTATACTAAACGGAATTGTTCTTAAGTGAAAACAAGAAAAGGCATTTCCTTAAAATCGCCCCTAATCATCATTATTGCCAACATCAACAAACAAATCCATAGCCCAGGAACCAGGCGCCGGGAAGCCTTCTGTAGCCTATCCGACAGCGGGAGTGTCAGAGGGCCTGGCCTGGCGGGCCCCCGCCAGGACAGGCGCCCCCCCTCCCAGCCTGGCACCCGGGGGGCCGGGTAAGACCACTAAGTAGTTGGCAAACAATCGGCCGCGAAATGAATCTACAAATTTGTAAATGGCGGAGACACAGGGAGTCAGCAAGGGGCTGAAAAACGAACAGCAGGGCGAACGGAAAGGCGGGGGACGGGAAGTAGACACCCACAAACAAACAAAAAACGAGCGCGAAAAAACTGTTCAAAAGCAGCGGTTAGCGAGGACTCCGTGACATAACTTCCGCTGGCAGCCGCTTCGGGTCACAGTGGTCCCGATGTATAGCAGGGCGTTTAAAACTTTTTTATTATTTAAAAACAAACACTACAGCAAACACGGAAAATCAACGAAGTACACATCATTTTTCTTCATTCCCTTTTAAGTTTTCAAACTTTTGTTACGTTTATTGTCAAAAATATCTGGTATATATATTTTTCTGGACAGAAAAAATATTTTAATAGTATACGATAACACACGGATAATGTATCACAGTTTTTCTTGCACAGATTGCAGTCATAACTTTTTCGATTCAAGCAAATAATGACTAAAAATTCAAACATTTAATTACTTTTATAACTAAAAATTGTAAATAAATATATTTCATTATTTTATTTACTTCTCTAAATTTCCATGCATTTTTATTTAACAGTTATTTTTTATCGATTTCAATTCTTTAATTTTCTTTGGTTATTACTGTCATAAAACGGATTCAGTATGCACTTGTGATAGTTTTCGAAGAAAATTTAGATACTGCAGAGTATAGAATGGATTTTTTTTCAATGTTTTCCCCCTCCCTACGTCCATTTACTTTCAAATTATGGGTGTTGATCATCGTCGTATTACGAAACATTGTTAAGTGAAATAAGTCATTTATAAGAGATGAGAACCAATTGTTGTAGGTTTGAACATACTAACGTTTTCTTGGGTTTGCTTTTATGTGTTTTCGCTTTAACATTCTTTCATTTTTTTTTTCATTTTCGTTTCAGCTGCTTGAAGCCCAGTGCTGCCGCCGAATTCCGGGCCGCAGCCAGAACTTTACATTACCGCCCGCGCCGCGCCGCGCCACGCCGCGCCGCGCCTCGCCCAAGCGCAGCGTGACAGCGCCTCGGCGACTCGTCAGCGCCGACGGCTGCACAATGGAGACCTGTGTGGGCCTCTGCTTGTTTTAGGGGACGTAAGTCAGCTCGTAAAAAATCATGACAATGAACGAGAATATTATGTGCTTGCAAAACGTTCTTTCGCAAACACATTGCGAGAATTATTGTTTAGGAAAGTGGTTACTAGTGTTTGCAAAGGAAGATTTATACGGGTTTTATACATTCTCAATGTGCCTTGGCAGTGTTTTCGAAAACTTCCTGGAGTAAACTATGGGTCACGGCACATTCTGTTAGTTTCATTTGAGATTCTATTCATGCGATTTATCTGTAAATTCACAATATTTCTAAGGTGAAAACATTGTTGTAGTTATTTCTATTTATTTCTTGAACTACAATTCTAAAATGTAAAATAAATTATTTCATTGGTTGTAAAATTAAGAAAAATAGATAATCATAATTTAAAATGAAAGTTTATAGAGGCAAATGATATGCAAAAATTGCAAAATCTGGAACTAGCAAAACGATAAAAATAAGGTAAAAAAGCCTTGAAATGTAGCACATGAAATAAGACTAAACTAAAAGAAATGAAGTAATAATTACAAGTAAAGATAAGCAAAATGAAGAACAGAAAAGTAAATGAAAGACAGGAAAGCTCAAATCTTTCTCAAGTTTCTATTTACAAAACAACATTCGATCCTCTCATTCATATTCATATTGGTTCTTCTTTTGATGGTGGCAAATAATAATTTTTCTGACTTAGACTTCCTTACAAGTATCAACGATGCCTAATGTGTACAACTATTGCCTACTACACCATACAGCGTCGTATCACAAAATTCAGCCACCTCCAGCAATATCCTACATATCACGTGATTTCCTCCCCTCTTGCTTCTTTCAATTCACCACAACAATCGGTGACATCCCGGAGTTCTCTAAGGTTTCTCTCATTTTCTTCTCATCTCCAAATCCCACAATTATCTTCTCGAGCTCTATGACATTGCCGGATTTGACGACTCGCACGCTTTGCACATCTCTACATCCCCCCACGACATCCAAAACCTTCCCACGATCCTCCGTGATTTCCTAACCATTCCTTCGTCAAAATCTAAAGGCAACTATCGTCTCTAGACGATTCCTCGCGGCGTTTCTAACACATATGTGTCACTCAGCAATGTTCCTCAATATTGTGCAGCATTCCACTATACCCATGCCACAACAATTCTCTTCAACGGCCAGTCATTATCTCGCGGTGGTTCGCACCTACCAGCAACCTCCTACTCCCAACGCCCACTTCTGCGGACTAGGATGCGAGTACGTAAGTAGTATTTCCAGGCGCGTCTACTATTATGGTCATTAGCCCCGTTAAGGAAGGACACGATTTATTTGTGGAACATTCACAGCTGGAGATCCGGCGCCAATCTACACAGCGTCTTGCGGGTTTTCATGTCCAGGTATCTCCCCCGGCACAACACCACCCCAGTTGGGAAATGCTCTAAGCTCGCAGCTGAACTCCCGACATGTGGTACAGTGAAGTGCATGTAGGTGAGTGTGCTTATATAAGGAAGCAGGAGGGGCCAAGAATTAGGAAGGAAAGATGTTAGTATACTGCGCCAACATTCACGTAGTACTGAATGGAGGAACCACAACAAACTTCTAATCAGGGCAGCCTGCAGCTCGAATTCTCCTTCAGATAGTGATTGAACTTGACCTTGTCATACAGCTAGTGACAAAAATCCACCACCGTCAAATGTCGAACTCATCTGAGTGACGAAGAGAAGAAGAGAAGAAGCCACAGAGCCTTTGGAGGTGGTGATTTCTCTTCAGCGGCCCGTCGCTGTCTCGCGGTGCTCCGCAACTCCTCCTTCGCCTCCCCGCCGCCCTGCGCCTTCCCCCCCTCTCCCCCGGCGACGTCCCGCCCTCGTCGACCGCTCGCAATTATCGACCCAAAGCCTCACGCGTTTTTTTTCTCCCTCCGCGTCATCTTCTCTCTTTCCACTAAGAGGAGTTATCCTTCTTTTCATTAATTCCACGTCATCCAATGTTCGGCTTTCCGCTCTCTCGCCTCTTTGTAAAGACCTTCCTTTTCCAAATCATTCCAAAGGCAGGTGCCGCCGCCGTGGCTGCCGCCTCCTCTGTCATATGGAAGTCGTTTGAATTAATTTCCGTTCTCGTGTAATATTTAGGAGAACGTTGGAATATTTCACTGTCGAGCCAACGCGATTTCATAATACGTTCGAAGGAGTGTTTTGGATAAATCAGCGTGACGGAACGGATAACAACGAGTGGAGGCAGGATCAAAGGAGATCAATGAGAGGGCAGGCGATGCAGAATGCAAATGAGATCTGCCCACTTTGTAAATTGAGGGAATTCATCATTTCTTTGGGGATTTATTTCTTAATCGTGAGTAACTACGCAGACACTAAAGAACACAAAGGCATTCAACCCTCGTGCTGAAGGTTCACTTCTCTTCAGAATAAAAAATAGAACAATGCCCTGTTAACTGCTTCGGAAATTGAAAGAGCAGCAGCCATTTAAATTTTAAATGTAAGCAATTGAATAGAAGCTTGTCCCCATAAAAGAGATGCATTTCATTGTCGATAATTTACACGCAAATGACTTGAAATACAATAGTTTGATTTGTTAGCAATTTTGGTGCATTCCTGTGAAATATTTTTCTATGAAAATTTTTACAATACATTGTCCCTTTTATTAGAACTCGTTCCAAAAACGACGACGAAGTAGAGTGGTTTATGAAGCAATTTCTAAATTGGCAATTAATGAATAAAGAGCACTTCTGCTTCAATAGAATTTAGATGTATACAATCCCCTTCGCCTCGATTCAACGAGTTTTCATTAGTCTTCGAGCCTCCATTAGTTCTTCGAATCGATGTTATCGCCATTCCTTATTCTAAACCAATACGATTTTCAGACGATTCAATTATCTTGGTCGCCTCTCGCATATTTCAGCTCGAAATCGAGTTAAGCGCACAGGGAATCTCTCCCTAACGATTATTCTCAAGAAATCAAGTTCTCTCTGGATTCATGTTCACTAAGTCCTCGCTTAAGAAAATAGTATTGAGCTAAATGGAATTTTATTTCAATATTCTCACGACTTTTTTTCCTACATAGTTTTTAATGTTTCCTGTTTTTAATTTGCATATTGTTTAACATTTAATTGCCAACTAAATGAAATAATATATTTTTGATTAAAGATGTAAAAGGTTCAGGCACAAACACGAGAGTCTGAACGCAAACCTAGGCTACATTTCTGATAGTAGATTCTCTTAACCGAGAGAAAAGACAAAATTGAAGTGAAACAGGAAAACTTAGTTGGTGAAGGCGAGAAAGCAACTTGAGTACTTAATTCAACTGGAATGAATAATAAAAATATGTTATCATTAAATGTACAGCTTCTGCGGCTCGAGTTTATGACTTCTTCGCTGCCCGAGTGACGGCGCGTCGTTGACTGAAATCCCGGCGTTTCGCCTGTCATGTCATGTCACAGGCTTCCCCAAGGCAGTGAAAATCTGATAATTTCTCTACATTAAGGAAATAAAAAGTTTTGGTATACCACTCGCTCTTTTTGTTTGATTTTACCCTATTCATTTAAAGTTTTACAGTTTGAATGATTTAGTGTTGCAACTATTTGTTATGAACCATTTTGAAAATATGCCCAAATATCCAAAGTATCTTTATGTATAACACGCTCACACCTTGCGATTACATGGCACAAAAGGAAGACTGTAGAAAAGTGACAACAGAAAATCACTATATTGAAAATAGAAAACCACATTTTCTTTGTCAGTTCAGTACTTATTGTCCGATGCAAATGAAATGAGGGAGGTTTACAAATTCGGAAATAACAAAACCACAATTCTCTGTATTCTCAGAGTAGAACATGTTTATGAATACGTACCTGGAATATTTTCTATTTACACGGATGTTTTAGTTAACTGTAGCAGAAAACCTTAAAAAGGCAATGCTTCACAATCACTATTTTTTGTAAATAGACACTAATGTCTAATGATTGTCATGGACTTTTCACACACTCACTAGAATTTGGATTATAAACACTCAATCTTCGAACTTAAAACACTGGCTATCTTAACTTCCCCTGCTGTAACCTCACACCGGCACCGACCACTGCCTTCGATGGATTGGTTGTATCTCGCGCAACAAAATTACCAAAACAAACTACATGTATTATCCGCGCACGATTTCTTGAGCTCTCATTTTGCTAGATGCGAGGGGAGGAGGTGGTTTGATTATTTTATTGACAGGACGAGTATATGAAATCTGTATTTCATTTTTCGATGCAAACTAGGTATACCGGGGCTCAAGGAAACATGCGCGTATAATAGTCGGTTTAGAGAATGCCGAAAAGAACAAATTATGACTGATAAGCATATATTCTATTAATTTTAAGATAGCATTATTAAAATGTGGTATTTACTTTAAGAGTATCTTAATAAGTGCAAGTGGTAAGTTTTTGAAGGCTCACTACGTTTCATTTAACGGAAAAATTAGGTTATTCGATTGAGTAAAAAGCTTAAACTTCTTTCTAAATAAATACTTTTGTTTTAAATACTTAGATTAGTATATTTTAATCGTTAAGAAAATCGTATTGAGTTGATGGCAAACGCAATGTACGTCCGTATTTAGTTTATATAATTACGTAAGTTTGCTTATTTTTTGAGGGATGAATAAGTTGTAGTTAAAGAACGAAGTTTTAATTCATGTTGACTATAAAAGCAAAGTATATAACGATCAAAAAGTATAGGAGTGGATGATTAACCGCGATGAATCAGAAGTAAGAAAAAACATATATTTCATCGAGACTACAAAAGTATTGCTACATTTTCAATACATGGTGATATCATTGTGTAATGATCATTTGATTACCAATATATGGTCTCCTACCTACCTAAATATGGTCTGTTATCATTTTGGTTTTCCCAAAGCTATTTACCTCTTCCCCACTAGTTTTGTGTGGATATCCATTACTCGTCATCGCGGACGCAAAAATGATTTTGTTCTCCTAGGAAAGTTGAAACGCAAATACTACATAGTGCAGATAACCGTTGTTCTTTTAGTCTGAAAACGCTCCTTAGGTGTGCAGCTTACATTATCTTTCAACCTTCTTTCTCATCTTGATGTGCTTCGGTTTTTCTTATTTAGTTTCATTTTTTTCCTTCTTCTACCCACTTCTTGTTTCTTTCCGTTAGATCCATTTTTTAACTCAATTTTCCTTTTCTTCTTTTATCTTCTTGTTTCCTATCAAATACAAGATTTTACTAATTTTAATTTTAGTTTTGTACCAAACGGGTATTTGACATAATACTTGTTTATCTGGCAGTGTCTGAAGTAGTGTGAACATTAAAAAAAAAAAAAGAAAATATGAATTTCATGGGGTTTGTGTTCTTATTCATGGAATGTCATATGGAGGATTTCGGATCGGGTTGAAATTTCGAGCTTATTAATTAATAACCTAAAGATCAATTTAAGATAACGTTATAAGTACCACGAAAAAGTGGTCTATGACGCTGTCTTACAACTCTTTTAATTAGAAGAGAACGACCATCGAAAACCCGAATCTCTTCTCCTGGTGAGAGCTGCATGTCTCACTCCTCGCCCGGCCGTCCTCGCCCCTGATCGTCCCTCATCTCCTGTCCTTGTGCCGGCGCTGCGCTGCCGCGAGGGCCTGCAGTTGGCGAGTGGCGACTGCGAGTGGCGCTGGCGGGCGCCGCGCCGATGCAATTACTGCTGAACCGGTCCCCGTCGCACTGGAACCGTTGCGCAGCCTCCGCGCGCGCCAGTTGAAAGCCCCCAAACGAGGGCGCGGTGCCGCCCTCTCAGGCGCTTCTTCTCGGGGCACATGGGCCTAAAAAGATATGTTCAGCTTTTCGCCTAAAATTCGTCGTTAGCCCGCTAAATAATGTTGCAAACTAGTTTTCGCGGCGGTTTATCCACGAGGAAGCATCCAAAAAGGAAGTTTCCCGAGGTTGTCAACAAAAAGAAAACAAACTTGAATGGAGAAACGTGTGGTAGCAGGTGCATCACGTGTTGCACTATCATATCCTTATTATATCGTAGAATCCACATGTGTATCCCTTCCATTGTTGTAATGGCAACCAGTGTTTGACAGCCACATCAACTCTTTGGCACAGTGAAACGCGTAGTGATGACTAAATTGTAATTTCTTGAGGTGTAAGAAAATATTTAAATCGCTGGGGACTGGACTAGGGTGGATAGTAATTGTTTGTTAGTGATTCCGGGCGCCGGTTAGTCATTAGTCCCGTAATTGCATGGCATGTTCTTGCTCGGGAGGTGGCTTTAGTCTTCGTGTGGTGAGATCCGAGGCCGACCAACCGTCGGCTAGCGAGCGTTTCCCTAACCAGATATCTCCCACCAGCAGGGCACCGCCCCAGTCACGACAAGCTCTATACTCCCGACCGATCTCCCGGATGTGACGTAGTAGAATGCGTGTGCGTAAGGGGTGAGGATAGGACAAGTGGGGGTAGGAAAGATCGCGCGCGGTCCGTGGGACGGATAAACCCCAGAAAACTACCGATCAGAGCAGCCGCTCGCTAGAATTCTCCCCCAGACAGCGACTGAATTCGACCTAGCTGACAAGCTAGTGTCAAAAACCCTGCCACCGTCTGGACTCGAACTTAGGACCTCCCGGTCAGAGGGATTGCAGTACAATCAGCTGATGCCCTGAGCCATCTCTGCTCCCAACCGGTAGCGTAGGTGTTGTTAGGAATGGATTTGAAGGTGGTGATGCTAATTCTAACTGTTTAGTATTGGTTCCGTTAAAATGCTCATTTCAGTGCGAAGGGAGGAGAATGGGAAACGAGAGGTGAAGGAAGGAGAGAAAGAAACAAAGGAGCAGGATATTATCCATTTTTCCTGGAAAGGGGAAACTTTCAGCACTATCACGTGATGTTCGCTTGAAATGTAAGCATGAATGTTAGGAAATTGGCTGCAACGTTCTCTGTTTAAGCCTATAAAAGATCAGGAATTCCATTTTTTTACCCTGAATATGTATTAAAAGCTGAATTCTTCAGAAGACATTCAGCAAAATGTAGCATTATTGTCTCTTGTAAAAGAGTCTGCCGGTGGATTGATAATTCAAAAGTACTTAAAGAAAAGCAGTTGAGAAAAACAGTAAGATGTCCACTCTCATCTACAACAAATCCCAATGTTGAGTAAGTCCGTGCCGTGATTATGTACAACGGATGAGTGTCCATTGTTGAAGTGGCACACATTAAACACTTCAGTTAGGTTCTTAGTCTGATGTAGCCGAGATGGATTATCGAAAGACATTCGTTTGTTGCAAGGCAACGCGCATCCACATTCCGCCGCCCAAGCTCTTCAAAATCGTATTTGGTGGCGTCAGAACATATTGGATAGAATTTCCTCCTTGTAATTAAGTAATTATTATATGTTTGGTTATTATCACATGATTTAAGAGGCCGAAGATTTGCCTCTGGCCTACAGTAGTGGATTCATGGCTGCTGCTCAATCAAAATAATTTTCTTGAGGAAATATAAAAGCTGGTGTTAAGATGGACTAAATGCAGTGCAAGTGATGGTTCTTACGTTGAAAAACAGCCGCACTGTATATTTTGTACTATTGTAATCAATTATGAACACTGAGTGCTGATACGTATTGTTTTACACTCGAACACAGCCCACGTTTTTTACGCTATCACAGCTAACCAATCACCTTTATAATTGTCTAACAAAAAGTATTGAAAGTATTCGTTGGAGAATTCATTCTTCTATTTATTGGAAAATCTTATAAAAGCATATAATCTTAAATTAAAATAATGTTGATGTGAAGCAACGTTGTAAACCAACCATTTTTCTCATTCGTGATTAGTGAGAAAATAATACCTGTATCAACTGTGAGATTTATTTACGAAATTAACAAATTAATTTTATTCCTTTATATCTGTAACTTGTTTGCACACTTTTCATATTCCCGTAATATACCATTATGAAATTTAGATATAAAAACGATATCAAACTGTGTTTATTATTGTATGCAACGATGGTATTTTCTTCTTCCCGGTTTTAGAAACCCGCGACTCTTTAGTGTAGTATTGTTAAACGAAGTATTCTTCATTTCAGATTATTCTAAATATTCTATATATATTCAAAATAACCATATTAGACAGCAACATCAACAACCCAAAATAAATAAATAAAACAAGAACAACGGAAAACACAGATAAATAACGATTCAAATATTTCAAGCGACACCAATTTTATATTTTCATCACATCAGGAAATGTGAGACAAGCAAAAAAACTTGCATTGAATTTTAAAACGGTAATTTCAACCCCCTTCATAATTAACATTAGGAGACAATGGGCATACGCAGGCTTCCGCGACAATAAGAGTGCATGCGTACCCGCACATACATAAAAACCCTCTCGTTTGTTTGGCGGCGTGTGGCAGAAACAAGTTAGCAATTCCCTGCATATTTGAATCCTTTTTCGGGCGCGTTGTTTCCGCGTCGGCTCCGCGAGGAGCCGGCTCCCCGGCCCGAACGCGCGCGCGCGAGCGAAATTCGCTTCAAGGGGCTCACTATGCCCCGAGGGGTCCGCACGCGCCGACGCCCACCTCCCTTAAAAATGTATCGCGGGATGGTTGGCACACCTGATGTCCGGTTCCGGGACAAGCAGTTTGTCAGAACTGTCACGCAGGAAAAATTAATCGCTCCGGTGTGATACGGGCCGGCTAGCGCCGCATCGCGGCTGCGAGGTCGCTCCGGGGGTTGGCTCGGCTTGTAGCGGCTCTTTCCCTCGTACTGCCCACGAATGAGGCGCCCCCCCACCCCCCGTTTATCAAGAGTTATTAATTATCTCGCGGAGTTTCGATCACGCAATGAGGAGCGAGGATTTGGAAATATTGTCCGGGACTGAGGAGTAAGAAATTCGCTAAGAAGAGGGACAGGGAGAAACACTTGCTCTTACCCCCCAAAAATAAATGTTTTCAGAAAGACTTTTGAAAATAAAAAGTTGTTCTGTGAGTTTTCTTTCCTTAATTACGTCAAATATCTCTGAACGTTTCGTTATTCTTAACACGATTAATACAGTTATATGTAAATTGACATGTTGTAATTTTTAAGTATTCACTGAAAAAAGTGAAGCGATTAGTTAAAAATTTTTGGCAGTGAGATTCGTTTGTATCTTTCTAAAATTTCAATATTTATAGTTTCAAATTATCAAGATATCTATTAAGATCATTGCGTAAAAATGTTTATACAAAAACTTTCGAACGGTTTTTATCTTTTTTTTCATTTTTGAAATTGACATAATTTATTTCAAAATAAAGTGAAAACAACGAATATTTCAAAAGCGGTGTTTATAAAATTGTTTAAACCTCTAATGTTGGAGAGAGGATACTATGTGTTAACACGTCTTTAGCTTATGAACATATAAGACAAGCTTGCAAAAGAGTTGAACATTAATGATATCCTAAAATATAATGTTTTAATGAAAATTGAACTCGTTTTTGTTCGAATTTTTGGACTGAATCAATTAATTTCCTGTTATACTTTTGAGAGAGAGAGAGAGAGAGAGAGAGAGAGAGAGAGAGAGAGAGAGAGAGAGAGAGAGAGAGAGAGAGAAATTGGGAATAAAAAAATTGTTCGAATATACTTGCACATTGATATATGAGAGACCTTTATCATAATCATTTTCTGTCAGTAAATCCATAAAATAGGGAAGAAATCGGGGTATTAATGAATCTAATTGTAAGATATTGATCCTGGTGTAGTGAAAGTTCGTAAAGAACACAATACTACTTTTCCCCTAAACAGAGTGTTTAGTGTTCGCTCGTCAACCACTTAAGTCATTAGCATCGTGAATGACGCTCTTGTATCCGAGAGGTGTCAGTGTTCGTTCCTCGCTGAAACTTGAGATTCGACTCCAGAATCAACCCCCAACTCTAGGTTCCTCACTGGTCTCGAGTTATGTGTGGCAGTGCAATTATTTGTCGCTTGTAGGACGATTACATAAGGCGCAGTTCAGAAGATACTCAGTGCATATCTAAACCGTCTTTTTCCACCGCTCACAACGAAGGTAGAAACTTCACAGCGCGTTCCGCGAGATCAAGAGCGAGGAGCGAAGGCTAATTCAGGAAAGCATTTGTAGGGGAATGCGACGAGGCGTGTTAGTGGCATATGAGGAAAGACATTAGGGGGCATGTGAGTGGGATGTGAGGGGGCAAGCGAGGGAGCATGCGACAGGGCACATGGAGGCACATATGCGTGGGCATGTGGGTGGGAAAGCGAGGGGGCACACGAGGGAGCCCGTGAGGGGGGCATGTGAGGGGGGCGGGCCGCCGCGGGCGAGCAGACGAGGGTGTGCGCTGTTTGTGCAAGGGTGCATGCGTGCGGGTGGGCGCGTGTTTGCAGGGACGTGTGTGCGTTCGGCTTCCCAAAGCCAACAGGCGGGGGCGCCTGTGTACCGATTATGCGCTTTCAAAACGCGCCCGTCGCCCCGCGGCCCCCACGTAAGACGCAGAAGGATCGCCGGGCGATGGCCATTGGGGGGGGGGGGCGCAGAGGCCGCTGGGCCTAATCCGCGCGGCTGTTTAGTGCCGCCCCCGACCGTCATCAGTCATGGCGCGCGGCAATGAACTGGGATCTAACTCGCGTACATCAGGTTTGCTCTCAGCACCGCGTGATGGCTTAAGCAACGGGAGGGAGTGTCGTGCTGAAAGGGTTGGGGTGGTGTTGCAGAACCTGTGTGTCAATGTGCGGGGGTTAGTCAACGGGATCGGTACATTTCTCATATTGCATAACGATGTTTTTGAAAAAGTGCGAAACATGCATTAATCACCCGCATGCTTAAGTCTCCCTTTCTTACACAATTTGTAAATATCTCTCTAAAATCAATATACATTTCCTAAAAACAACTCTATATTAAAATCAAAAATATTCATAAAGTAATAAGATGAAGCATTTGCCATTGTGTATTAGTAGTATTTTAAAACAAATGCATGGATTCTCATGAAAATAAAAGAACGTATAACATCTATTGCAGAGGTTAGTGGGATGATCTGTAGCTGATAAGGATTGCCTCATCCTTTGTCGTTGATCGAATGTCATCAAAGAATTTACATAAAGAATTAATTAATGGGTATTCGATTTATCATATTTATTCAGGGAAACTGGCTTAAATCGGATTTTAACTACGGACCATTGGTCCGACTTCACTTCTTCTTCCAATATTATAGAATGTAGGGAAAGTATGGAATTTTGTCCCCAAACATCGGGATACGTATGCGAGTGTGTATGTATACATGAGTATGTATGTATGTATGGGAAGTACATGTCACAACCAACTGTCGCATATTAGGCACTTTTAAGTTGAAACTATGTAAATACGTCAGTAGTAAGACCTAGTTTCGCGTTCGGGAGGTCATGAAGATGTTCTATTTTAGAGACGTACTTGACATTAAACGCACGTGCCATTTTTATTTTTTTCGGAAAATCACTGCAATTTTTTTCTTTATTTTTTCTGCAATACAAGAAAGTTCATTTATAAAAATGTAAAGTGTCAAATTTCTTTAAAATCTATAAAATTTTGAAAATTCTAAATTTCGAATTTATTTTCTATCCTATTCTACATCTCCAATACTAAAGTCATAAATTTCATCTTCAATGCAATTTGTCCCTCAACTTTAGACCTATAAATGATTTCTTGCACTTAAAAAATATGATTATTGGGTTTTAACTAGAGACACAAACTGGAGGAAAAGCTTGAGTATACCGCAAGTTCCCTCTAGTTTTAAGAAGTAATTTTGGGAAAGTAGAAGAGGTCAGTTTTATTTAGTTAATGCCTTATTTTACGTCGCGAGACTCGGGCCATTATGCTCACGCTTCCGTCGGACTTCGCAAATTTTGCTACGCCCCTTCCATCATCTTGCGGAGAAAGAAGGTATTACTCGGGCGACGAAAAGGGCGATTTTGAATTTCACCCAGAAGCTTGTTTTAGGCTTGAGGATCTTTTACATGCAGTAAATCTAAAACACGGGACAGCCGACATTACTTCCATGCCTTCGACCGGGTTTGAACCTGCAAACTTGGGCACAACAGACTGACACGCCAACCGTCGTACCACGGAAGTCTGCTTTAAAAACCTGAAAGACACTTTGTAAAACCTTACATAAGACAAAGATGTTGAAATAACTATCCGGAACAACAGTGTAAGCCAAAAAATAATTCTGATTAGCAAAAATTATGATTTTTGATATTCAGTTTCGAATTGAGGCACAATTCCCACCCAACCGCATTTATAGCTCTCCATTTCGGGGCAATAAATAAACGTTGTTCGCAAGAAAAGCACGCCGCCCTTCGCATTCCAGCGAAAGGAACGTGCGATCTCCTCCAACGTTCATTTTGGGAATGCGAGGTCCGCGAATTTCCATTTGCAAGAGCACTCTCCGGCGGAGAGCTTTGTCGGATCAATTGTTTAACGCGAAAAGCCTTTAAATCCTGTGTACCAAATCTGCGCCGTCCGTGCACACAGGCCGGGGCAAATGTACAACGCGAAGGGTTTGCGAACAGGGGCTCAATATTAGAATATCAAACATCCATAACTTTATTAGCAAGGCAAATATTAATTAAGCTGATAGGACGAGCGCGCCCGACCTGCCGCTAGAGTGGGTGTGCGCTCTGGAATGTCTCATGGGCGAAAGAGCGCGGGGAAGTTGAGCGAAACTTCCGACGAAAGAGTTTTCGGTCTCTGTGAGATGGCGGGCGTACCTTTTGAATTGCTGCACTTGTGAAAGAGAAAAAAATGTTGTTTTTTTTTAAATTTTATTTGACAAACTTCATCACATAAATTCCCAGAAAATATGAAAGTTATGAAGTAGTTGGAATGATAAATATGCGACCTTAAATTGCACTACAGGTTCGATGCTCTCCTCGGCATATCGCGGACCGTTCTCGGAAATCCGCTTTGTTTGACAGAAGTAAAATAATCTCTTAGTAAGTAATAAAAGTCAGAGCAAATTTTTGAAAATTTACATAATGTAAAAGGATTCCCTTAGTACGAATGCATCACGTCAATTGAAAATTAAAGTAGAAAAGTGTCTCACATTGCCGCTGTAAACCAAATCGCACCACATTTTGATTGCTGTATAAAGAGATCTCATTTTACTGATAAATATGCCTTCAATTTTCGCCACTTAAATTGTTATTTAAAGTAAAATATAACGTTTTTAAAACGTTCTAAAAACTGTGTAAGTTACATAACACACTTCAAAATCTAATACAGCGACAATATACTGTTTATTATAACAATTATTTCAAGTTCACGATCACGATCACGACAAAACACGTTTACTTTCTTAATGGAAAAATATTTGGTTTTTACCGGCTGTGCACAATATTAGTTAATAAGTGTTAAATAAATATTAAAATTACACGAAAAAGAATGAAGATCGGGGTTAATCATTGGTTTATACTGCACCTAATAGTAATCATTAACTTTTTTTAAATTACATTAATCTAAGCAACAAGCATTAAACATATATAGAGGGCAATGGAATAAACGTAACGTAAGGAGTGAACGGTGCGAAATCGTAGCTGTGAACATTTATCTTGCCGATTGGCGCTGGTGGGACACCTTCTGACCAAATCCTGAACACGACTACGGCCTTAGCTTTAGTTAAATGCCAGTTCAGTGTAGAGTGCCCAGAAAAAACTACACACTCCCTCTCAACAGATGGGGCCGACCGATCGCTATCCTTCTCCGTCCACAACTTGAGCATGCAAATCATACGGCGCATTCGAACCTCAATCCCGCTCGCTCGGACTAACAACGCGTAAACGCCTGGCTCCATTCGTCTTCCGGGCAATCTGACGAACGCACTCGCTCTTGTGCCAAAGGCGCGGTTTGCATGCGCTCAGCTCAGCAGAGGCCTCGCTCAGAACAGATCACTTCGCACTGCCTTCAACGTGTCAATCGTCTGCTCTTCTGAGCGGCGGCGCCCGCCCGCCTCCGTCGCCACCCAGGCACTCCACGTGGCCAGGCGTTTTGCAGTCCGCCTGATTATGATGGATAGTCAAATAATGACACCGCGCTTAAGCGGGGCTGGCCGTCGACTGCCCACAAATTGCTGATAGTATCTGCTCAACGAAATTTATTCAAAGTACTTGACCTCAAAGTTATTTTCTTCAGGCTTTGAATGAAGGTATAACACAGCGTAGAGTAACAGTGCTACAATTTACTGCAATAGTTGTGATAATATAATTTTTTACTGAAAAATACTAGTAATCCATATTACAACTCGTTATGTTTCGAGATCTCTCAAAAATCATTTGAATCACTGATTATTAAAAACTAGTTATATGTGTGCATTCTACAATCTTAAAGAAATATATTGAAATTGTTCTTCATGTAAACTAAAATGCTAGCAAGTTTGTCTAGAATCTCAGAAAAAAGTTTAAATTGGTACAAAGGAAAAGTTTTTTACATAATTCCAAATTTGCAACACAACTACAACATAAATGCGCTCTATTAGATACTCAAAAACTTAACTATATGTATTAATTTAAACTTATAAATCCAGTAATTTAAACTCCATTTTGAATTTCGCAGCGATAATTCCAAACAAACGCTGTTGCGATTTACGAAAATCTACACACACCCCCCCATGGAGCCGATTTTGTAATTTATATTTAATCCATTTTATTTATTCCTCATTTGGATTTTGTGAATGAATCACTGAAAAAAATCGTTATGGAAAATATTGATTTTTAATTGTATTGTTAGGAAAAGTATAATTTATCTTTGAACTTGAAGTGGTAACATCATTGAAAAACATAGGGGAAATGAACTGCAGATTGGTAATCCTTATGATACGTTCAATAATTAGTTCAAATTTGTCTGTCTTCACTATGTTAAAGAGCATTTTTCATTTTCACTAAAGTAGAAAACGTTGTTACAACAATAAACTTGAAGTCGTAGGCTTCCGCGGCCAGAACACCCAACAATACACTTATTTTTTTATCAGTCTTTTTTTCACTTCAAAGTGAAAAACAATTATTACGGAAACAACGAGTAGAGTTCTGCGCATGTGTAATGGATTCAAGCGTAGATCCAGAAACGAATGTGATATCGGCATTCTCACAATTAGAGATGTTGCATAAGCAAATAATTAAAGTAATGAAAGTAATAACAATTATAACAACAAAAAACGTTTTTATTAGTACCGAAATTCATTCGTTAAAGCATACTCTCCCTCACACGTTGTATGTTCTCTAACTAAATATTTGTATTCTCTTCATAGGCGACTTAAAAATCTCGTATTTTCAATCACATGCCCAGTAAGTAGGCAACGCCACTTAGAGAAGAGTGTGCGACATGGCGTGCTTTCACCGTCCCCTGAGCGCAGGCGTCCGAGATGCCTGTCAGAAGCCGCGTGTCCACCTTGTTTGTCCCAAGCAGGCTGCGTCTGACCCTTTCACCTCCCGTCCCCCTTCCCCCGCTCCGCCCCGTAACGCCGTGCTCCGTCCCCCTGCGTCCCGCCCCGTCCCGCCCCGTCCCGCCCCGTCCCACCCCGTCTCGCCCCGTCTCGCCCCGTCTCGCCCCGTCTCGCCCCGTCTCGCCCCGTCTCGCCCCGTCTCTCCCCGTCTCTCCCCGTCTCACACACCGCCCCGCCCCACCTCTGCCCACCTCGCTGCGCCCCGCTCCGCCCCTGTTCACCCCGCCCCGCCCCGCCCCGATTAGCCCCTCCCCGCCCCCTCGGCCCATACCACGCGGCGCGGCGTCCTCTGACCCCCAACCCCGAGATGCGCCGCCCGACAGGCTAATGAATATTTTCCACCCTTAACAGCACACCTCTTTCCGCCGTCCTCCGCAGTCCTCACCCCCGCCCTCGCCCGCGCCCTCGCCCCGGTTTCCTCCCCAATCGAGCCCGCTCGGGCCGTTTATAGACCCCGCTCGCTTTAACGGGAATTCTCGCCGCCGTTTACGTTCCTATTTGTCCCTTCGCGCTGCCTTCGGACGGTTCAACAAATTGACGAAATTATTGTCCGGGATGACGGGCAGGGTGAGGAGGACTTTTACGTCTCTTAAATGGGGCTCGGGCTAAGGGTGGCAATTGAATCTCGAGCCCGGGAACTACTGAATTAATTGGGGACGAATTTATGAGAGTTGGGCAGAGGAAAGCAGTAAACAGCGCCTGCTTAAGGCGAGGAAGCGCTGTTCGAAGAGTGTTGGGGCAACGCGTCGGGTCGGGGCGTGGGTGCGAGGAACGCTCCGGGCTGGCTTCAACAGTTCATTGGGAGTTCCCTTGTGGCTCGCAGCAGGTGGTTCGATGCGTCGGAATATCTCCATAGAGGGGCTGTACTTTCCGGGTCGCGCGAAATAAATGTTGGGATAAAGATTTCAAGCCTCGGTACTTACAAGGCTTCAGGCGAACGCGAGAGGATAAAAAAGAACGATTTGGTGTAGCTTAATACAAATGGCTACTGCACGATTCTTTTCACACCTTATTTAACATTTCTTATTATTATTTTATTATTTAATAGGTGAATACAGTTTTCTTCATTGGTTCATGAATAATTAAAAAAACAAGGAAGTCACGAAATCAAATCAAACACATTTCACCACTACTCTTGAAGCTCTTATATTATCTTTCATCGTGTTTTCACACCACTGAGTACTATCGTTTACTTCATTTTGGAGAGTTCGAAATCTTATAGAATGAATGTTTATCAAAATAAAATTGCATGCAAAATTTAATTAGCAAAATAAAAATAATTATAAAAACACGCGAATAAAAAAAGGAAAATAAATATCAGAAGTAGAGATTAACGGAAAAAAAGCAAATAAGTGTTGAAATTCTGTTAAAAATCCATGAAACAAGAAAATAATAATAATAATAATAATAATAATAATAATAATAATAATAATAATAATAATAATAATAATAATATAAAAAAATACACAAGCAATTATAAAATGTTTACAAATGTGAAGCGTAATCACTTGTGAACCAAAAGAAATGCAAAGCAGTTTCCTTCAAATTTTTCATATCAATACATCCACGTAACTATTTTACTTATAATAAAATATTTTACATTCGCGAAGGAATGTAGGCCCCTTTCCACCATTCGGATAACAAGTGAACGTCCTAGAAGACGCTACGCAAAACGTTCTTCGTAACGCGCACGCCCAGCGAGTGACGTCAGCTGCCACAGAAGAGAGCGCCCCGTCGAGAAGGCCCGAACTGTATCCATTCAGATGAAAATCTGATGACGCTCGTAACTGGTCGGGCGGCGCGCGGGGGGAGAGGGTTGGGGAGGGGAGGGGCGGAGAGCGGGGCACCGCGAAATCACAGGCGCCGCCGCCGCGGGCACCTAACGGCGGCCATCTTGGCCGCGTGTGCGCCGCACGGGCGATAATCGGCGCCCGCTTTCAATTGCTTTCTGATATTTAGAGTTAAGTATCAATTTGTGGCCCCCGCGGCAGGCTGGGGGCGTGGGGAGAGGACGACTGTGGAGGGGCAGATGGCTCGGCCCCACGCCGCGCCGCAGCCTCCGCCCGGGGCTCCAGGTACACACAGGGGCGATGCTCGGGTGGATGAGAATTCCGAAACTCCTCTCATTTTTATTAGTATTTTTATTCCACTTTTTTGAGTGAGATTTGTAACAGCAATCGGCGTACTTGATGTAGACGGTTTATTATGTAAAAGTTCCAAAGGAGGGTAGCGTTAGAGATAACGTTAACGTTACAAAAACAGATAACGCCATTCTGAAAATAATTCATCCACAAACCAAACAGGAATTCCAATGATCGGCGAGTTTCTGTTTTGGTAGTTTGTTCTTCTAAATATTATCGTTTGCCATTTAACTGCGTCTCATTGGTAGGAACACAGACAGTTTTTGATTCACGTCATTTCCTACAGAAACCATGATTTCCTCGTTAACATTGTATTCACAACTAAGGAAATACGATGTCAATTTTTGCATTGAGTTAGGCGTACTATTCGGTTATTTTAAATAGTTTTTATATTTAAGAAGTGATGGGTTTCCCATGAAATGTAAGAGGAAGATTATTCACCATATGAAGAAACACAGAAGACCAACATGAGAAAACAAATATCTTGAAAGAAAAATAAACTAAGATTACAAAACACATTCCTGTAAAGAAAAAAAGGTGAATAAAAGAAAAGTGTCTGCCATAATTTTATTTAGTTATTGCATCAAACGTCCTTTCGCGTTTAAAAGCAATATGACACAAATTACACAAAAACAAGAATTTACAAAACATAAAATCAGTTTATCTGAACAAGGGATGGTAAGTATACTTAACACAAAGAAGTTTTCAAAATATTTATTTAAAATAAAATTGAATAATTATCCAGATATTAAAACGCATACAGAAAGTAAATTTCTTTACACTCTGCAGATAATTAGTAGTTTCAGGCTTTGAAGCACACTGCCGCTGCGCTTTTACGTTTTGTTCTTAGAACTGCCGGCTCTCGCCCAGGAGGCGAAGGGGCACCACCCAAAAACTCGCTCTACATCGGCAAACGAAATTTATCTGTCATGAATAATGTTAATTCATTCTCAAGAAGCAATTATATGAAATATATAAACGATTTCTGTGAAACTGTTTATTCGATATTCTAAGTACCTGGATGATTAATAGCACTACGCAGCACATCGAGAACATTCAAAATGATTAAAGGCGGCTCCTGATTAAAACCCTCATTTCTGTCGAACTTTCAATTCACATTCGACAAAGAAAGCTCGAAAACAAATGTCTTCAGTGGCTGAAGCAATTCTCATAATATCTCATCAGCATGTTATTTGTCAAAGCGTCGAAACTATGACAAGAAGTATCACAAAACAGAAATGCAAACTTTATATTTCGTCATTTTGCATTGCACAAAAGAAATTCAAAATGAGAAATTTTTTTTCTGAGAAGATAGTAATGTAAAATAATTTGAATAAGTGTGTTATGATTTTTTGTGAACCAATGATAAAATCTTTTTTAAAATTTTTATTTCTATCTGTTCAATTTTTACAATATTTTACGGTTTTGAAAAATAATATTATATCACTGTTCGGCAAGATGCCAACGATTTACGTAATAAGTATGTCATTTTTTTACCTGTAGTTGAATAATTAAGATTTTCAATATATTATTTTTTTAAATTAAATAATGTGTTGAAAATAAGATTTGGAAATATATATTTGGAATATGTGGCTGATACTTACTATGGGGGTGGAAAATATTTTTCGAAAAACATGATTTAATGCATGAAGAATTGTAATTAATGTAGTTCAAAGTATTGAGAAGCGAGAGTACAAGGTAAAAATTTTTAAAAAAAGATCGGATTGAAGATTGATATAGTTTTTAATTTTGTTTATTTCAAGTCTAGGGACGTTTACTTATAGTACTTCTCTAGAATAGTATGATGTTTTAGTCCACGACTATCATTTGTTGTTCATTCATTTGTTGAGGCTTTTAGCAAATGTTAATTTCTTTTCTCCCTTTCATATCAAGCTTAAAACTTATAAGTTATCTATTGTACCATTATATTGCTATCATATATTAATGTAACAATACTTGTTCAAATTTCTTGTACTTTTTACTTTCCCGCATACGTACGTATATACGTAGTATTATACGTAGTATAGAAAAAAGTTATGTAATGCTGCGGAAAATCGATTCGAGATTTCAAAGGAAATACACGTTTTGGGGTCCCCTAATACCGAAAAAGTGGTTATTTTCAAAATGTTTGTTTGTCCGTCTGTGAATATTAAGAGTGTCAAAACCATGCATAGATTTTTCTAAATTGAAGAAACCCCTGATCATCTGGCTCGAGTGGAAGCTTTGGATTCTTTAAGAGTATTCTTTAAAATTTGGGGATACTTTAAGAAGAAGCCCTCCGAAATTTTTCAAAACTTTCTAAAAAAAAGTTCCAAATTATTTCTTTAAATTTCTTGTACAAATAGATAAAAATACATATATAAAAGTGACATAGATGTGATTTTCACGGTTAACTCTAGATTTTCGAAAATTTAAAAATGTAAGCCTTTTTTCCGGTGTCAAACACAACTACAAAATTAAAGATTGAGATTTTTCCTTCATATGAAATTTGTAGTCTATAATTAGTTGTTTCATTAAGATCATGGAATTTAAAAAAAACACTACAAATTAGTAGTATTCGCGCTTTACTGCGTGCAATTTAAAAACATAACAAAAACAAGTTTTTCTCAAAAACGGCTCCAATTTTTTCTTAACACTTATGATAAGCATGGTACTAAATTCACTCTATAAGATTATATAAACAACACATTACTCTATTCCTTTGTTGTTGTTATTTCGGAGTTACAAAAATGTACTTTTTCACTTGTCTCGCACGTCGTTAATATTTACAGTAGCGGTAATTCCTTTCAATAATGTATTCATGAGTACATGTGCTTTAAATAATAATAGATAAAGTATCTTGAAAACTCAACAGTTTTCCGTCAAAAATGAGCTCGAAATTGCGCATTTTCAGTAACGCACAAACGCCATTTTCTCAAAAACGTCTCCAAATTTTTTCTTCAAACTTTTCGAACAAATGATGTTAATTGCACTGTTTAAGATGACATAGAATTAATTTTGCAGTATTCATTTGTTTTTATTAAAAATTACACAAATATAATTTTTTGACAAATGTAATTTTACAAAAGTAATTTTTTAGATGGCTGCCTCATTGAATGACAGTCATTATGAAACAGCTTCAATACAGAACAGGTTCCTATTACCTGTTCTATGAATTATTATAATTTTATTAAGTTATTATTGTCCAATCACAGAGATGTTTACAATTGAGAAGTAATCAATCACTGGTCTTCGATTTATTAATTATTTCTATGTATTGTGATGTGGTAAGAGGTAAATAATTAATGAATTTATAAATCAACATACTTCGACAAATAGTAACGTTACCGTGCCGGGTGAACTCTTGTGTCGGTAAACAGCACATTCTCTTCCCTGCCTGCAAACCTCAGATGAAAATCAAAATTCTAAGCCCCTTTGGGAACTGTACCAATAATTAAGCCGATACTCTGAACTCTGATATTTCTTTAATAAATTCAATCCTAACTCGTGTACTGCTCGTTTGAAGTCGTACTGAGCTAACTTTTAACAAATGCCAGCAGAGAGATAGCAGTGGCTGTCCGCCAGAATCCTGCATTCCAGCTACAATGGAACAGTTCAATGTAAACACTTAACTTGTAAAATGTATCATTAGCCGATTAAAATGTACTGTATGAAAGCCGATGTAATTGGGTATTAATACTTTCTTATAAAGTTTACAATACTCGCTCGTGGTATCATAATATAACTTCATACTCTTGTAATAATATCCAGTCATTACATCGTCCATTCATAATATTCTATTGAAACTAATTTTATGTAATATTAAATGAATCTATAAATATTTATTATTTTCTCTGCATAGATAAAAATAATTTAAATGGGTTTACCGTTCTTTTATCAGATAGATTCAATTATGATGCAGTAAAGCTCAATACGAGCACATAAGTAACAGATACCTAAAATATTTAATGTTCTTTACGTGCGGACAGACTTAAAACATTTCTAATTTTTACTCACATGTCAATATTTTCAATATAATATAATAATAAATACTTTTAAACGAGAACGAAATACTCAATTGTTTTTTCCTCCGTCGTCAGTCTGTCTGCAAGTAAGCCATAGTACGTGGGATCAAACCCTCGTAAAAATGAATATTTTCATTTTTTGAGGCCTGTGAATTCCCTTTGTGTATTACATCGCAGCCTTCCTTAATATCTGTGCCTGGCAAGCAACTTTGTGTGCAAACGCCGTGTGTTATTGAGGAAGTGGATCCCACAGACATCGCACACCCACGTACAAGCATCGAAATAGGGCCGAAGAATTCCATGGCTAAATTTCATGGGAATTCAATGTAAAGGTATCGGACCGAGATAGGTATACACGATGTTCGGGTGCACAAAAGGTTTCTTCACTGCACCCCTGAGTAGTGGTAGGTGCCGTGAAAGGTTCTAGTAGTCTTTTAGATGTCGAAGGGAACAGGAAATTAATTAGTACGAGAAAGTACGCCCGTTTGTAGCACCACTAGTTAATTTTAAAATGTACATGACCTTATCGCGATTATTCGTTATTTTGAATACCTAATAACCAGGAGGAGTGGCACCTACGCAAGTGACGGCAGTGGAACTGGAAAGAATTATCATCCAACGCAGTGGATCATTCGCCGAAATTCGGACACCGTTTCGTGAATGTGGCTCCTGCCTCTAATCAGTTAGCGTAATTTCAGCTCGGCATCTCAGGCAGAAATCTGGAGCAGCAGTTTCAGGATGCAGATTAATTTGGAGATGGAGCTAGGTAGTTGAGATTTCCAGTTTATGAAGGGATTCTGCAAAATAGAACACGGAGAGAAGTCATTTACTTGCGTTGTTGCGCGTTCGATTAATTTTCAATGTTTCACTTCGATGAAAAGTGAATATGTTGCTTCGTACCACCAGTCAATATATTTTTAGAATCTGTTATTCGCTGGGAAACTAGTTCTGAAATTTCCATTAAAATGTCTTTCTCGTTTTCATCGACTATTTCTGTGAATCATCCCATTCTCTTTAATATAATTCACACCCTTATGCGACTATAGTTTATTTTAAACTGTACGTCTGTGTCATTAATTAGAATGCAGACTAGCCAAAATTTCTGAAAATATTATCCAATTGCTTTTCAATTTGCCGTATAAATATAATTGTTTATTTTCACTTGGGTTTTACGCATGAGTTCTGGAAGAAAATCTGTTGATTAACCGAAACTAAAATGGTTCCGCTTTTTAAGACGTTACTCTCAATTAACTTTGTAGAATACTACATACGTGGAAAAGTAGACGACAGAGTACAAGAGTATTGCAATGCTGCGGCAAAAACAATTCGATTTTTCGACAGAAAAAACTCATTTTCTGGGACCCTGGGATAAAAAGAGTGGATACATTTTGTTCCTGTATGTAGTAAATACTTTCTCTAATTCGTTATGTAGTCAGAATTCAAGTTTTGTGGGGCCTTAAACCGAAAATTTGGTTGTTGGTCCATCCGCTCGTTCGCCCGTCCGTCCGTCTCTCCATCTGTCTCTGGTTAACACTGGCGCCTAAACTGTTCCGACGATTTTATCCTAAAATGTGTATTACCCAATCTATCTGGTCGAACTTGAATTTGATATGGATATTTTTAATTTGGGGGGTATTTAGCAAAAAGTTTAATAAAATTTTCAACATTTTCTCAAAAATTGCTCCAAAATGTTTCAACAGTTTTTTTTTGTGGATAATGCACAGGACCTTTAAAATGGTGCAGGTTTCTTTTCAGTTCAATTTAAAATATTCGAATGTTTGAAAAGACGTATGCAGAGTACTTTTTTGGGTAACTTCCTATAACTACAACATTTTAGGAAAAAAGGAAACTTTTAAACACCTCAAAAAAGACTTCATTTTTTTTATCTGATCGTTCAACAAATGAAAAGACATTAAAAGACGCTCAACAAATGACTCAGGATTTTTATTGTTTGAACTCTGTATCTTCGACAATGACAAAATTTATAAATAATGCCAGAAAATATTTCATGTAACAGAACAACTAGTTTCCATTAAATAATTATATAAGTAATCATTGCCGACTATATTGTTTATTTCAATATCGGCTTTCAATGGCTTAGCAATCATTATCCCTTTTCTGCAGTATGGAAGCAGAAAGAATAGACGAGGTAGTCCTTTTGTCTAGACAAGGTAATTTTCCATACAGCGGAAAACTGGTGATGATGGCTAAGCCATCGAAAACTGCTATTATCCATCGAAAGTTGCGAAGGCATCACTTACTTATACTGAATTATACAACTATTAATGAAGTACTGACGTGTTATAAATGTTAATAACAGGCCCACACATTATTTGAAGTCGGCAGTGTTTTTGTTACCTCTCTCACAATAAGCGAAATAAATTCATCGTTCTCTCATAAATAACAAAAAGTAGTGTGAATTCAGCGAGTGTCGTCAATGGCCAGGACATAAATATGAGCATTGTCAACAGTATAATTACATAGTTGTATAAAAACACTTCAGTACTAGAGAGATAGTTGGGAAGTGAACGTCGTTACGTCCATCAAACACTGTAAGTCCTTCCGGGGCGTCATTGTAGCGATAACAAAGAAGAGGTTCTATTATACCAATGGCACATGTTCGTCATAATGTTATGAAACAAGGAAGCATAGAGATGCGCAGCCCTTATCAATCAAACAGCATCATTCGGTGAGCAGCCTCCACCTCTATCGCGTGTAAGGACATCTGAAACTGACAAGCGATAACTTTACTTGACATGCTAGAGCAACAAAAGAGTGACGTGAGTCGGCCTCATTGTGCAGTTTTGTCCTCTGTGAAACGTTCTCTATGTTGTGAGTCAAGAATGTCGCACGTAGCGTGTGGTGTAGTCATTTTTCTCATCCTCGGATGCGGATTATGTGCGATTGCAGTAAATCGGGCTCTTCTTCCCAAGTACGACGACCGTAAGTTCGTTTTCATTTTTTTAAATATAACCTTTTCACACATTAACTTCTACTTTTTAAAAATGTATAACTCTAATAAAATGGGTTCATTAACGTTCATTTACGTCGTCATGAAAAGAAGAATCCTCAGATACCATATAAGTGATTATGAAAGAACAATCCTACGTAAATGTTCATAACTTGAAATCTTGTATGACCAAGTCTGATGACTCACGTATTATACATCTTTCTCTGACCCATTAGCGATTCCACTCTGAAAACTTAATGGGAATAAGGATAAATTGAGAAGTAATAATAAAAATAATAAAAAATAGTAAGTTAGGTCTGAGCAGGAGAAAACTAATAGCTTCATTTTTTAAATGAATTAGTAAAAGTTGGAGTTAGAAAGGAATTCCGGATCGCATTTTTGCCTCAAGAACTCTGGACACCGTAGATAAGTACTTCTTCTGTGCTTCCTAAAGTTGCATATTAGGTCTTTTTACTATATATTTATAGGGGCAAATTAGTTTTCAAATTAGGATAAATGTTATCATTCATGCATGTCTTATAATTCTATTTCTGAAATGTTGCGTGTAGTATGCTGGAGTATTGTTCTCATTCTAAAGATGGACTTCATCTTCCTAAGGCTGTACACACCAACTGAAGGGATCGAGGGAACATAGGTTTAACCGCATATCTAGAATATTTGTCAACCAGAGGAAAAAGAGTTTTATTACAATGAGGTGTATCGTTTTTTATACATAAACTTTTAGCTACTTTCTACACACAATACTTTAGGTATATGAACTCATCTGTTCAGTATTTCGATCATAATATTTGTTTTTGGGAGTCGTTCTAAGACTTTTGGTTTAGATTTAAGAAATGAGGGTTAGGTTATCTTCTCCAGACCCTTCAGGTGAAGCCATGGGTCTGACGTTACGGTCCTGGCAGTACAGACCAAGTATTTCAATAGCGTCGGAAATGGGTTGCACTGATGAGGGATGACTAAGAGAGGACCCCGCGCGGTCTGTGGTCCGTCATTCGTACCAGCTACTTCGATGGTGTCGAAAATCGGTTGATCAATCGCCAGACATCAAAGTTGCAACCAATAAGAGTCAATTGCGTCAAGTTGCAGTCATGGACTCTCAACATCTGTTAAACCACTCGATTTTACTTGGAAATACTGGCAATGCATATACGTGATGAAGGAATGAAACATCTTCAAATAATTGTAAGAGGCGATGCAAAAGCTGAGTTTTCTTGCGTTCTTCTGGTGATCATTTTCAAGTCAACGAGTGTCACTCATTTAAACAATAGTTTTAATGTTAAACGGTGAACGAGCTAAAACACGTTAGTTGCACTGTGCGACGTATGGTAGATACAAGCATACTATAACACACCTCTGAAAGTATAATTCAATGGACACGGAATTCGTAGCTGTACGTTGCGCTGAATTCGCTGGCGTCATTGAAAGAGAAGAGTTCTCTAAGACGTTAAATAAATATCACCTATGTTGTATATTTTTTCAAATTGAATACTGCTAAGTAAAGCTTAGATATTGTGACGTAGTGAAAAGAGAATAAATTCACATAAACAAAATAAAAATAGTATATTGAAAAGTTACAGACTAGATACAATAAATTGCTTAATTGAAACACTCCGGCAACCTTTTCTTTCCAATACCCTGCTTTACCGCAGAAAAACGAGCCACGCGTGATGCGAGCTGTCGGACTTCCGTCCCGTGATAATTACCGTCACATGGCCTGATGCCAAAATTTAAACCGGTCGCCGTCTGGCGGACCGTGTGCACGAAGCACCCGAGATCGTCTGGCCCTTACACCCCGGACATCTCGCCCCCACTCTTACGCTCCCTGTACCTACGTACTAGGCCCTCTGATGTAAACTGAATGAGAACGCGGGCGCAGATGGCGCCGCGTTAAATAGTTGATGGCTACACCCCCACTCCACAAGTTCCCTAGATAGGCTCGCCCGCTGTCGGAAAGCTAGGCTCGCCTGCCAGCGTCTTAGGAGGGGGGATACACCCCCCACCACACAAGATTCCCAGGTAGGATCGCCTGCTGTCGGCAGCGAGGCTCACTGGGCAACTTCCTAGGAGTTTACAGCCTAAGGTTATTTTTGGCTCTGCCACGCTGTCTGCGTCATCTGCCAGAGCGCCAAATCCCGGAAGTTCAGGCTCAACCTCTTCCTCCCCCGCAGCGCACTTTCACCGACCTAACGGTTCTGGCCCTCGTGTTAACGACGCCACAATATCATGTGAATGCTTGATACTAAACGATTTTCACAGAGTTCTATAAGCCAGTGCAAACCATATTTCATTCATTTGTATAAGCCAGTCGAAAGCATCGATAGCAGACGAAAACGACGAGGAAATGTACTGACGTTGCATTTCGGAGTACTGGGGTTAAATGCTTACGTTAAAAAAAATCAGAGAAAAACGTACCTTGGGCCTCGTCGTCCAACTGCCCGTCCCGGCCCGCCTCGTCCCGTCCCGCCTCGTCCCGTCCCGCCTCGTCCCGTCCCGCCTCGTCCCGTCCCGCCTCGTTCCGTCCCACCTCGTTCCGTCCCGTCCCGCCTCGCCCCGTCCCGCCTCGCCCCGTCCCGCCTCGTCCCGTCCCGCCTCGTCCCGTCCCGCCTCGTCCCGTCCCGCCTCGTCCCGTCCCGCCTCGTCCCGTCCCGCCTCGTCCCGTCCCGCCTCGTCCCGTCCCGCCTCGTCCCGTCCCGCCTCGTCCCGTCCCGCCTCGTCCCGTCCCGCCTCGTCCCGTCCCGCCTCGTTCCGTCCCGCCTCGTTCCGTCCCGTCCCGCCTCGTCCCGTCGGTTGGACGTGCCGCGCGCGCCTGAAGAGGGCGCGGTCACCTGCTGCCGGAGAGGCCGCGCACCTAATGATCAAATATGGAAAGCGAGCGGCGCAACTTTCCACATAAACATCACTCGGACTCGAGGCTCACAAACGAACCAAAAAGACAGCGCGGCGGCGGCGGCGGCGGCCACAGAGGCGACGGCAGAGGCTCGGGCGGAGGCAGCTTTGTTAAGTGCACAGAGCTTATGAACGAAGCGGAGGTGGAGGGACTGTGAGTTTTAAACTCTGATATTCAATACGGAAGCTATGCGCACATGCGCAACTTCAATGCAGTACTATTATCTTCCTAATATTATCAAATAGAAGGCTGATTGTTGATAACCATTTACGATAACGAACAATTTTTCTTCGACCACGAGAAATAACGAAAGAAGACACTACAATAACCGCGGTAATTGTGTCCTTATTCTGTAATCTGAGGCCTACTGAAATAAATAGTACTCTATTGTTTACATAATATAAATGCAGTTGTGCTAATAATGCAAATAGTAATTACATTTCATTTTGAGTAATATGCGTACGTTAGTGAAAGGCCTGTTACGCCATACGAATCAGACACCCGTCCCCTCTTACTTGCCCTTTCATGCGCGTTTATATTTCATTTCGAATTGACCACCTCCACCCCATTCATCTTACGACAGCTATCTACAAACACGCATTTCAAAGCTCCGGCTCATGCGTGACCCGCGATAAAGTCACTAATATTTTAAGTCGGAAACTTGCACCTAGATGGCTAGTAGAGTCGCACGTACTACAGCATATTCGTAACGATGCAATAATCTACCCTGATCTATCAAAGTCGCATAGAGTCAAAAATAGAACTAACCCAATAAAAAAGCATAGTGTTCATCTCTTACAGAAAGAAAACGAGGAATCATTAATTTCTTGACTAAAACTTTTCATGTGAAGACTATATCTATTTTTCATCTAGTACTCAATGCTCAATTGTTTTTTTTATATATTTGGAGATTGTGCAAGATTATTATTTACTTTTTGTTAGTTTCCACTTATTTGGGAGAATCATTTTTGGAACAACGGAAGAAAATATATATTACTTTTGTTCTATGTCTATTGACTCTCAACGTTTCAAAGACGGTTGTGTTTCCATCATCAGGCAACTTTTAACACTTTCCCGTTGAATATTCGGCATGCAATCACAATCGTCTATTTAAAGAACGAAAATGGTTAACATTTCACCCAGTATGAAATTCATAAGAATGTTTACAAAGGTTTCACCATTTACTAATATTTCTCGACGGATTGAAATAAATTGAAGGTATTTGAATGAGATTTTTTATATAGTCCGTGATTTTATTGAATGAGATTTTATATAGTCCGTGAAGATGTGCGCTTTGACGCCAATGAAGTTTCAACTTACAACTTGAGGCAGACATACTAAAATAGTAATATTTGTTTCAGTTATTCCAATTATGATTGTTCCAAGTAAGTGGAAACTTACAAAAATCAAATGTGTATTTTTTTTTTCTGACAAGCTGTTTACTAAGCGTTGCTATGGTATTTGCTTACTTCCCCGCCCTGCTCCACCCCCCGCCCCGCTCCGAACAGCCTGGGGCGGATGTACCTCAGCTGGCAACGCCAAGCAACCATGCGCCGCATGTCGCGTTTCCAGGACCAAATTTCGGGTTTAACCTATTTTTTGGGAATATTTTGGGATGACGAACCCCCCTACGTGATTTGTCGGCTTCTCACGTGTATTTGCGAAATGTGGAAGCAATGCCAGCAGTGGTTGAAGAGTTGTGGAACATATATAAAATCCCTTTTGTATTGCATAAGAATATGTTCAAAACTGATCGGCACTAGTATGATGGGAAAAATAAACGATAATATTGAAGATTAAATAGATGATGTTCATACAATTGTGGAATGTGGCAAGGAAGATCATCCGGAACCCCTGTTGTGAACTGATCTTGCCACCTCAAATTCTCTATGAAGTAATCGTATTTCAAATCTTGGTTCGAAATCTTCTTTTCCTGTCGCGTTCATATCTGGTATGTTAACAGGCATGGACCTGCCTGATGCTTTACAACGCACGCCTAACTTACACTCACACATCACGCGGCGCTGCGCAAATTGTGCTACAAATTGTATCTCCGCTTCGCTTGACGAGATGTAATGAAGACTTTCCGACCTGCACGTAATTCTAGGTGCCACCATCGCTACCTCGCTGTGACGGTTAGAGGGGTGATGCCCGCGTCTTTTGTAGTGGTATAGGTGACAGTGTTAGTGTTGAAGGAGGTGTTGGTGATTGTGTTGATAGAGGTGTTTATGATGTTCTTGATGGTACTGGTGATTCTTTTGGTGTTGGTAGTTGTGTTTGCTGTTGTTGAGTTGGTAGAGAAAGTGCTGGTGATGAAGCTGCTGCTGTCGGGGTGTTTCTCAGCGATGATGTTGGAAGAAACTGCTGTGCTAATAGTGATGGTCCTGCAGGTGGCTGCTGTAACGGGGGTGGGGACTGTAGCGGTGGTGATGAACACGATAATATTGGTGGGGGATTTATTGAGACAATTGGAGAGGCGGTAGCAATGATGACTGCGGTGGTAGTAGCCACCTTCTGGCTATTCCTGCACACGCTTCTATTAAGCATTCAAGAGGTATACTAGGGCGGCAAATACGGGGCTGTGTGCTTTATTTATTCGTTGAGATAGCTTACGGAAGCCATTGCTAATTGACTTATACATAGAGAGAGAAAGAAAGAGAGAGAGAGACAGACAGACAGACAGACAGACAGAAGGCGGACGAAAGTAATAGGACAGTGGAGATAGGAATGTGGATGATCTAGCATAAATGGCAATGACAAAGATGATAATGAAAAGAGAGGGGATGAGTTAGCAAATCAAAGAAAATTGAAAGTAGTATTTGTAAAACATAGCATAGACTTTCTCGTATTACCTGAAAGATTCCATACAATTATAATATACTGCAATTTATATGCAATGGATATTTCAACCACTTCTTGTAAAAGTCTGCTCATCAAATAGCTTGAAACACAACTCACTATGTCCTTTTTTGTATCTTCTGAAACTCTCTTTATAAATTAAATATGTATTGAATATATGGCTGATAATATGCATAGAAACGCTGAATCTATACTTTTGTATGACAACGAACAGAATTAGTTGCCATGGCCACAATGGTCGACAATTTATTTAGCGTGTTATTCTTCATTCTCTTAAAAAATCCCCGGCCATGGAGAAAATGTTGTAAAATAAAATATTTCTTCAATTAAAACGTTATAAAGCATCGGAGGGTTTCACGGCCGGAGTGACTATTCGTTAAAGTTCCGGGCTGATATGCTGTGGTCCGATTGGCATAGAAAGTCCAAACGTTTCGTCCACAGCTGCAGTGCACCTCTTCAGTGCTGGAGGGTTCCCGAGCGAAGTGACCGGATTGGCGGCTAGTGACTGTCATGAGGCAGCAGGGCCTTCGCCAAAATCAGAATAAGAAATAAGAATTAAAAGGCGTGGAGAAAGAATATTTGAAATATAGTCTTAAGAAAATGGATCACAAATGTAAGTAGGAAGATAAAAACAGACATAAGCAATGAAGGGTGACCACGAAAACAGAAAAAATGCTATTGAAATCAAGTTTTACTTGGGAAAAGGACTACTGAGGACAATCGCGAAGCCAGAACAGAATAGCTAAAGTAGGGAGGCCGCGTATCGAAAACGTACGAAAAAAAGAAAGGAATTTGAATGTGATGAAAGTTGAGGAGTAGCAGTCAGTCGTGTGGCAGCAAGGGTGGTCGTTCATCTGGGGGCGGTCGGGCGTTCACCGTCGGAGAAAGGAATTCGGATTGAAAGAGCAGGAGAAAGAAGACAAAAGTGACGCAACAGATTGAAAAGATGAAAGTAAACTGAAGTGTACAAAATGGAGATAAACAGCGGAAAGAAACCCAGAAAGAATGTAGATTATGTACCGTACTTACACAAGATAAATTATACACCTCAAAACACGTCATTTTTTACGAAAGGAAAAAAAAACTATAAAAAATATTTAGTCTTTACGAAATAAAAGTCTCCATTCAGGATAAATGCCTTACAAGATCATTTGTTCCCTTTATTTGTAGGCAACGAAATGTGGGGTGAATAATGTCTTTGAACAACGGTGACACTAGACACTAGTGCAGTGAATAAGCAGTCACTGTTCTGCACAAGAAGAGTGGGATTCGATGACAAGGCAGGGAGCAGCAAGCGGAAGCGCAGGTGTCTTCGTCTGAGTCGGTAGCGACGGTGCGCGGCCGCCTCGGGGCCGCCAGGGACCGCGCGGGGCGGCGCGCTATTGGCCGGGACCGACGCCACGACCGCTACCACCGCCACCGCCGCTGCCGTCACCACCGCTACCGCCCCTCACGGATGCCATCACCACCGGCCCTGCCGCTATCGCCGCCGCCGCCGCCTCCAACACAACCGCCACCGCTACCTCCCCCGCCGCCTCCAACGCCACCACCGACGCCATCACCCCCGCCCTGCCGCTATCGCTACTGCCGCCTGCATCACAACCGCTACCGCTACCGCCCCCGCCGCCACCACCACCGGCTCTGCCGCTATCGTTACCGCCCCCTCCCCCACAACCACCACCGCTACCGCCCCGCCGCCTGCTCCGCCTCCACCGCTGCCATCACCGGCCCTGCCGCTATAGCCGCGGCCACCGCCAGCGCCGTCGGCCGATGTTTATCTTAATTGAGTCGGCGGGAGCGCGGGCTGACACCTCGCGGGCGGGCGGGGAGGGGGGCGGAGGGGGCGGAGCGGCCGGAGGGGGGCGGGCGGTCCGAAGACCCCGTGTCGACGCTGATGAATGCGCGGGGCCGCTGTAATGGCCACAAAATGATGATCAGACCACCGCGGACGTCGCCGCCGCCCCACGGGGGTGGGGGTGGGGGTGGGGCCGGGCCGCGTGGGGCTGCGTTAAACGCCCGCGCGATACGGCCACCGATAGGGGCGGGAAGAGAACGCGACCGCGAGCTACAGCAGGGACGTTGCTTCTCGGATCTCAAACACAGCACCAAACAACACACCAAGAAATAAAGCGAAGGCGGCCACCATTTACTGGGAATACTCCTGAATAATGAAAGGTTAGACATCAATTTTGAATTGTACAAAGAACGTTAATAAAGATAACGTTAATAATTTTCTTAATGCGCGAATGAAAAATGTTCAATATATACCTACTTACACTACAATCGATATACTTCAGGGGGAAAAAATTCTTTTTTAAACTGACGTAATTCAACCACACGAAAAGATGAACACTTTTGATAAGAATGAGATCAAACAAAGTTTATCAAACAATAATAAGACATGTTATAATACTAATATGATCGTAGTCTGAATAAAGTAAGAATATCTCGCTTGATTTCAATGTGCAGGCATGGAAACAAGACGCACAGAAGTAAAAGTCTATTCCAATTAATTTGAAACTAACGAGTTTTATTAGAAACAGGAACACTCGACAACACAAGTCATGAGATATAGACGAGTGCAGAAGCAATCTCCAAAACAATTTCAGAAGTAGTTTGAAATAAATCTTATTTATCAGGTGTGCAGTTTTGAAACTACTTATGCCACAATTTTGCCAATTTGCTGAAGTTTCCTTTGAAGGCCCTTGTGTAGATGCATCAGTCTACAATAATGTAATATAATACGCGTCTTTCCCGTCGGTACTCGTATTAGCGAACTCGTTCGCTTGCTTCAGAATACCGGAATTTTTCGGTTATTTCAAGTCAATCTACTTTAAAGGAATAAAAAGATATTATTTCCCGTAGCAATCTATTGGATACATTGGGATGTAACTGCTTCAGTATATTTGGGTAATACGATTCTGTAGAAAATAGTATGCAGGGGAGGTAACGTAGAAACTTCAAAAACAAGCTCTTCAGACAATTTTAAGCATATTTTGTTTAATAAAGAATGTGGATATTTCGAATGGCTGAGCCGCAATAAGCACTAAAAAGTTGGTATGAATAAATGATTTTTACAAGTTTATAGAGTGTTTTAATGCTTCTGTAATGAAACATTTTGCCTAGAAATCATTTATTCTTATCAACTTTTTATGCTTTTTATGCAACTCTTATTGCCGTCCAGTCATTCGGAATATCCGCGTAGTTTATTAGACAAAATATGCTTAAAATTGTCTTCAGAGCTTTTACTAATTATACTCAGACAAAAAAATGTAACATCATCTTCGAAGAAATATTAGCTCAATCATGAAACGCAGTCCTGCCGATTTACATGACTTTCTGACAACGTGACTTTTTCATTCCTTCTTTCTCGTTTCCTCTTCTCCACGGATCACTTCAAGAGATAATCGGAGTTTATCAAATTCACCGCACAACTGTAGTCTGAGGACGCGAAGCGAAAACAATTTCGGGGCGGCGTCTTTGCGCATTGGTCAGTCTGCCACACTTCACTTCCCAGCGCCCCCCAGCTTCACCTCATCGCTCGCCTTCGCCGGACCACAGGCGATGGCCCGGACCACCGATCTAGCTGGACTCAAAACTGGACTTCTCCACTTACTTTTCAAATTCATTAGTATTGTTTATAATACACTTCGCGTAACTATTCCGTTCTAGGTTGTCATATCAATACAATGAAAATATTCCTTTGTCAGAATTTAATTTTCTCAAAGAAAACACTAGTTGAGGAAACATGCTTCGTATTATTATGAAAGTTACTCTTATACAAATAATTCGAATATCTTTTGCCATTATTTCCATTCGTTTCCTCTATATCCCTCAGTATTCTTCTCTAATGTTTTCATTCTTTGTCACGCATCAGCTTCTCTCCTCATCCTAATTTCACCCTAAGCCTTCACTTTCAAAATCAATCTCCCCACCGGCTCAACTAGCATTCGCCCGCCGCCGGGACTTCCTCCTCACCCGCCTTCTCCCTTACCCTACAAACGAAAGGAATGACGAAGTGACGGCCGCTCTAGTACGTGGGAGATTCCTTCTTCATTGCAGGCAAACAATTTTCAAGAAAACGAATGCTTATTTGAGGGGCGTTTAAACACTACAACGATTTCAGATAGGCAAGAAATATGTGAAGTTCACTCGTAAATGGCGAAACAAGAAAACTAAAGCCAAATAAAACCCTCCAATTCACTTGATTCTGAAAAGGAACGCCAAGAGTATTTGAAAAAATTTAAACAAAATATAAAAACCTGTACTACAATACCATTGTTAGTTTTGTCCAGTCTTGTAACGATAGTCAACATTATAAAAGTGAAAAATAAATAAACGTTAAAAAATTGAATATTGCTATCGCAAAAAACTTCATAAGTAATTGAGACGAAACATACTCATTCTCTTTGATATTATTTTTTAAAGGTTTATAACACAATACAAACACAGACGCACAACTCACCATAAGATGAGATATAGAGAAAGCACGCGAACAGCAATTCACCTGAAAAGAAAAAAATCACAGTTGTAAATGACAATTTATGTTTTCACTACAAAGGATAATTAATAATATCTACAAAAATCGCTCCAGTATTATTGCTAATATTAAATACAGTACGAAAGTAGTGACGATCATTAACAAGAAAAATGTTTTGACAATTGAATTTTAATTAATGATGCGGCACGTTAATTAGTAAAATATAACACATTTGTTAATAAGTAATTAAGTTTACGTTTGCTTTTTAAGATTGCAATTAGAAACCAATGCTCAGACGACGTTCCAAAAAATTTATTGATCCATAGATATGCTATAACAAGAACCAGAATGTAGCAAAAAGTGGGCCACGAGCTCGTTTTAAATTCTTGGAAGTCACATTCTTACAAGGTGTTTAGTCACTAACGGCAAATCGATGGCATGCAAAGCAATTTCGGGGGAATTTAGGAGGAACACGACTTGTTCTGAACGGTTTTTATCCTTTTAGAAATAAATTAATTGATAAAATTCATTCATTTAATGTTCGAGAACAAAAGATTTCAAATTTCTACACGACACAGTTGGTTTAAAATATCAAACTAGTTGGATAGAAGTAGACCTGAACGCGTTATAACGAGAAATTTCTTAAAATATTTATTTAAAAAAATTTTATAATCACAAAAATTATGATAAACGTACAACTTCTTCTAACCATGTCTCAAACATTATTTTTATAATCTCGATTTCTTTAATCCATTCAGCAAATACTGATATTATTCCTTCTTCTGCTTCTGGTAAATTAATAGCTCTCCCCTTTAAACGGGACATATAGTATTCATTGTTTTGTGTTCAATAAATAGATTTTATTTACTTTGGTTAGGTAAAGTGAAACTTTATGGTATTATAATCAGTTTCATAATGAAGTACTTTACCTTTCAACTGTGATAATTTACTTCATTACCACACTAGTAGGGTAAAGTAATGGCGTACGTTGCCACTCTTCTTTAAAAAAAAAATATTTTGGACTTCTTTTCGTGTATCCTACTCTTTTGCCCTTTAAAAACGCTAATAACTGAGTACACTTAGTAATAACAATGTTTTCATGACTGTACGTTATATAATACCATAGCACTGCGGTGTCACTGCCCTACGGAAGCCTGCGACATGCCAGGCGAAACGTCGGCCTCTCAGCCAACGACGCGGCGTCACCCGGACAGTCAAGACGTCATGGACAGGAGCCGCAGAAGCTTATGTTAACATTTGATATCAGTGTTGTCATTAAGTGGTATTGTACTCTTTAATATAGAGTAGTGGGGCCGAACACTTCCTGTTTTCTCTTTCTCTGACTTGCTACAATAGTAAGCAATTCAAACTTTTTCCGATATGGATGGTTTGTTGTTTCACACCAACCTATAAAAATTTAATACTCAAATTAATTTTTTTTCCTGGATTTGTTGGGTAACAATGATTTTAAAGCAGCAGTTGCTGATATTTCTATTTCCAAAATAGAACTATATTTACTGTCGCGAAGTATACACCAAGTGTTTTTCAATTGTTCGTGTTGAGAAAAGTGTCGCTACTAATGAGAGAAAAAATGTGAATACTAATTGAAGTCGTAGAACGATATTTCACATACAACGTTGCACGACATTAGTGTCGTAACATCTTATTACAATACTCAATTGGTTACCAACCTCGCCCTGATTGCATCGTTTGGAAATTCTCCAATCTATTGTAATCAGATGCATTGCGACAAATATCGTAAATTACTATAATTGGCACTGCTTAGAAGTACTGACTTAATTTCTTTCTCCTTTAATCTTTTTAGCTTAAGTCACTCTGAAGGAATGAAGAAAATGCACTTGTGCAAATTCCAAATCGGTTTATTAATATATGTAGTACGACGGAGATCTTAAGATAAGAAGATAAGGATCTTAAGATAAGTGGATATCGATCATGCAGATATAGTACCAGAATATTTCAAGTTAGAGAAACTTAGTCTTCAGACAAGAAAGAAAGCTACTTTTCAATTTCATCAATTTCAGGATACATTTTATTGTTAGTTTTCAAGTACCTCCTTAAAACGTTTTCAATATTCAATCGAAGTGGTGGGTTCACATCCCTTGACCACCCACCAAGCAAAAGAAACCGTTTCGTTTGTCCGCCGAGAATGAGAAAATGTACTCGCCGAAACGATTAAATTTTTAAGCGGAAACCTCTCCGAGAATAATTCATTGTTCACGAGAAAAACGGATGAAAGCGTCGACACCTTGACCGACGAAGATCAAAAGACGTAACTGAACAGAACATAAGCGCACACAATGCATAAATGTGGAACGAAGTGTCGAAATCACGAAGCAGTCTGAATGCACGTTCTGGTAATAAAGGGAACAAAAGGCCGGACTTAAGTCAAGCCGCACAAAAAACACTCGCAGCAGAGAAAATACACTCGATTCCTAAATGAAGTGCGGATTGAACACAGGTGTGAAAAGTATAATACCTCTAGAATAAAAAAAAGAAACATGCGGATAAAGGGGCAGGAAAATACGAGGTGCCTAGACAATGAGCTTCTCAAAAAGGCACAAAAAGTCGTTGCGGGGGTGTGAACAATGACCTGGGCAGACTCGGAGGGTTGGAAAGAGACAGTGATGTCTGGAGTTCTTATTAAGGGCTGGGGCGAGCGGTTTTGGAGGCCAGTCGGCACTGGCGAGAACATTCAGAGGTGTGGATAGGTCAGGCGTGTAGTATGGCATTTCCTCTGACAGAACATGATAATGGTTTGGTTAGGTTTGCCAAAGCAGTTAAGATTGTGAGCATTTTCGCGACTACTCTACTTAGTAAGTGATGAACTAATTCCAAATTCCTAGCCTATGATTCTATTAGTGGTAAATAATTCGATAGTGGGAAATAATTCGATGTGAAATATCCATGTGATCTCTGGCCGATAGCAGCAGTAACAATAAAGGCCGTCATTAGCTGGAGCATTTGTTATCTTCATTATGACATTTAGCACATGATATAGAATATTAATAGATTTTGTTAGTCAGATTTTTTATAGATTAATTAATTACTTAAAATTAATTCGCGGGAAAGTTTTCTTACTTTTGTACTTTCAAGTGATTGAAACAGTTTCTGCTAGTAAATTTAACCGTAATTACCAACGCACTTCCAGTTTACCACTGACAATTATGAAACAAGCACACCCAATTTCTCTACCATGAAATTTTAGGTACGAGTGTCTGTTGAGAGAATTATAAACATATCAATTTTATCCTCATTACATTATCAACTTCATATAATAAGTGTTTTATCCGGAACGATAGAAGCAAAGGCATGGTCAACACTCAACAGCGGCTCTCCTGATAGGAGTACCTCCGTCATCGACATCAGCGCTGCGGGTGGGGAGGGGTGGAATTAGCATCGGCTCCCAGCGCGCCCCGGCGCCCTGCGCCGTCCGCCCGCCCGATTTATGCCCTTTCGAAGCAGCGTGTCCCCAACCCGCACTCTGCACAAAAAACGCCTCACGGCCCCCGCCCGGGCCCGGGCCCGGGCCGCCGCTAGACGCGCGGCATAAATTACGCTTTGGCTTATGGAAGTCGCCGGGGATGAAAAGGAACAAGGCGTACTTTTTGTAATCCAATTAAACTCCCCAAAGAAGCGGATAAGAATGTAAAGTACCTATTAAGCAAGGAAGAACAATATGCTAATGGAAAATAATCATTTTCTCGAACGCACCGGAGGTTAGGAAGATAAAGGAGGCGAGAAAGATAGGGGTGAAGGAGCACGGGGGAGGGGAAGGGGGAGGAAAACGAAAAAGAGGCGGGAACTTCCGTGGAGGAGGGGGTGTTAATAAATAACATTAATGGTTGCCACCCCGGTTCGCCCTTGGCTGTGAAATAGTACGACGCGCCCGTTGCCATCGGAATCCTCCGCAGACGTTCTACAAATGGAGCCAGTTTTCGGTAATCACTACGCAGCGCATCTTTTACGAAGCCCCTCCCACTACATTACGCGGAGTCGGCGCTGACCGCTGTTTCTCGGTGTAAGGATATCATTATACCCCGCTTGCCTGAAAAATGGCTTCATTAAGCCCAAACAATTTCACCATTACGGCGGAGTGTAGTTTTATTCGTTGCGGGGCCCGGAGCGGCCTCGCCAACACGTGGCGAGACCTACCGCAAATTGACAGGAGGGGGGGGGCAGGGGCGGCGCGGGCGGCGTCTTCTGAGGAGCGGCTTCCATATTTGCGAAGAGGGCGCTGCCGCCACTCGCTGTTCCCACGCGCCGGGAGCCCAAGCGCAGGCTTCACCGCCCAACCGGAATGCGGAGGGGGCTTTGGGCGGAATGTGACGGAACGCCAAATTTCCTTTCTTCCCAGTCAATTAGCTTTGTAGAAATATTCCCTATTTGTACATTAGTAGAAAACTGTCAGGTACATGAATGGATCAGTAAGGGATAGAAATAAGTTTTACTTCTGAGTTATTCAAGTTCACCATGCAGCAATCCCTTCTGAGTAATAAGCTTCCTATTCAGTATTATAGGTTTCCGTTTTTCTACCCGATTGCTAGGATAAGACCTGGATAATTGTCTTGGGTTTCCGATGATTTGTCGGTTTTTGCGAAACGTTAAACGAACTGTTCTTCACAAATCCATCAATGTGGCTCATGAATATTTATGGATGTTTATTTTTGATTGATAATCATCATCATCATCATCATCATCATCAGCAACAAGGTTTGGGCCTAGTGGCCCGTTCCGCTCTCAAGAGTCTCTTCCCATCTTGTGTGGGGTCTGCCTCTGGATCGTTTCCCCTTTGGTTTGTATTCGAGGATAGTCTTGGGAAGCCGTTCTTGTGGCATTCTGGTTAGGTGTTCCAACCAATTCTTCCTCGTTGAGTCGATCTTCTCCAGTATGCTGGAGATCTGTAGTTCACCTCTGATGTCTTCATTTCTCTTATGATCTAGTAGTGAATATCCTGCTAATGGTCTCAGGAATCTCATTTCTGCCGCTTCGATCCTTCTTCTGTCTGACCTATTGACTGTCCAGTTTTCGCATCCATAAGTTAGCATTGGGACTGCCATAGTTTTGTAAAATTTTAGTTGGGTGTCTTGTCTGGTCTTTTGTCTTAGTGTTCTGCGTATAGTACCGCACAATTTCTGGAATTTTTGGATCTTTATGTTTATATCTTTTTTGTCGCAGTATGAGATGTTAAATCCTAAATAATTAAAGTTGTTTACTTGTTCAATACTTTTTTCGTTTATCACTACTTTACATCTGATATGGTTTTTCCCCTGGAATGCCATTGTTTTCGTTTTAGAGGTTGATATCTTCAAGTTATAATTTTTCCCTGTTAACTCGAGGTAATGGGCAGCTCTCTGTAGGTCGTCTTCTGAAGTACTAAAAATGGCCTGGTCATCTGCGAATAGAGTAGTGTTTAAAATTGTATTGCTTATTTTAAAATGTGTGGTTAGTTTACTTTGCCATTCTTGAATAACATGATCGATATATATATTAAAAAGGGTCGGGGACATCGGGCACCCTTGTTTGACTCCTTGGTTTGTATATTCAGTTAGGTTGTTCGCTGTTCCTTTGTCAATACTGATAGTGGTTTTAAAATATAAGCTTTTGATGGTTTCTATGATGTGGTTAGGGTATCCACTATTACGCATAATACTCCATAACTTATGATAATTGATGAACTTTGATTGATAATTGAACTATGAAATAGATCGTGTACCCAAAACACCACACGTACCCAAAAAGAAGACTGCAGAAAATATTCTTAAGTTCGTTCTCAAGAAAATGTTCTTTTTCTTTACGTAAAGAAATATAATTAATTACTGACAACAGTTACATGACGATCATTATACTTGAGAAACTGGCACGAATAATGTATTCCAACATTTCTAAGACTGTAAAACAAACATGACTTAAAAATATTTTTTCATGGATTATATATCGCAATACAGGTATTTCAACATATATAAAAGTCACAAAAGATTATTAATAATGCCAATAATAATTTACAGGCAAAAATTTAGTGGTCATATGAACTCGAATGTACGAATTCATTCACGAAGAAAATCTCAATTTCTTACAATATAGATTTTTCTTCAAATTACTGTACATATAAATTAACTATATTAACTACATCAAATCAATCTTTGAAGATAATGAAAAGGAGATACACGAGTGCTTTTATTTTAAATATTATTCTTAATATGTCAAAAAATTAAATACTTCATAATATTTTAATGTCACTAGATATCCCCTAAAAAGTATTATTTTGATGATTTTTTACAATCATAACAGGTAAATAAATTTAAAATGTGACTTTCAATTCTACCGCAAATTGGGGTTTGAACGACCAGGTATTTTAATCACCTCGCATTCCGGGCCCTCGCCACAGACTGCACGTGTAGTCAATCCGACACCGAATTACAAAACACGACGCAAATCGGCCTCTATGATGACGCGCGATTGCAACACGTCCAAACGCACACTCTGTGCAAAGCACTGCAGCTGCAGACGCTCCCACTCGCTAATCGAAAGCGATGGCGCGGCGCAGTGAACGCGCTAACAAACGACGAGCGGGGCGGGCGGCTTCAGCGCGCGCATTTCGCGGCTCCGTTGGAAAAAGTCCCCCCACAACTCTCGGCAGCGGGGCGTCCATCCCCCGCCGAGGGCGCGAGCGGGGCGGCTCTCCGCTGCGGCGGACGGCGATAAAGAGAGCGGCTCTCTTGTGCGGCGCGGCGGAGGCGACGACTTGACGCATGAGGCGGCGGCGCGTCCACCACTTTCACACACACTCACACACACACACACACACACACACACACACAAGGCGCACGAGCTGTCGTGGCGACCGCGGCAGCTCAGTGGCGATGGGTCGGCTGCCTTTTGTTTTAAATGGTGCCTGCACTGCTGGAGCTGCCAAACTACATAGGTTCGATGTGGAAAACTCAATAATTAGGACGGCTGAAATACGATTTCTCTCATATATACTTTTCTTTATTACCTTTTCTTTTCATTTCGCATTTGTTGACTCAAAACCGTTAGGAAAACGTGTAGAAAGAGAATTTTTTTTCCCTTCCAGTTGTAAAATTATTTGATAAATACTGACCTAGTACGGAAATCAATAGGAAAATACTGATGTTATACTAGCACCTACTGGCTTGTATTATTTGTAATTTATAATTTTACAACTAGAATACTTTTAATACTCTTGTTAATGTGAACAAGAAAACAATATATTCTGCTTGGTTTAATGATGATTAGGAAAAGTAGTGGGAACGCGAGGCAAACGGAAACTATTCGTCCTTTTAAGGTTATTACTAGGGGGCGTATTTTAATGAAATGTCATTTTTTTCTTTTCGCTTTAGAAAAATGCCGTTTAGCATACAAAAATTAAATTTATGAAACGATAAAAGGAAATAACATATTTTTATATTGCATTTCTCGCCGATTTCGACTAATAGGTAATTTTGTTTGCTTTACCCCGTCATTTTTAATGCATTTTTTTGCTTTTAATACCATTTCAATGATACCTGCTTCAAATAATATGAGATGCTCTCCACAGACTTCGCTTTCTTCGCTCAGAAATTGTAATATCAGCTGTTGTATGTAATCTAAGGTCTGTGTGTCGCCTATCAGCGCCACTATCCGTTCGTCCGATTTAGAAATAACTAGCATTGTGTCTAGCATTGGTCATTTTCTATAATTTATGAATGTAAGAAAAGTACCTAATGAGCGATTTAGCTTTTGTGCCTCCAAAGATAAGCACAACCCAAACCTATAACATCGCTTGAATGCATTGTGAAAATAAACGAATTGTGCTCAGCTGTCTAGAGAGTCCCATTGCTTAATTATTAGATTTATGTGGTCGCATTCTGCAAAATGCCATTCAAATTAGGATAAATTTCATTGAGAAAGAAATCTCAATTTTTTAATATTTGAGATGTAAGACATATTCGAAAATAAAATTTGGACCAGCTGAACACTTGTTATTACATCGAACGAAAGTAAGATCTGTAAAATACATTTTTGTAATTTTAGAAGAAGAAAAAAAACAAATAAAAATTCCTTGCATCTTCTCGTCACTTGCATCAAAGTTAACGATCTTAAAGATATCATAAATATAATTTAATCATTTTGAGTGCGAAGATATATTGTATAGTTGATTCCAACATATTTCTGTTAAAAAGCCGTAAGTAACACATAAGTAAAAATATGTATAACAAGTTAATTGAAACAATGCCTAATAGGCTTAATGTAATAATAAATTATCCAAGAGAGCATGCTGTATTTTAATAATGTTACGTATATTTGTTTTACACTTAATAAAGTAATATAGTTATTATTATATTACTTCAGTATTATATATATTTAGAATAATAAAAATTATACTCAATGTATATTGTTTGGAGGCCGAGCACCGAAACAGGTACTACGTGGATCTGATATTTGTTTTATCCGAATCAAAGCAACTCCTGTACGGGGTTACAGGACGTGGCAGACAAAAACAAAAAGACGAAAGCGTACACAACTATCTGACTCTCTACTTTACTCCTTGAAAAGTAAAAAACATCGGGTTATTTCAACCTTTACACCGAGTTCCAATTGAAAGGCAATGTTGAAAGGACGAAAACATTCCAATTCGCAGAGAGGGTCTTTCTAGCTTAAGGAAAGAGGCAGTCACACGGAGCCTTGAATTTGCTCAAAAGCAAAACACTTGCTCATAAGCAAGATGGTTCTATTTGTATATCAAAGATCTGTATGCCAAATACGTGTGTAAGAAACGAATGCAACTTATTTTAAAACTTCAATACCAATCTTAATAGATTTTCTTTTAAACAACAGCAATAATGATTTTCACCGTGGTGTTCTTCTCATTCATTCGATATAAACGTGAACCTACCTCGCGGCTACATCGACTCCGCGTGATTCGCACTGGCCGACAAGCATTACTTCGCCTCCTCTCGTTCCATACAAAGTGCTCCCGCCGCCGCTCGTGGGGCCGTCCTCCCCCTCGTCGCGAGTGGCCCTCGGATCGCGCGCCCAGCGGCAGCCTCCGCGCCTCTGCGGCCGTAGATAAAGTTCGTGCCGCCCCCGCCGCCGCCCCCGCCGCCGCCCAGCCGATGTCCGATGCGGCCGCAATTAGCACTCTCTGCGGGGAGCGATGGCGGCCACAGGCGGCGGGGGCGGGGGCGGGGGCGGGTGATGTACAGTCGCTCGCGGCCGGCTCGATCCGCCGCCGCCCACAGTCCTCCCCCCCCCCCCCGGGAGGCACAAGCCGTTCCTCCTGAAACGAAGCTCACCGGCACTCGCCCCTGCAATGGTGGTGAACGCAGTGGCCACAGACAACTCCTCTTGGCACTCGTAGTTTATATATTCGTTTGCTAATTTAAAAAATTAGATCTAAACATAGTTGGTTAATATTAGCTCATCATCACGAATCCTCAACATCTGTCATTTGTTAATTAGATCGCCGGTGAATATCTAATCTTCTAATAATTAAATATGGTAAATTAAAGGTGGTGACTTGTACCAAAAATGTATTTTGCTAATGATCGTTTCGATCGCGTAGCGATCATCCTCAGAGCCTGCAGCGTCCGGGCCGAAAACAAAGTTCTGCACTTTGTTTTCTGCCCGACTTTCGGCAGAACTTTGTTTTCGGCCCGGAAGCTGCAAGCTCTGAGGATGATCGCTACACGATCGAAACGATCACTGGCAAAATAAATTTTTGATACCAGACAACACCTTTGATTTACCATATTTAATCTGTTAATTGTTTTATTAAGCAACTCGCAGGTCGTTTGTGCGTAACCTGCTTCCGAATTGCAACGACCCCTGCAATTTACCACATTAATATTAGCTAGAAAATCGGAGAGGATGAGGAGAAGATGGAGGAAAACAGAGACAATACGAAGAATAAAAGGAAACAAGAACATAAGTTTGAAAGGAAGAAGAAGAAGAAGAAGAAGAAGAAGAAGAAGAAGAAGAAGAAGAAGAAGAGGAAGAAAGATCTTTTGACGTAGTCCAATATTGTGTGTTGTGTATACACTTAACGAAGCAAGCGGACATAGTACTAATTTTTTGCGTGTGAAACGCCCGAAGTATCGGGGCCCTTACAGCCATGAAATAATAGAAACAACAATAATATTAGAAATATTTATAATGAAATGGAGAAGGAATAAGAAATAAGTGCCAGCAGATTAATCTTCCTTTCCTATAAACATTTACATTTCACGCATTTTCACGCTTCTAGAAATTTTTATATCGTAAACCAAAGACGCTTTATAAAATTAACGTTAAGCATTATCATGGATTTAATTAATGATAAAAATTGAAGTCAAATTAAGTATTTTCTTTCTAGAACTTTCGACTATTACAATAGATTTTTTATGTCACACGTTAGAATGCACACTCGAAACAAAAGCCCTTCCGCATTATCTTGGCTTTCGCCCTGTTCTTCTTTCAGCACTATAATTCCATAACAGCGAGTTAATTCTTCAGTGACGTCGTTTCTTAGGGCTGAATGTTGTCATTGAACTGTACCAAACTCTATTCACCAACACCACTTTTTCCAGAGAGACCTCACGAGAGGAATTATCCAACTTCGTCGTATTTGGGCGCTCTGTAGATTCATTACACACAGCGTGAACCTTCATTGACCTTCCATCCATTGCTCTGCTTGCACCGAGGATACGCGTGTGATATCCCTGGGAGCAGTTTGCAAGGAAAGAGGTGCCTCGACTGTCACAGGAACGGGCGGCGACACATGAGCCAGCCAATCTCGGCTTGAGTAAATACAGGGTGGCATTTGCAGCCACAGGAGCTAGTGAAGACAGAGGCGAAGTAGGAAAGAGGCAAGGCCATGTAGCTGCCGCTCAGTAAGTGACACGGAAACTCAGACGGAAGCAAAGGTTGACTCGTGGAACCGGAGGCTATGTATCAATACAATTTTATTATGCCGATTGTATTTAAGAAAAACTATTACAATGCAGATATGGAAATACATTAACTTATTCGCGTTAACATGGGGTAGCAGGTATTGTTCCTCACAATGAAACACGCGCAGTAAGATACATATGGCGTTTGTTTTCTTCCTCACTTTGCTACGTAAGTAGTAAGGAGAGAGTATTGTAATTGTGAGACTAAAATAGGTGATTTTTTGATAGAAAACTCTTATTGTCAAGCCCTGGTATCAACATAGCGAACAAATCTTATTCCTGTATTTAGTAAATTACTTCCCCTGACTCGTTTTGTGATCAGAATGTTCTGTGCGTCCTTAATACCCAAAATTGACTGAGAGCGAAACGTCTATAGATTCGTCCGTCAAACCGTCCGTCCGTCTATCCGTCTAACCGTCTATCCGTCCGTCCGTCCGTCCGTGTATACGTCCCTCTGTCTGTTCGTTCATCTATCCGTCTGTGGGCAATGCGCCTACACTTTTCAGACGATTTTCTCCAAAATTGATAATCCCCAATAAATTAAAGGCCTTCCGGGTTGAAAACGGTTATTTATATTTTGATTTTGAGAGGAACTTTGCACGACGCCCCAGTAAGATATTCAAATGCTCTGAAAAATGGTACTAACGTTTTATTAAATTTTATTCTCAGTAAGCGTAAAAGATACGTAAAAAAATTATGAAAGTCTCTTCTTTTTATAAATCCCTGATTTTTCGAACACTGAAGATTCTTCGGCGTCTTTCTACAGCTACAGCTACAAATGCTGAAATATTGAAGACATATGTTTCATCAATGAAATCGGTTGTTCGAATACAAATGTTGAAATATGTACACTTTTTCAAAAACACGAGTCATTTTCTCGTAATTTGCGTGAAATACAGACAATTTTTTAACAAATTATTTTTCGAAAACGGCTTCAATTTTTTTCCTTGGATAGAGCAAAAGGCAATACAAAAGGCGGCCCGGTGTCATGATCGGCAAATTTTCGAAAACTGGAAAACATTAACGTTGCGTAAAATACGGTACTCTTTTTTACAATTAAATCTTGACAATTACGATGTTTTGTTAAGAAAGTCTGTCCTAAAAATTATGTTCTTTAACGTTTAAAACACGAGTATATTTTGCCAATTTTCTGTGTGAAGTTAATTCAACTTATTTATTTTTCTCAAAAACGGCCCGAAGTTATATCTTCAAATTTCTTTCTCGGGTACAGTTACTGTCGTTTTACAGTACGGCAGAGATTTAAATTTCAATAAATCTTCTCAATTTTCGAATATTGCAACGGTAATAAAGCGATAAAGTATGTATTATTGTAGCACCATTGATGTATACTTGAGAATCCAGAAACATTCTGGCATCTCATAAAACATGTTCTCTTTCATATGTCAATACCATATTTAGATTTTATTTCAAACAATCTAATTTGACAAAATGTACGATTTACAAAATCGTAATACTAAACATCAGAGGTGCAAACGCGGTATTTACAAACGCAATCCACCATCAATTCGATTATCGCTTTCTTTTCGAGAACCACATGCGAACACACAAAGCCGCCGTCTCCGAAGGTGTCAACACACGTCCGCCAAAGCTCCCGCCATGGAGATCGGTTGTAAAACAAGAGGCTCGTTGTGCAGTAGCTCGCTCTTACGTCAACCGCCGCTGCTTTACGATGCACATTCGAGCGCGCATAATGCCACAGGGATTTACATTCATGACTGCGTACGACCGGGGCGGTATGCAAACACGGAATGAACGCGCAAATTGCCGCCAAGTGCCCGCGCCGCCCTCGCGCCAAACGACCGCCGCGCGGCCGCCCGCCGTGTGGGCGCGCTAATTAATATCTTGTCGGATTTCGACTCTTCGTGCCTATTTGCAAGACTGGTTTTAACGCGCCTAACAGAATAATTTCTCGGAACGGGCCACGATTTTGTAAACACACGACGCAGGCGGAAAAAAAAAACAACGGGAAAGAACGCGGCCGTTCCCAGCGAAAAATCTGACGTTAACGGTTGATGTAACGTCGTAACTTTGCGCCTGAAATTAGCGGGCGGGAATTAAGTAACATAACTCCACCGCTTCGTTAAGTGTTATGGGCGCTCTCGGGGGCGGCTGGCGAGCGGCGCGGCTAAGTGGACGCGAATTTCTGCGGTGGCTGTGGCGGCGGCGGCGGTTGCTGCGCCGGGAGGGTTAGAGGCAGTGAAAGAGACAGCGGCGGGGGCGGGCGGTGAAGTGGGTGGGGGAAGCGGGGGAAGGTTTGATGGTGATGGCGGGGTCGGGAGCGGGAGCTAGGCGCAACGAGAGGGGCACGGGGCGAGGCGGGGGCGGGAGCGAGAGTGGGGTTGTAGAGGGGGGGTGACGGCAGTGGATGTGGTAGTGCATGGGTCGACAACTGCCAGTGACTGGTGGTGGTGGTGGTGGTGGTGGTGGTGGTCTGTCAGCTGTCTGGAACGAGATAGAAGCAGCAATGTTGTCGCTCTGACTCGACTCAACGAAATACGTCGCTGGCAACTGTGATGGTATACACGGCGAGGAGTTAGAGGACATGGTGAAATGTACAACTGGAAATGGAAAGAGTAGGAGGAGAGAAGGCTTGGGATACTGTACGAGTATGTCAAGGGAGATGGTAGTGGAGCTTGCTCGATATCTTTTTATTCTTTTAAGTCGATAAACTAGTATACGGCAGCTTGAATAGAACACATTTACCCAGCCGTAAAATATACTCATGAATAAAACTTAATGAAACTTGAAGTAAGGAAGATGTATAATAAACGCAGATAAATATAAGTTTCAAAAGGTAAATACACATATTAACACTAAATCACATAAATAATTGGAGGTTAGGATAAATAGAGGAGATTCGAGAGGAGGGTAGGGCAGGATATGGAAGGTAGCCAATGCCACTAGAAAGGTATGGAAACTGGTAAAATAGAACATTTGTCAATGACTTTTTTCAATTTAACATTGCCTTCGAATTACAAGTTTACGAACATGATAATTTGCTTCAATATGAACCAAATTTCACAATTACAGTTTCATAATCGATCTGTTTTAATAAAAAATAGTTAAACACATGCGAACGTATCTTATGTGACAACCACTGTTTTAAAAGTGAAAATAGCTTTATAACTAATTTCCACTTCGAACGGTCGGGTTCGAACGATGTGTTACTTCATAGATTCCCGATACTGTTCGTGGGTGGACATTCTAATATTGCTAAGCGTTTATTACAAACAAAAAGTATAAGATCCGTGCGATTAAAATTGCACAGAATATCAAAGAGTAGATTTGATTAACTACATAAACTTCGACCTTCAGCAGTATTATCATCACACGTCCTACGTGAGTATCCGAAAAAATAAACTTAAAAACTGTAATAAAAAGTGAAAAAGGATTTGCAGGTCAAGAAATTAAAGATCACCGTCCAAAAAACATAACTCAAGTCTATACAAGAAGTTGTAAACTATGTTTTAAAACCCTAAAAATCACAATACGTGAGATATAAACGATAATAACGATTTTTGCAACGTGGCGAGGTTACAGGCTGCATGAACATCTGCATATTCGTTCGAAGTACTATGTACAAAATTCTACATTTTTCTTCTTAAATATGTTTGACACACTGAGAGGAGTTTCCCTTTACCAGCATTTCAGGGATTTTGTTTTGGTGGAGTGTTTTACAAATAGTAACAAATTCAGAGTATATTATACCATATGTACAGAATGTTTCAGAATAAATGTTGCAAACTCCTAGGGCACGTAGAGGGGTCCAAGATGATCCATTTTTGTCACAAAATATGCAGTAGGAAATCTTTTAAAACAGTCACATATGTGACATTGTCCCTGACAGGTAGGCAAGTCATCTAGTACTGGTTTGACAAGTACACTAAATCTCTTGATCACGTCCGAACACGTGCTTGTGAAACACTAGCACACGATTACTTGCCAAATAAGTAGTGGCAAATGTCGCCCGTGTAACTTTGTCACATGCGATTTCTCACCACATGTACGCTGACTAGAATTGATCACCTTCGATTCACCTGTGAACCCTAGAAGTTTGTATCATTTAATTTAAGACACCTATTGAATAGAAATTTTTTCGTATAGATTCACAATTAAAGGCATAGTTATAATACTTTTCGGCGTCTAAATTATTGCAATATATTTTGATACTTTCGTAATATTCGAAAGAAACAGTGCCCACCGGCGTTGCGCCTCGTCGTCCCAGCACCATAAAACGAGGCCTGCTAACACGGGCCCCGGATCCTCTTTAACCCTGACGGAATCCGCAACGGGCGGCTTGTCAGCAGGGCCGGGGGGGGGGAAGCGAGGTCGTTCCCCTGGGCGCCGCGACGTCGGCGTCGCCGGCGCCGGCGCCTGCCTGCCTGCGCCTGCGCGCGCGCGCCCCTCAAATAAGGCGCCGGCGCCGCCCAAACGCCGCCCACGCGGCGTCGCGACGCCAACGCCGAAGCCGCCGACGCCGCGCGCGCGGCCGCCGCTCAGCGCGTTTCGTTTTTCCAGGCGGGGAATCGCCCATCCCCGAGGCTCAGGGCGGAGCGCGCTCGCTTCGCATTGGGGAGGCCCGGGTTCAATCCCCGGCGCGGCCACCGTGGCCAAGGTTTGCGTGGTTTCCCCTCGGTCGCACTCGCGAGAGCCGGGATGGTCCCACTCAAAGGCCACGACTGCGAATCCGGCGCGGCTAGCCGAATTCGTCAACCACGTGAAAGTTAAGCGGATTCGATATATTGCGAATTCCTGGTAGGGTGACCGACCAAGAATCGCGGGCACTGAGGTCTATTGTATAAGGGCTAAATACAAATATAAAATCACCCATCACGTCAACTGCCGCATATTCAATAGTTTATTTAGTAAAGACCACAACTACAGTCTGCGATTATTAGTTAAGCTCACAATTTCATAGAGAATGTGCTTACTGTGAAGATGTAAAAACATCACATAACCGTAGTTTAATATAAAATTAGAATATATGGTTCTCAGTTTATTTTGAAAAAGGCCACTTTTACGGAATTGCGATGCATTCTAACTACCTGCCAGTTTACCCGGCATGCTGGTTTGAATAGCTGATAGAGAAGAGGCATTTTCAAGCTAATAGATTAAATTACTTACAAAGTTTGTGACGAGCAAAGAGGATTTAAATAAGATTCTTCAATTTACCAATCGTCAATTATCTTATCTCCACTAGTATCAACTCATCAAATCATTGATGATCTCTGATTTAAGTGTAAATACGAAATATAACTGAATATATTCTAGGAGAATATATATGAGTAGTATTTTGACGATCCCAGTTCCTTCTACAGTTAGCCATAAAAATTCTACTTCCACAAAGTTCTTACAAACCCTAATAGTATAATAAATAATTTATTATAATCATAAGCCTTTTTGCATAAATAAAAGTTTTGAAAACGGTAGGAGTGAGTTTTTGAATCTGTGTGAATGCAATAAATCAACATTATAAACACGTTGCATACGATGTTTCTTCTATAACAGAGGATGTGCATTTGTGTAGATGGGCATTTGCAAACACTCAAACAAAAAAAGGTTTAAGTCTCGAGTTCTCTCTATTTGTACGTACTGTTCATCAATGAATGAGTGTTGGTTGTTATCTTAGAACATTTCTCGGAGAAGAGCTCATTGCACTGCAATAGACGTAACTTGAGAAATGTCAGACGTAAGACTCTGCCAACTCGCCGACATCGTCTTTGCCGCCCCCGATCTTGTGCCGCAATCCTCCCCCACAACGGCCCGCACGGCGCTCTCGAATTACGAGCTCGTCCGTCACAAGCACAACCCGCCCCTTCGGCGTGCCTGCTTGCTTTAAAATTCTCCATTTCATGCAAAAGAAATTCTAAAATGCGTGAAAGAAAATGTATTTAACTTAAAAAATACAAAATTTGAGAGTTCTAAAAGAGGATTGTGAAATTAATAAAATTCGCAAATATATTTATGTACAATTTGACATCGTTGATAGCTCCAGAATATATGTCACTCATGAAGCTGAAAAATGTCGTAACCGGCATAATCTATGAAATTAGATTTTAACGCCAATAAATTCCACTTCTAAGAATACACCTTACATATTCCAAAATAATATTTTCCTGCTTAATTTTATAAAAACGAAATATTGTATACCAATAATTTCAAATATTCAGGCAAAATGTTGTATGGCACATAGATAAAAAAGCAATAAAATTATCAAATACTATTCATTGTAATGATAAAGTAAGAATCTAGCAACATAAAATAAGTTTATTTATCCAAAGTCAATTTGAAACTCTGAAGGCTTATGTTTTTCGGCTCTCCAACAAAATTTAGTTCTTGTGGGTTACGACGTTTTGCAGTTTCATGAGCAATATTCGTTTTCTTCGTTTTGATCCTTTTCATTATTTATTTCATGATTTCCCAAATGTTTTCCGACCCATTAATGTACAGTTCTAACGTCCATCGCATATTATGAGTAAAATTGGACTATCTCGTGATATTACTGCAGGCCGTAGTATGCATACCTTAATAAAATTAGCCATTTGGAATGAGTTTAATATCACCTCAAAAAGTACATCTAGAAGTGATAAAACAGTTTTGTGAATTTTGATCTTCTCAATGACATTTAGATGTTTAATTTGTTCACACAAACTAAATAAAGTGTTCAAAAGAACAAATGTTATAGAACTTGGGTTTTTCATCACTTTAAGACAAAACCTTCGCAAATATTATTTTACATGTCCGATTTCAAATAATCTTATAATATTGATGTGTAGAAAAAAAAAGTTTTTTGAAATGTATGGAAGACCAATGATGGGAGAAGTGAATTGTAATTTCAAGTTAACTGGTAAATAGGTAAATGCAAAAACCAGATTATCGAAGTAAGTGGTCTTGTGCTTGGTCTAAAGCAATGTCGAACGTATTAGGCAGCGCGAATCACAACTTAATTCTTGCCATTCTGAGTCATTTTATTGGCACAGAGAATGCGAGTTCTACAGCGTAAAATGCAAAACAACAATAAATACGCATTTCAAAGAATGTTCTTCAGAGATAGGTCGATTAGAAATGGTCTGTTTGCAGAAAGGTGCTATTAAGTCAAGTATTATATTTTGTTAGTCATCCAAATAAAAGTGTTCCGTTTAGTTATTCGCATATGTAATGTGCTAAAGGAGTATCGCAAGTGAGTAACCTCCCCACACATGTATTAATCAACAAACGCACTTGTTATTTTGAATTGAAAATATTGTAAATAAAGAAATTAATGAAATTATTTGAAAACAAATTATTAAAACAAATAAAAATATTCAAGGACAATACAAAGCATTAGCACTCAAGAAATATCTGTAATGGTTTTTACTGTTACAATTTGGTTACAAGACAATATTAAATGCCATGCCCTATATTTTAAATTTTCACATTTGGCTTTATTGAACACTGATTGTGAACATTTAGTAAGTGAACATTCTTTATGATATTACCATTTCAAAAGGTGGACCTAAACGTTCAGAAAATATATTCCTAAAATTAACTTCTTAGTATCGGAAATAATCATTGACAACCTGAAAATGTTTTCTAGTATCATTCAACTCGGTGCCACCTAATTTCGGCCTTTGATTTCCTTCTCCCTCGACTTTTGCAAAGGCTTTTCTCGCGCGGAGTTTAGGTCTGCTGAGAAGGCGACACCCAGAAGTGCAGACTGGCTGTTCCCGGGGCAAAGGATACAGGCGCCGTTCGTATAAGGAGAGGTTCGCTGCGAGCGAAAGGGCGTCGACCCACGTTCCTCCAGTGTAGCCGTTCCCTTTTCGGGTTCTTACACAAAAGTAATTACAATGGCTTCGCCGAAAACGTCCACGCAGTTTGAGCATCACGGTTCTCTTGACAGCGTGTCTTTGGTTTGAGGTGAACATTTTCAAACAACAAAAATTCTTTCCAGATCAAGTCAGAGTTGTTCATGTTTCAAAAAAGAGATAAATACTTTATTATTGAATTGACAAATGGTTTCGTAGGTTTTTAATCAGCAAGTACAAGACATCAAATCGAAAAGCCCTGATCTAAATTTGGTGAGGAGTAACAGTATCCGCATTCCGGGTTTTTATTACTAAATATACGAACATTTCGACATACTTTTTCCGAAAAGCAGAAAGGTTACGCAAAAGTGATTGTCCAATTTCGTGTTAAAGAACGATTATTATAATTCGTGAAACAGAGGTTAAAATTCGGTGAAGGAGATATTCTGGCCATTTATTGCACGTTGTACCAACTTCTTGCACAACTCCTGGAGTTAATTCAATTGAATTAAAAGCGGATGCGTCTAGTTGTCGAAAAAGTATCAGCATACACTCTGGCAATTGCATGGCTAACATGAACGTGATGAGTTTTAAAGGAAAGGTGAAATTGTTATGTCGCCATCCGGGGCCATCCATACCTTAAGGTGGTGAGTTTGTACCAGTAGCTAGCCAAACACTCGACCATTTATTACATCTACAGATTAACAATAGCTGCATGTAAATGTGAATGCAGCAATAAATAATTATTTGTAAATAGTTAAAAGAGAAATATTGAATAGTTGCCCCCCAAAAACCAATGTTTACTAATATATTTAATCTCTCGCGTGATTTTTCATTTTCATAAATTAGCAATACCTAATATAGGTTAGGTTGCCTTCCTCACCCATATTTTTCTTTCTTTCATCGTTGAATATTAGTCCACTCTATTTACAATGAAAGTAAATTCTTGTCATATTGTGTGTGGTTATGCGTAGTGCAAAATTTTAAGTTATGATGGTTTTATCTAGTACCCCCAGAGAAACAGTGGTGACAATATCATGATTTTTAGAGCATTCCCCGGCCAGTAGACAATCCGGTTGCGATGAATTTCAGTCATTTTTTTATCAATTACTCCTCAAAATGCCCGGTTAAGTATGATACATTTAATACTATCTGATTCCCAAGAATATCACTACTTACTGAATAAAAGAAAAAAAAAGTATTTTCGCCGCGTAACTTCTTCAATAACTTAAAAAAAGACCTATGCCTGCGAAAGCTTTCCCACAAAAGCCTGTTCAAATTTAAACTTATTTAATTAAAAAATTAGTTTGGTAAGCGCGTTTTTTTCTCACAATCTTGAAGATCAGAGATTTTTCTTTCATTTAAAGTATTTTTTGTGCGTACTTGACCGTGGTCGATCTAACGAACATAGTAAGTTCAAAGTAACAGTCGTTAATCCCACTTTTTTTCCTGACAACGTAAGGAATTGTCTCTGCAGAGGAGAAGTAGAGCTAAATATAACCCAAGGTCATCGCGGAAACCGATCGCCGCCGTGTCTCCTTTCTCGCCCTTGCATCGCTGCTCACATCTGCCGCCCCCGACGGCGCCTCCCGTGGCCCTCGCCCCACCGCCGCCTGCGTGAGCAGCTCCGCCAGCGGCCGCCCCGGCGAGGCGTCGCCCCCGATTCACATCTCCGATTACCCGCCGCTCCACTTGTCCGTCCTCAATCGCGACCTGGGATCTCGATACCCATCTGTTTATTTATTTACGCAGCGGAGAGGCGCCCCGCCCTCATTGGCTGCCTCGGCGACTGAGCGGGCGCTGGCAGCAACGCTAGAGGGGCGATGAGGGAGGGGCAGTGGTGAATTGGTGGAGAATGGAGCGGTGATGATGGAAGAGATATAATAGGGGGTGATGATGTAAGGAAGATAATGGAGGATGATGAAATGGAGATAATGGAGGAGGAGGATGAGAGGGAGGTAATGGAGATAATGGAGGAGGAGGATGAGAGGAAGGTAATGGAGGAGGAGGAGGATGAGAGGGAGGTAATGGAGATAATGGAGGAGGAGGATGAGAGGGAGGTAATGGAGATAATGGAGGAGGAGGATGAGAGGGAGGTAATGGAGATAATGGAGGAGGAGGATGAGAGGGAGGTAATGGAGGAGGAGGATGAGAGGGAGGTACTGGAGGAGGAGGAGGATGAGAGGGAGGTAATGGAGGAGGAGGAGGATGAGAGGGAGGTAATGGAGGGTGGTGATGAATCGAATCATTTCAAGCAAATCATTTGTGTCAGTACGGCAGGTGCTTCGTGTGGTTGCCGAGGTAGATATGCGACATCCCTTCATTCATGTCGGATCGAAAAGTAAACTCACAAGTAAATTCAAGTAAATTTAGAACGATCTCAAATAAAATATTTATTGAAACATAACTACAGACATAAAATATTTGAGATTCAAAGATTGGCGTTATGATAAAGGAAAATAAACGTTTATTTGAAGTGAAATACTTTACATACACAAGACTTACGTACGTAGATGCTGTTGTCTTTTTAACTTAGTGAATATGCAAGAGAAAAACATGAAAGTCAGCAAAACATTGAGTCTCCAATTCACACCAGTAAACATCATTGGGGATGTGCATATGTACTTCGCTTTCAAGCAATCTTCTCAGTTAGTATTGGCAATAACCACACTCTATTACTGAAACAAAAATACTCGGAGACTCTACACGGAGATCGCGCTTTTAATAGGCACCAGAAGGAGGGGATTTTAATGCAAGGTAGAAGAGGAGAGAGAGCGCGAAGCGACTGAAAGCAAAAAGAAGGGTGCGGAGAGGGCGTGTGGCGAGAATGAGCAGAGGTGCGCCTTTTCCACGGAGCAATCTCGGCGCTGCTATGCCCTCTGCACCCGGGATTACTGCGGATTGGAAAAAATCATCCGCCGCCTCGAAATCCCAGCCTCCCCTCCCCTCCCCTCCCCCTCCCCTCCCCGCCCTCCCTACCCCCTTCCTTCTCCGCTTCGGAGGCCCGGCCCCGCTTTCCCTGCGGACCTGGCCGCTCCGCAGTCGGGTTCTTCAACTCTCCAACCCTGACCGTATCGCGTAGAGAAAGTTCAAAATCCGCTGCAAATGCTTCGTCATAAAGTACAGAGTTACGCAACTTCAGAAACACTAATCGAACGTTTTTGATTGGTCCGAACCTGCTGTTTTGACACTACTTGTACGTGGCTGTTGACTAAGAATACCAACAGTAATTGTAATATGAAAACTATATATATATATATATATATATATATATATATATATATATATATATATATATATTATATTTACGATGCTAATTAAATAAACTAATAAGCAATATGCATTTCAGAAAAATACTATGCACATTATCCAACACGGGAACAGATCCACTCCGTTATTAAAATATAATGTAAATTCGAAGTTAGTTCTAATTCGGGGAGAAAACGGTAGTAACTGGCAATAACTTAGCAAGCAATTGTGAACATGGTTTTCTTGGTACATCGTTGGTATTTTGTAGGCTAAAATATTTCTTGTGTTTGACTACATAAGGGAAACTGGCAAACATTTACAGTGTCATGCCTACCGTATAGTAGTAAGTTCAAGTAAAATCTTTTCTCCAGCACAACTATTTCTATACAATTTGAGACTATACCGAGAATGTAAAAGGCAAGTAATATTAATTTTAACTATGACATTTAATGTATTATTTGGATTGTATAATTGTAAAGAACCTGTTATAAGTATTGTACTTCAGCTTCTGGGTCAATGACCCCCATCTCGATCAGGTTTTTGTCCAGTTTCCCTGATCCATTGGGCAAATGCAGAAATGTAAGATAGAATTATTGATGCTACAACGGAACATACTTTCTCGAAATATTAGAAACAGTATTGTAATTTGCGGAGTTCGAAGCTTTCGATTGATTGATTAGAGTTCCCGGGCGCGTCAGCTGCTAAGGTCATTCGTTCCGTAAGTACAGCGAGGTGGTGGCGATATTCTTCGTTGGATGGTAAGATCTGGCGCCGATGTACACATTGGCATGGAGGGCTACCCACAACCAGTTATATCCCCCCAGCGTGACACTACCCCAGCCAGGACAAGCTCTGAGCTGCCGACCTGTTTTGCGATACGTATGACCGTGACGTGAATGTAAGTATGCGTGTTTAAGGAAGGGGTGAAGGCAAAAAAATCGCGTGTATTGCTCGCATGCGTGGTTCGCTTCTAACTGCTCTGACAAGCGCCTGGTGTTGATGGGAGAAACCACACTCGATCAGAACAGCGAGCCGTTAGCGATCTCCTGAATTCGATCTAGCTTTCTAGCTAGTGTCGAAATTCCTACCGGCGACAGGACTCGAACGCTTGGCCCTCGTGGTCGATGGCAGTGCAGTGACTTCAACTTATGTAATGAGCCACCAGCAAGCCTCAAGAAAATTAGCGACTCGCGATGGGTGGCATTTTGTGATCTTTGGTCCCATAAGCTGACCACGTGGTAATAAGTTAATTGTTTGGCTCGAAGCCAGCAGTCGTTCGCGAAAAATTACCAGGTAGCGACTTCCGGACGTTTCTGCCAGCCTGTTTCGCAGGGGAAGAGGAGAGGCAGAATGTAAACTCTACTGCATCTAAAGCCCGCTTCCCACATTTTTTCTATACCGCATTATCCAATGTTTTATCTGAATTACCACTCAACTTTTCGGCAAGGAACACTTGATTAAGAAATTGCTGGTAACGAAATTCAGAAACCTAGTTTAGTTACCAGTATTTCAAAATCACTTGTGTTAAAATAATTAGTCAAATATACATTTTATCTAACATATCTAATTTCTCTGAGTTTGAAACATAATTAAGGTTGATGTTATCAATTAAAAGTTTGCGTACAGAGAGAGACTAATCAACATTGGTTGAATATTATTTGATTATTTAATCTCAGACTTTTCGTAAATCTAGAGAATACATAACAGCAAAATTATCGTTGTACATCACAGATCCTGTATACCCCTTATAATTTTGCTATCCAGGCTCTCCTCAGTGCCTCTATCCCCACCTCTCGCAGCAGCTAGCACTTACGGGGCCACGAGAAGGCTCAAGTACGTTGTATGCACGTCGTGCAGGTGCACGCTTCCGCCACGACCCCTTGCAACGCAGGCGCTGGCGACGCTGAAACCGCCCGTCCCCGCTGCAGCGCCTGGCGCCCCCTATCGCGCCTGGCCCGGCCCTGCGCCGCGCCGCGCGGCGTCTATTAGGGCGGGCGGCGCGTGAGCGGAATGCGGCGCCAATTAGGCGGCGCACCGCGGCGGCGGCCGACGCGCCAACGCCAGGGCAACTTCCACAGCGATAGAGGCCAACTCGGACCGCGCGTGCAGCCTGCATCAGCAGGCGCAAGCACCTTTATCTGCTTACCAGCAGTTTAGATGTATTCCGATCTTTATCCCCCTGTTTTTTTTAGCCCTGCGGGTACGGTTTGTTGATGGTGAGGGATAAAATGACGGCACACTCATATAGACAGAGAAATACACCAACGCTCGAGGCGGGAATCGAACCAGCGATCTTCTGGTCCGAGATCGCTACGGCACTGCTGTCCTAACGATCCCAGCCATCTTCACCGAATTCGATAGCAGGTGCAAGTACCTTTATCTGGGGAGGATTAGAAGTTTAGATGAATCCCGATTTATATCCCCCTAGGTTGTTAGCCGTGCGGGTATAGATGATGATGATGATGATGATGTGATAGTGAGGGATAAAAGGACAGCATACACATAGACATAGAAAAATACACCCATACCAGGGGCGGGACTCGAACTCGCGATCTTCTGGCCCGAGGACGCTACGGCACTACTGCGCTAACCACCTCGGCCTTATTGACCAGATTCGAGAGCGATATTCAAAGAGTTTTTTTTACATAAGGGACAGTCAGAAAGAAATGCATTCTATTTGTTTACTTAAATGAAGTTAGTTTTGAAAAATTTTGAATTTGGCACCATTTTTTAATCCACCTCCTACAATCCACCGGAGTAGTAACTGTCTCTGTCGACATGTGGCAGCACAGCAGTCGTTTGAAAAATGGCCCTCCTCGATGTTCGTAAGAGACCGCATTGTGGCAGGTCGTTGACTCTTGTCACTCCGCGGCAACATTCAGCAAGTCGATGACATCATTCGTGGCGATCGCTGGTTGACTGCACACAAATTGAGAGAGATAACGCGACACTATTCATCGGTCACATTTCGCCTTCTGCATTCAAGAATCTAATCACACAATGCTGTCTCTTACGAACATCGTTGCCGGCCATTTTTCAAACGGCTGCTGTGCTGCCACATGTCGACAGAGACAGTTACTACTCCGGTGGATTGTAGGAGGAGGTTTAAAAAATGGTGCCAAATTCAAAATTTTTCAAAACCAACTTCATTTAAGTAAACAAATTTGTTTACTTAACACAACAAGTTTGAGAAAGTGCCAAATTCACATTTTTCACTTAACTAATTTTATTTAAGTAGAAAAAATAGGAATATCTTCTGACTTTCCCTTGTAGATGATATGCAGATTTCTTAGTGGTGGATCTCCAGGCCAGGGCCCTGTTTTTAATTAATACTATGAGACACCGCAATGATATTACAGTAAATTACACATTATACATTACTGGTCACGTGATTGTTAATTACGTTTTATACTACACTGTGCAAAAATTATATCTGACGAAAGACTGTCGTAGGTATGGGTTGGTTCTGTGACCTGGTTTGGACAAGGTTGTCAAATAGCCTATTGTTAAAACGTTCTCTCTCAAATTTGGGCATGTGTTCGCTGATACTGTCTTGGAGAGTTCTTGCCCTGGCTGTGGCGGTGCCACGCACCTGTAGGGGGAAATCCCTGAACCCTGGAAAGCCGAGGTATCGGTCGGTGCCGTATCTCACCAATACGAGTGGGAGGGGCACCCCCACACTTAGGCATAAAACATTCCCTATACCGAACTCATGATCATAGCTGCTGATCTGCCCAGCAACATCAATGAATCATTTTTAGACCCAGCCAATCAGTCGCGTGTTACGGCCGTCCACCGCGCAATCGCCCATCCGCCATCGCGCTTGGAGGCGAGTGCGCGCGTGGCCTCCGCGTTCCACCTGCGGCGCCGCTTCGCCCACTGCCCGCCGCGCGTGCGCGTGACCGGTTTCAAGTGCTGCGCCTTAAGAGGCGCGGCGCTGGGGAAGGGCAGGGCAGAAATAGCGCACTGGGCCCGTCCGGCCCGAAAGGCGCGCAAAGACCAGACGGGAACAAAGGACGTAACGGAAGGGAATAGTACGCTAAGTAATTTGCGGTGTCGCGATCAGGGTTTTGATGAAACCGTTAGGCCATTTGAACGATGGAGTTTGTAATGTTTGAGTACCCATGGACATAGCAATGATTAGCTATTGCACTGCATCACATACCACTGGTCACGTGATATTTAATCACGTTTTACGTTATGCTGTGCAAATATTCTAATAGATGAAAGATCTTCCTGTAAGTATGAGTTTGGTCTATATTCTGGTTTGGATATGGTAGTACCCTATGGTTGAAACGTTCTTCCTGAAATGTGATGATGTGTTCGCTATGACACTATCTTGGAGAAACTTGGTTTACATGTCCGAGATTCTGGTAATAATTCCGGCAGATATTTCAGAATCTGAGAAGCACAATATTTGTAAGCAGTGAGGACGCGCTTAATCTTTGACTGAGCAGCGGGTTGCGTAGAGCTCATAGGCATTTGAGTCGACATAATTTAATAAATTATCGATAACGCCTACACATGTCCGATTTAATTCAAACCATTCCTTAAACAATCCCATCACTAATAAGGACAAAATGCGAAAATGTCCGCGTAATCGGTTGAGGTTTCTGTGTCTTCGTGCAACACACATACACACATTATCATTTAATTATATAATTATGTATCTAATTCCTATGTAATGACTATTGCAGACAATAGAATTTAATAAAATTTTCATAAGTCTTACGTTAATCATTCAGTCTCTAATAACTATTGAAAAAAATCTTTATTAATTTGTCTAGATATTAGCGGTTACATGATCAGTTCAATGAAAACAGATTTAAAAATGTATTTATGTATTATTTATAACGAACTGTTTAATTTCGTAAAACATATTCGGCATAACTCTCTATGAGAATGTTCGGATGCCAACATCCTTCGATTCAGTTTGCTAGACCTCTGCCTCTAGGCTTTAACATCCATGACACCCGTTTACGCCTTTTTCACTACATAAGAGTGGTTCATAAAAATAAGTTTCCAATTCTCCTTCCTTTTGGTTCGGTACTTTCTGCCATTTGGCCCCATTTGATGCCATTGTTGCCATTTGGCCCCACTGCGCGAGCAGAGGGCGGGTACCGTCGCGTTTGCGGCAGGTCGACAGCATACTTCACGGGCCTTCTGCCTGGATTGCGCACGTCAACGCGTCGGCGGCACGGCCTTGCCGAAACCATATCAGGAAAATGGCTACTTGGGAGGCCCGTTGCCGCCAATTGTTAAGGACACCACGCCACAATACCCGGCTCTGCCGAGCCACGACAGAACGACCCGGAAAATAAATCAATAAAAACCCATGCGGAGGACGGTGTCTGGAGTGAAGATTGTTGTTTTTTGTGATGTACGTACGCGCGCTAGCGCTTGTGTATTGAAATCGTGACTGGTTTCTCAAACAGCTCCTAAAGGTGATGTTGGAAGCAAAAAACGCCGGTTAATCCTCTTTGCTTGCATTTCAACTTAGCCATTAGTTTTCTCATTTCGGTTTCTTCTGTGCTTTTCACTCTTCAACTACATTACCTTACTTATTATTGTTTTTCTACTGCGCTGTGAACGGTTTGTTGGCGTACTGCAGCAGGAAATGTGGTGAATGCAAATGAGATAATGCGATGTACTGATTGTCGGCGAGTGGCCATGTCTATGCCATCCATGTCCCACACACATATGACTGAAACACTCGAGCCTTATGTGGGACTCCGCGCCGTTCAGGTTCCACTTCAATCACCCGCGCCAACTCCGCAGGCACCTGCGCTTCACTCTCTTCTTTTATTCCGCGCAAGCTCTGTACGTCGTCTCGTCCTTCATTTCCCCACACACTCGACACTCTCGCTTCCGCCTCATTTCACTCACTGTCGCTCCCCGCGGAACGCCCGCCATGTTGCTTCCTTTTATCTAAACAGACGAAAATTAACCGCGCCCTTCATGCGCAGGCACTCTTAGGCCCTTCGCCTGGAGTCGCCCTTCAGGACCCCTCCGCCCCCCTCCCCGGCCCTTGAGGGCGCACCGCCGCTCCGCCTGCCGCGAGCTTTTCAATCGTGACGAAATGATTCCGTGGCCCTGAATAACCGTGTAATTGCGAGGAATAAACTATTGCGCTGGGCTAGTGCCAATTGAAGCGAATCGGAAAAGGGGTTTCCTTTCAGAACAAACATCGATTTCTACTCGACGCCGAGCGCGCTCCATTGACGCGCGCCGAGCAAATTGCGAGCGAGCGAGCGAGCGGGTGGGTGGGTGACTGGGAGAGAGGTGAGGGAAGAGTGTGCACAGAAGTGGGAGTATGGTGGAAAGGTGATTAGGCATAGTGGTGGGAACGGGGAGATGAAGAGGTGGGTGGGTGGGTGGGGGACTGGGGGAGAGGTGAGGGAAGAGTGATTGTGCACAGAAGTGGGAATGGGGAGATGAAGAGGTAGGTGGGTGGGTGGGTGGGTGGGAGGGTGGGTGGTGGGTGGGTGGTGGATGGATGCATGGATGGAGGACTGGGAGGAAGGTGAGGTTGGTGGAAAGGTGATTAGGCACAGTGGTGGGAACGGGGAGATGAAATGGTGGGTGGGTGATTTGGAGGATGGAGGGGGGTCTGGGAGGGAGGTGAGGTTGCTGGAAAGGTGATTGGGCACAGAGGTGGGAACGGGGAGACGAAGACGTGGGTGGGTGGGGGGTGTGTGTGCATGGGGGACTAGGAGGGAGGTGAGGGAAGGGTGATTGAGCACAGAGGTGGGAATGGGGAGACGAAGTAGTCGGAAAGGAGGGTGGTTGGGTGGGTGGATGGGGAACTAGGAGGGAGGTGAGGATGGTGGAAAGGTTATTGGGCACAGAGTTGGGAATCGGGAGATGGAGTATTGGGGAGGTGGAAACATGGAGAGACGGAGAAGAAGGTAGATGGCGATGGGGTGGTAGTGGCACAAACAAGATAGAACAGGAGGGAGGGAGAGAGAGAGAGAGTCAGACGGGGTGAAAGGACTGCAGTTACTCCACTTTGCCCAAGAATCCCTCCGCAGCAATGATGGACCTCTCTTCCCAATGCGCTGACTTCAGTGCCCCCTCTCCTTTGAGTCGATGATGGCCGAACCAGACGTCATCTCCATGTCATCTCGCATCTTTGTTGTTGTAAAAAAAAGGACGGCGTCTCCTCTTCTAATTTATGGGGTAAAAGGCGTGATTAAAATGCAAAGAATTTATTTACGATTTATATTATTTGTTTAATTACTACTTTCAGTATTGTAGAAGTTTGTATTTTTTCAAAACCGTGAAGCTTTCACTTTTGATTACAAGTATTTTGAGAGACTTGAGCGATTCGTATCCTCTCAAACGATTTTAACAGATCGAAATTTGATTTTTATAGTGCGAGTCTTTGCATTATTATTCGGTAGTTCAATTGTTTCTCCACTCTCCTCTGATATTTCTAAGATAATTACGTTTGGTTTTTGTGTTCGTAAATCATAAATTTGCTTTTTCCGAACATAACCGCAATCTTACTTCTCCACTATTCTTTGGAGTAGGGTGAATGTCGAAATTTTTAATCGTGTTTCGGTTCATGAATTTGTACCAAGTAATGCTCTCTCCTCATGTACATCCATACACACCGATATACAGTTTAACACAATATTACAGAAAACATTCGGACTTCAATTATGTGATGACTTTTTTTAAAGCTTCCCATAAAGTTGTTCTCGTACTCCATACAAATGTGCCATGCAGATCCCCTTCTCTACAGAAATAAGAGTTTTTAAATTCCTTTTTCAAATCCGTGCGAGTACAGCAATATCACGAGCTGCGTGTTTCCTTTCCAATTTATACAAATTTACATTTTTTATATACCCTCGGATTAAAATGAAAAATTTACTTCAAAGTTGTCTTACATACAGCGTTTGTGCTACTCAAGAAAATTGTATTAACCGGCACTGAATAACGAGTTTCCCAATGTTCTTTTGACTTATTATTGCTTCAACTACATTTACATCATACACATATTTATTTCAACCATGAACATTTTGGGATTTTGATAGAAGTATTATCATTTATTTCCTTCCAATAAGTATAGGGAGAAAAAGTATTGGAATTACTTCAACAACACTATCTCTACCGTACAATTATTGTTTACCCTTCTAATGAACTGTATCTTCCCCCACACATCGGAATGAAGATCAGCTACTTCTGTTAGAAGGGCAATGAAGATCGGCGCAGGTGAGGAAATACACGAAATTATATATCCCCGAAAATTGGGTGTCTGTGTGGGTAGATGGATGTGAGAATGTATCACACATTACTTGCAGAGGGTCAGAATAAACGCTTTTGAGCTGATACTTGGAAAATGCATTAGAAGTAAGATCTAGTTACGCCATTCCAGATACCACTAAAATGTTTTAACTTTTCTAGGTATTTTAAATAAAGCCCTTTTTTTACGGGACATTTTTGAAATGAATATTAATAAACGGCATTTATTAAAAACAGTTGCAAAATCTTTCTTAGCAATTTTGGTTTGAATAGAGGAAAGTGCATTTACAACTGTGGTAAAGTTACAATTTTCATTAAAACCTCTCAAATTTAGGAAAATTTCAAAAGTGCGATTTATTTTCCGAATGTATCACACACACACACACACACACACACACACACACACACACCAAGGTGAAAGTCAGCCATTTCAATTGCGTAATGCAATTTTGCAAAAAAATATGAAAAGTTTTTAAGTCATAACACTAAGAGAAGGAAAAGTGTTGGTATGTCAGGCATTCCAACTAGACTTCCTTTCATCACGAAGAGAATATTGTATCGTTCCTTTTATCCCTACAATCACCTCTCTTGTCATTAACAATTCCGTCACCCCAAGAACAACAGCGACTCTCCTAGCGGAAATTCCACCCCCGCAGCCTTAATCAGAAGGGACTAAAACGTGCCCGGCGGACAAGTTCGACGAGACGTGCCAATTAATCCGGCGCGCTGTGTATCTTTTATTCCCATCCAAACAAGCAATTTCCCAGAGCATTCGAATCAAGCTATTCAGACGCCCGCTCTCAACAGGAGGGCGGGAATGAAAAGGTGCGAAAGAAGAGTCCGCACGGTACTCGACTGTCGCAGCAAATTCTCCCCAGGGGCCTGCAGGAGGCGGCTACTGGGAGAGGAGTGTGTAGGCGCGAAGGAAAAGTGGATGGAGTGGGAGAAGGAGCAAGGAGGGCGCAAGCGAGGGAGCGCTGAGTGGGGAAGTGCTGCACGTGGGATGACAGAAGATCGGGTGCTGGCAGAGTCGGGTCCTGGCGGCAGGTGAGTTTGAGCGGAAGATGCGGTCTGTCAGAAGGATGGTGGTAGTGGAAAGTGGGTACTAGCGGGAGTTGGGTTCTGGCGGAAGGTGGGTGCTGAAGGACAGTTGGTGCTGCCGGACGTTGATGCTGGCGAGTACTAGCGGAGGGCGGGTGCTAATGTTACCAGGGTGCCGGCGAAGCGTAGGTGCTGGCAGAGAGTACTGCTGGCAAAGACTGGGCGTTTTTAGAGGGTGGGTGTTGGTAAAGAGTGGGTGTTGGTAAAGAGTGGGTGTTGGTAAAGAGTGGGTGTTGGTAAAGAGTGGGTGTTTGTACAGAGTGGGTGTTTGTACAGAGTGGGTGTTTGTACAGAGTGGGTGTTTGTACAGAGTGGGTGTTTGTACAGAGTGGGTGTTTGTTTGTACAGAGTGGGTGTTTGTGCAGAGTGGGTGTTTGTGCAGAGTGGGTGTTTGTGCAGAGTGGGTGTTTGTGCAGAGTGGGTGTTTGTGCAGAGTGGGTGTTTGTACAGAGTGGGTGTTTGTGCAGAGTGGGTGTTTGTGCAGAGTGGGTGTTTGTGCAGAGTGGGTGTTTGTGCAGAGTGGGTGTTTGTGCAGAGTGGGTGTTTGTGCAGAGTGGGTGTTTGTGCAGAGTGGGTGTTTGTGCAGAGTGGGTGTTTGTGCAGAGTGGGTGTTTGTGCAGAGTGGGTGTTTGTGCAGAGTGGGTGTTTGTGCAGAGTGGGTGTTTGTGCAGAGTGGGTGTTTGTGCAGAGTGGGTGTTTGTGCAGAGTGGGTGTTTGTGCAGAGTGGGTGTTTGTGCAGAGTGGGTGTTTGTGCAGAGTGGGTGTTTGTGCAGAGTGGGTGTTTGTGCAGAGTGGGTGTTTGTGCAGAGTGGGTGTTTGTGCAGAGTGGGTGTTTGTGCAGAGTGGGTGTTTGTGCAGAGTGGGTGTTTGTGCAGAGTGGGTGTTTGTGCAGAGTGGGTGTTTGTGCAGAGTGGGTGTTTGTGCAGAGTGGGTGTTTGTGCAGAGTGGGTGTTTGTGCAGAGTGGGTGTTTGTGCAGAGTGGGTGTTTGTGCAGAGTGGGTGTTTGTGCAGAGTGGGTGTTTGTGCAGAGTGGGTGTTTGTGCAGAGTGGGTGTTTGTGCAGAGTGGGTGTTTGTGCAGAGTGGGTGTTTGTGCAGAGTGGGTGTTTGTGCAGAGTGGGTGTTTGTGCAGAGTGGGTGTTTGTGCAGAGTGGGTGTTTGTGCAGAGTGGGTGTTTGTGCAGAGTGGGTGTTTGTGCAGAGTGGGTGTTTGTGCAGAGTGGGTGTTTGTGCAGAGTGGGTGTTTGTGCAGAGTGGGTGTTGGTACAGAGTGGGTGTTGGTACAGAGTGGGTGTTGGTACAGAGTGGGTGTTGGTACAGAGTGGGTGTTGGTACAGAGTGGGTGTTGGTACAGAGTGGGTGTTGGTACAGAGTGGGTGTTGGTACAGAGTGGGTGTTGGTACAGAGTGGGTGTTGGTACAGAGTGGGTGTTGGTACAGAGTGGGTGTTGGTACAGAGTGGGTGTTGGTACAGAGTGGGGTGTTGGTACAGAGTGGGTGTTGGTACAGAGTGGGTGTTGGTACAGAGTGGGTGTTGGTTCAGAGTGGGTGTTGGTACAGAGTGGGTGTTGGTACAGAGTGGGTGTTGGTACAGAGTGGGTGTTGGTACAGAGTGGGTGTTGGTACAGAGTGGGTGTTGGTTCAGAGTGGGTGTTGGTACAGAGTGGGTGTTGGTACAGACTGGGTGTTGGTACAGAGTGGGTGTTGGTACAGACTGGGTGTTGGTACAGACTGGGTGTTGGTACAGACTGGGTGTTGGTACAGACTGGGTGTTGGTACAGACTGGGTGTTGGTACAGACTGGGTGTTGGTACAGACTGGGTGTTGGTACAGACTGGGTGTTGGTACAGACTGGGTGTTGGTACAGACTGGGTGTTGGTACAGACTGGGTGTTGGGACAGAGTGGGTGTTGGTACAGACTGGGTGTTCGTACAGACTGGGTGTTGGTACAGACTGGGTGTTGGTACAGACTGGGTGTTGGTACAGAGTGCGTGTTGGTACAGAGTGCGTGTTGGTACAGAGTGGGTGTTGGTACAGAGTGCGTGTTGGTACAGAGTGCGTGTTGGTACAGAGTGGGTGTTGGTACAGAGTGGGTGTTGGTACAGAGTGGGTGTTGGTACAGAGTGGGTGTTTGTACAGAGTGGGTGTTTGTACAGAGTGGGTGTTTGTACAGAGTGGGTGTTTGTACAGAGTGTGTGTTTGTACAGAGTGTGTGTTTGTACAGAGTGTGTGTTTGTACAGGGTGGGTGTTTGTACAGAGTGGGTGTTTGTACAGAGTGGGTGTTTGTACAGAGTGGGTGTTTGTACAGAGTGGGTGTTTGTACAGAGTGGGTGTTGGTACAGAGTGGGTGTTGGTACAGAGTGGGTGTTGGTACAGAGTGGGTGTTGGTACAGAGTGGGTGTTGGTACAGAGTGGGTGTTGGTACAGAGTGGGTGTTGGTACAGAGTGGGTGTTGGTACAGAGTGGGTGTTGGTACAGAGTGGGTGTTGGTACAGAGTGGGTGTTGGTACAGAGTGGGTGTTGGTACAGAGTGGGTGTTGGTACAGAGTGGGTGTTGGTACAGAGTGGGTGTTGGTACAGAGTGGGTGTTGGTACAGAGTGGGTGTTGGTACAGAGTGGGTGTTGGTACAGAGTGGGTGTTGGTACCGACTGGGTGTTGGTACAGACTGGGTGTTGGTACAGACTGGGTGTTGGTACAGAGTGGGTGTTGGTACAGGATGGGTGTTGGTACAGGATGGGTGTTGGTACAGGATGGGTGTTGGTACAGGATGGGTGTTGGTACAGGATGGGTGTTGGTACAGGATGGGTGTTGGTACAGGATGGGTGTTGGTACAGAGTGGGTATTGGTACAGGATGGGTGTTGGTACAGGATGGGTGTTGGTACAGAGTGGGTGTTGGTACAGGGTGGGTGTTGGTACAGGGTGGGTGTTGGTACAGGGTGGGTGTTGGTACAGGGTGGGTGTTGGTACAGGGTGGGTGTTGGTACAGGGTGGGTGTTGGTACAGGGTGGGTGTTGGTACAGGATGGGTGTTGGTACAGGATGGGTGTTGTTATAGCGAGGGAGGGTTTTGGAAGACGGTGGGTGTTGGGAGAGAGTGGGTGTTGGAGGAGGGTGTGTGCTGGCAGAGCATTGCTGACAGGGGCGGTAGGGGCGGAGGGGCGCCGGCTGAGGCGGGGGCGGAGGCGCGGCGGAGTGGAGTTCCCGTGGCGTGGAGTGCGGCGCAGCGGCGGCTGAAGGGGCGCGAGGCTGAAAGGGCGCGTGGGGCGGCGTGCGAGGGCGCCCGAAAGAGATGACGCGCGTCGCGTAGCAAAGCATCGAGGACGCGTCACGGACAGCGCCCGTCGAAAAACGCGCGGGGGGGGGGGGGCGGTGAGGGTCGGTTGGGCAACGGTCCCCGGGTCCGACGGGGGTGGACAATGCTGGAGTGAATGACAAAGAGATGACTTTAAATAGCGTGATGTGGAAAGGAATAATTTTTACTTTTTAACGAATGGAAAAACATTTTATCGATTACATCACTGACCAACAACACAAGCAGTGTTCTTGTTATTTAAAGTTTCAAACATTAAAGAGTGAGATTGATACTTGATTTGAAAATTTTAAATTGATCCTTTGATAATTACTTTTCGAGTATGATATGAGTTTCTGTTATGTTATACCTTTGTACAAAGTTTAATGATAATATTTTCCACGGCAGGTTTGGAGCTTTAACAGATTGCTTTGTTTTCTTGTTTGCATCTTGACGTCGGGTAAAGAATAAGCTGCACGAAAACTACAAGCTTTTCCAGTTGTTTCAAAGGCATCAAGGACTGATTACGTGTATTGAGCTTAAGAAGAGAAATACCTGTGTGTGTATGGCTTAATTATACAGCACAAACAATGTAATGAGATCAGAGACTAAGTTTCCTTTGTCTTAGTCTGTTAATGATCGTAGTTGGCAGAAGAAACATCAAGTCCCAGCTTAAATGGAAACATCGTAGGGAATTACTGAGGCAAAACAAATACAAATATTTGAGTAACGGTTGAAAGTAATGTGTCGGTATTTTCTTCCTGTAAGTATACCCATTTCCCAACAGTATGTGTAATAATTATAGTTAGTGATTTTGCTTAAAATTCAATTGAAATGTGATTCATCATTTTCAGATTACTTCGTAGTAAAAAATATGTGTATTTAGGACAAATGTAGACATGCATTCAAAATTAGCACGCGATCTCCAAATAAGAATCACTCACTCGACTGTCGCATTCCTCAATTTCGTCTAAACAAATTGAAAGCAAATGAAACATTCCGAGGTTCGCGCGTGGAGGGCGATTGCACCTATTCCCGTGCGGCGCGGAGGAGCGCGTGGAGGGCGCCGATCGCTGTCATCGCCCGGCGCCCGCGTCAAGGGGCGCGAGGGCGGGGCCGAGGACGCCCCGGAGTCCTCAACGGGGCGGGGCGAGGAGGTCCTCCATCAGCAGAGGTCTGCCCGCGACGCCTCGCGTCCTCCCGGAGGCCTCTCCACGCGGCGCGCGTGGGCGGGGCGCGGGAGTGGAGGGGGTGTGGAGGGGGTGCGGATCTCGTACTCGCAGGGCCCGTGGCAAAGAACGCTGTGGCGGACGCACTCATGTAGAGCAGGCATGTCTGTTCCGCGGGGAAGGTAACTACCTTTCCAGAGTTCGGGGGCACTGCGTCCAGAACGGCCGGAGATTGGTTTAGAAGTTAGGGTTGTACAAATTGCTTCGAGACTGTGTGCGTCAATGAATACCTGTCCCTTGAAAGTCTCCTGGAAATGTCGATTGAGAGTTATTGCCTCAAAAGCGATATTAATTCCCATTTCCTCTACTAAAGCATTTATCCATTATAATTAAATCCACCAGTTAAATTTTAAATTGTCAACTTGTGTAAAATTATACAGCTTGAATCGAAAGGATCTCTATTTAGTATTCACATTTGCTTACGATTGCAATAATTGCATTAACTTCCTACGTTTAGGTAAGAAGATTTGGCAGCTAAAATTTTTTGTCTGTAGAAAGAGCTGTACACTCGGGCAAAATCAGGTAGGTGGGTCAACCCTGGTACCGAGGTGTCAGCCAGGCGCATGCTGCTACGTGGCGGCAAAAGCTATCATCGCATTCCTAGCGGCACACCATTAGTTTTATACGAGTGCTCAAATACACCACTTGTTGCGCAGTCTGGTGAGAATTTTTTATGAAGACAATGATCTTCATTTTGGTCAAATTCCTTGGTGGATTTTAATTGAGAACAATGTAGCACTTTGAAAATTCCGGCCATTACCCCATTCTTATGACAATCAATAACGGGAATCTAAAGAGAAAATGTTATCACGTTTTGTAAAATAACTCCTCGGTGAATATTTTACCCAAGTACTATTGTAATACTTACTTCACCAAATTATTGGCTGAAGAAAGTTGCCGAATTGTTGATAAAATTTGTATGTATGTGTTTGACATATTAGGATCGGATTAAAATGACTTTTGCCAGGTCGGGATGTTCCTAGACCTATACCCTGCTTTTATTTATTATCCTTGCCCGGGGTTAAGGGAAAAATGCGGAGAGCATGGCGTATTTCCATCATCGCGTATTTGGCCTGTTGGAGCTTTTTTTTAGTCACATAATAATATAAACTGAGACGATTCTATTAGGACGCTACCGCTGTATTATTGCCCGACCAAGAATCAAACCTTGGATTGCACCACGAACAAATAGCAGATCGTCCAGGAACCACCTGAGGATCTATTATGAGAAAATTTAATATTCTCAATAATTACTACACTTCAAGCAAAATATTGCGAAAGGAAATTGCAAGTAATTAGGGAAAGCGCGTAAACAACTAAGCACACCTGCCGGCCTCTGAACTCGATTCCAGCAGGCGCAAGAAACTCAACGACTGAGAACCGTCAAGTATTGTTCTATCACCTTCTCGAGATCGAAACCTCGACCTCCGAATCACTGTTTCGTTTAGGCACCAGCGATAGATATTTTCGCACACCCGTTATCGATGTTGTCAACGAAGAAAAACTATTAAGAGAAAAAACCTGCTCGGCAGTAGAATTTTTCAGATATTTTTTCGTGTATATTGGTCAAAAGTCTTACTTAATATCACTTGGCAAAACCGCAGACGTCATGAAGTTTCATGCCTTCATTATTAGTAACTTTATACAACTAAGATCACCTGAATCCTCCACCTTGAACGTTAAGAACCACTCACATATACACTTACCAAATCGGGGCTTCTTTCTTATGAAACATCAGTATTAAGAGTATCTACCCTTCATTCTTAACAATATGTCTAGATTTTCTCGATGCACCGGATTCTCTCCGCTAAGCTGATCCTACTGTAACATTCCCCCATTTTCTTTTACCTATTCTATACTATTTCTTTATTTAATGCCAATTTTCGTTCAATTGTCACTTACTTTCTACACCCAGTAGTTTCTTGTCTCGCATGTCGCATTCCATATTTTCTCAGTCACTCTTCCATTCAAGTGCACGAGGTGCCACATGAAACGCAACGCAGGGAGATGGATGGTCTCGGTTCGACCACAGGCGAGGTCAGCGGGGGTGCAGTGCCTGTCCAGGCAAATGGAAGGGGAGGGGTGGACCGTCAGACACAGCGCTCCTCCACTCGCTTTGATGTCGCTCAGGGCCCTTGCCTTCTTCGCGGCGCAAGGGCTCTTTCGCCGATCGGTGGCGCTCCGCCGCACCTCAAAGGGACGCGGGCGGAGGCGGAGGCGGCAGTGCTGGCGGTGGAGGAGCGCGGGGAAGGCCGTGGAAGTGCTGACGATAGGGCCCAAAGATATTGCAGTGCAAATAAAGACGATGGTGCTGATTACGATTGTTAAAGTAACGATGGCTGTGGCAAGATGATGGCTGTGACGAAGTTATTAGTGAATCTTGAAACTACGAGAATGGAATAAAAATATGAACCCAGTTATTAATTAAGAACCCAAATTTACGAAAGTTTTCATTTTAAAAATATGTTTTTACATACAGCGCTCTATAACTAGTGGTTCAATAACTAATGGTGCAACAGAATGACACAAACGTCTCGCCCTCTTTAATCGAGGATAGCTTTTCGGTATTGTCACCCCCTCGTCCCAGCTCCTATCTATCGGCGCACGAACATTGTTTCATTTTTTTCTATTTTCATATGTTTTTAAGAATTCATGTATGCAAATTTGCATTGGTGAATTTCCAGCCATTCTTGACAAAATCAGGTTTAAGTGTTTCTGAAAATGCGCAATTTTCAGCTCATTTGCAGAGAGAAGTTCTGAGTTTTCGAGAAAGTTCCTTAGATATTATTTAAAGCAATTGTGTTTACAAATGTAATAATGTATTTGAAATGCCCGTAATGTAAAAATTAATGACGTGAGAGATTTAAAAAAAATATCTCTGTGTAGCTTCAAATACCTTTGCATAATTGAAAAATCAAAGTAACACATCAAAATGACGATTATATCTTGCCATAAACGCATATTGCACTATCAGAAGAGAAAGAACCAAAAAAGTGAAGCGATTTTTGAAAAAACTTGTTTTTTGAGTTATGAAGTATTGACCATATTTCAATCAAAATTACGCGAAAACTATTCATATTTCGGAAAAAATGTATATTTTCTCATTTTTGTTTCATGATTTTCTCACTTGAAGTCAATCATTGCTGTTAATAATTGGATGTGTCACACAAAAGTAACCATCCCCACCACCACTATCATTTCAAGCCACTGCCGTCAGTACGCCCAACCCACCCAGGGTTCGCGTGCAAGGACTGTTCAAGACACCCGTGCAGACCGTAGCACGACCATTTGTTTAATGCGCAAGACAGATGCAAATGGCACGCGAGCACAGTGTTAGAAGGCTCTAGCTCCAATGAATGACACTCTCAAAGCCATGCAGTGCAGCCTACAGATTTTTTTAAATATAAATGTCGCAGGCCTCTACAGGTATGAACGACATAGTTATATGAAATAATATTTTAGCAGTCTAATTTTAACATGCTTATATGACTGTCAAGTCCATTCGTTTCTTTGTTTGGATTGAACTCTGTTATTATTTGACGCGTTAAAATTGATGTAGAACAGCGATTTAGTACGAAGAGGATCATTTCAACAATTTAGTGATAAAAATTTCTTCATTATGCACATTTTTTTAACTTCTCTATTTCTTGAATATATTAAATAAACGAATATTGTTTAGGGGGAAAAAATTAAGCGAATTTCTTCGCTAAAATTGCATTAATTTGTATGAAAGCGCCCAATTCATACCTTGTTTAGTAATACTGATTGTACTTTAACAGAAATAAAATTATATGATTGTAAGTGGAGTAAACCGTACGTCAAACTTTCGAAACAATCAAACTCACTGAAATTTGAATGCTAATTAATGTCGTACTGTTCTTGAACCAGCGTATTTGGTCCTAGTTCAACTTTTTAAAGGGATGATTAAGTAGACCAAGCAGTGGATAAATGAAAATCAATGAAAACATTTCCAGGCGCTTTAATTAAATAAATAATTTGAATCTATGGCTGTGAAAAGAATCTGGTCCCTATTGCTGCGGGATGTGTGCGATATTGCATGTTTACAAAGGCGTTGAAAGTTCTCTTTTATGTATGTTTCCCAGTCTGTAATCGACAACAGGTAAAGTTTGATGCACTATCGCCTTCGTTTGTTAATTCACGACCGAGTCTCGTTTCGAATGATTTCGAATGTACTAATAAATAACGTTTTTTGTCGCTTTCTTTGGTGAAGTGTTTTTATTAGTAATCAATTCAATAATTCCTTCCAGTTGAAAAACTTTTCTTGCAAACAGCACGGTTCAGTACCATATACAACTAATCCATTGTAAAGGCATAACTCTGTTGATCTCTTTCAATTACAACACAAATTTAAACTTGCATACTTCATCACCACTCCAAAACGATTCGGATGAAAGTTTGATGCAACATTTTGTGGAATATAATCAGTGAAAGGTCTTATCGAATAAAGAGACGTAGAAAAGTAAACAACTTAGAACACAAATGTGAATGTTCGGCATTATACCTTCGTGATAAGTTTGGTATTATATTTCGGAATAGCCATTGAAATATATTCAATGCATAGTTCCCATTCACGCTCTCAAGTTCGAACACGCAAATATTTATTTCAAAAGGAGGAAGAGTAAAGTAAAAGAGCACCAGACTACGAAATGTATACAAGGAAAGAATGTGGATAAAATTTGAAAGATATTAGTGCCGCTCGAGATATAATAATAAAGATATTAACAAATTCGTGGAAACTTTAATTATTCAAATCCAAAACTACGACAATGAAGTGATTCCAATAACATTTCAAAAACATAGTACTCAGCGTCGTAACAACCGCATTGTACCCTGGCGGAGCGAACCCACCTTCCAGTCTCCAGGCGCAACGAGGCAGGCAACCTGAGTACTAAGTTAGTGTCCGAGGCGAGTCAGGCAGCGCGTTGGTGCAACGTTCGTTTAGTCGCTTTCGATGGGGGAGCGTTTCCATTACTAATCAATCCAATATTTTCTTCCAGTTGAAAAACTTTTCTTGTTAACAGCACGGTTCAATACCATATACAACTAATCCATTGTAAAGGCATAACTCGGATCTCTTTCAATTAGAACACAAATTTAAACTTGCTTGCTTCATCACCACTCCAAAACGATTGGGGTGAAAGTTTGATGCAACATATTGTGGAATATAATACCTCAAAGGTCTTATCGTATAAAGAGACGTAGAAAAGTAAACAACTTGCAAAAAGGAAGATGCAATGCCATATACGTTTTAAGGGCATAACTCTGATTATCCATTTCAAACGTACCACAAAATGCAAACTTGCTTGCCTCATCGCCGCCGAAGCACAATGAACCTTCATTTTACCTTCGCGTAGCGCCACAACCTCCGGTCGCAGGTCGCCGAGTGCAGTGAGTAACGAGGCATGCAACTGAGGAGAGTCGCGAGGAGCCGAGGCGGCGCGGGCGGCACGCAGATTAGATACGCTCCTCAAAGGCCTCCGGGCGGCAGCAGGGCGACGGCAGCGCGCTCGCGCGGCGGAAGAGCGCAAAGACTGCACGTGGCCGCGGCTCCGCGGCGCCGCCCGCGGCATTTACATGCAAATTCGCCGCGCGCCGGATCTCGCACCTACGGCGGGCGACGGAAGGCGGCGTCAGCGCTGCCTCGCCTCGCCTGGCCTGGCCTCGCGTCCTCTTCCGTGCTCCTCAGGTATACAAAACTACAAAGCCATTAACAGCAAAACCGAGTGAAACGTGGACATTTTTTGACTATTTAATTGCTAATTAACTACTATAAAATTAATTTAATTGCCATTTATTTTTAAAAAACGTAGTGTTTTTCCAGCTTGATATCAAGGTAGCAAAACATTCATGGTTTCTACTTCCTTAAACAACAAAAACTACTATTTTTTTGGCTATTTAATTGCTAATTAATTACCAAGAAATTTATTTAATTGCACTTTATTAAAAAAGAAACGCAGTGTTTTTTAAACTTGATATCAAGGTAGCAATTAAATAGCCAAAAAATGTCCACTAGGGTTCACTCGGTTTTGCTGTTAATGGCTTTGTAGTTTTATATACCTGTGCTCCTCGCCTGCACGCGCCTGCGCGAATGGCCCTTCTCTGCATCGCCCACCCGCCTCGCTGCAACGCTGACTCTGCAGTCCCGCTGACCGGGAGGTTCTAGGTTCGAGTGCGTGACAGCCAGGTCGAATTCAGTCGCTTGCCAATACTCGCTTGTATCGAAGGCGCGGCGAATGACACCTCACATGTCTCGATTGGTGGAAGGGACGTAGTCTGCACCTGAGTGACGGACGAATAGACTCGCAGTTCCTCAAGCCAACCAGTTCCCATACATTTTTCCATGTTCTCTAGATATTCATTTAATGCAACCTTCACGTCTCTCATAATCAGATTACTATTGCACTTGTAACCCTTTTTACTTTCCTTCTTCGTCACATTCATCTACTTTTCATTTTTGTGTGGTCATCTCATTTTTCCTAAACAATCGTGCTCTACCACTCACGCCTACATGCTCTGTTGTAAGACTTCTCCTAGACCTTATTTCTAGGCATCAACGTATATCTTTGCTAACGCATTACTATTCCTTCTGTTTTCTTTCCACCTGTAGTCAGTTCCGTTCCCACCTGCAGCAGATCTTTTCTCCAAGGCAGTCTGTACATTAAACGCCTGCCTCATTCTCTAAAGTCATGCAGGTCCACACCATTTCCATGCAATTCTCGTGCTCTCCACATTAACGATCTGACTTTCTCGCCTTGCCCGCCGACCCCGCTCACAGACCCCAGTCCCACCCGCCCTGCCACACCAGCACTAGGCCTCGCCATCCCCCCGTTCATCTGCCCGCCCCGGCACTCCCCTCCACTTCAGCTGCCTCGGCCGTTCCTCCGGCTGATTCCGTCCTCCCCGACTTTCCACGTCCGCTCCATCCGCCCTGACACTCCCCCTGCACTCTGCCTCGCCGACCACGCCTGTTCTTCTGTCTGCCTCTGCCCTCCCCGCCACTCACCCACTGCCTCACCTGCCTCGCCATCCCCGCCCGTTCCTCTACCCGCCCCACCACTTCCCCTCCACCCCAACTGCCTAGCCGTCCCCGCCCGCTCGTCCGGCTGCCTGCGTTCTTCCCGCCACTCCCCCGGGAGCAGTGCACCCGCCTCGCAGACTCCCCCTCCGCTCCACCCGCCCCGCCACATCCCCAGCACTCTAACTGCCATACCGACACCGCCTCTGTCATCCCCGCCACTCACCCACTGCCCCACAAGACTCACCATCCCCGCCCGTTCCTTCCCCGCCTCGCCGTCCCCGCCCGTACCTCCGGCTGCCTGCGCCCGCCACCGCCACCGCCGCCGCGTCTTCCGCAGCAGCTGCCATCGCGCGGGCGCTCGTGTCCCGAATCTCCATAACAAATGAGCGCCGGCTTCCAAGGCGGTAATACACGGCGCGAGCCGCCCTGGCCTCCCACCCCTTCTGCTCGAGGGGAGCTGAGCTGCTCTGTTCCGGAGAAGAACGCGCACGCGTACACACACACACACACACGCACGTATGTATGTCAACAGCGCATTCTTCTGCCTCATTTACTCGCGCGGCGAGAGCGGAGGCGGAGGCGGCGGCGGCGGCGGCGTGCGAGCCAACGGAGGCCTAGGAGGCGCCGACGGCCGCCGCTCGCGGAGTTGGCGATGGCGACGGTGATAAAACGGCGGGAAATAAAAAGAAAGACGTGAGAGTTATGAAGACAGAGAAAATGACATAAAGAGCTGTCGGAACTACAAGAGAGGATATGGTAGATATAAGATACAAAAATCAGTAGATCACCCCTTTTGAATACTTTTTCTACGTTTGTTTAGTTATCTACCTTAAATTGAATATATGTTTTCTTTTATATTTTTAAATATATTTTCCCTAATAATTCATAATACAAGAGTGTGCTTGCTTTTTCCGATATTTATAATATTTGAAATGATTAATTTTTAATTGTAGGATAATAACTACATATACAACAAAGACAGCCATGAGCCATGCTACTGATAAATTATGAAGGGACATATATGACTTCAAACGATAGTTTCTTTATTAATTAACAATATATTTTGTATATGAATTCAAGTATGTGAGAGCAAAAGCTAAGTGTTTGTAAATATGGATTTGTTTAATTAAGTGTTTCTCTTTATTTCCCTAATTTTCTTCAAAAGAATATAATAAAATATACCATATCAATATTGAAGTAAACTTTTGAAAAATATTTTAGTTTGACATTTTAGATAATCTCAATTTAGTCAATTTCATATCCGCAGCTAATAATGAAACTTTTTTAATTTTTCGATATTTTAACATAATGGTGAATGTCTTCTGAGTGGAAATATTGAAAGGAGGAGTCAATACATTACTCTTAGCTCCTGAAGTGATAAACAAGGCAAACATACGCGATGAATATGAATAATTGCATTAATGCCATTAGATTTAGTTTAAGAAATTGGAGGTGTCCTTCAAACACAAGAATCACCAAGAAAGTATCGGAAATCATAAATGGCTTGACGAAAATAACACTCAGTACTAACAAAACACGTCTTGTAATTTAATTAAAGTGCTGTGTACTCTATGATGCACTTACGAACTTGGAAGCATTGTGGTCTATAAACATTCTATTATCATAACTCCATGGAGACAACCACTTTTTAGAAATATTATTTCTAAACATATATTATATGTTTAATCTTTTCCGTACGGGCTTTACTTAGTAATTCCTTTGTGTGACATATCACCTTTGAATTATAAATGTCCATTCTACCGTAGAACCCTATTCCACGAAAGAAAAATGAATAAAGCGCATAAGAGTTTCGTGCTAGAAATATATTTTAAGCACCATCAAAGGTCAAAGTAATTAATAAAGATTGTACTGATATATTTGTTGGTTCAAGGTTTTGATATTACTGTTAACACCATACAATGAATGTATCAGCTTATTTCAAATTAAACATTCGTTACCGCGCCGCTACCTTCCCAAACAGTTTACTACTTTGCGTAAAAAATGTATAAAATGTACCATGTGTTCCATCTCGCAGCGTTAATCCACTTGTCGTTCCCACGCACCCAGGGCGCATATTGTATTTCCCTTGGCGCCGGACGTATGGCCTCTGACCGCAATAAGCTCAGTGTTGCTTATTTCTCGCCGCGCGGCACGTAATACAAATAGAAACTCGACATGATACTGCATTGCCTCAGTCGTGCTGCGAGAACAAGTATAAAACGAAACGTGTATTGGACCCCAGAGGTCTGCCTTTATGGGCGAGCTAGTAAATGAGATGTCTGGCCGATAGAGATGTTTGAGTAAGAATGGAGTCGATATATTGTCATTTTATGTCTTAGTGCAATCAATCAACACTTTTCACAGTCGATCCCGTTTACAAATAATATTTCTCATTTGAAAATTGATGCTAAACATATTCTGAGATAAACTTGCTTAATGCACTAATTGCTTACTAACCGTAATTTTGGTAGTGCTGAAATGAAACTGGGAAAATATAAAAGCAACGGTAAACATAGTAATATTTCGTCAATGCAGAATCTCAAGGAATCGGTATTTTCCTCATTACACAATATTCCGCATTTTAAAACGAAATACTGCAAAATTTACGTTTGCCAGGACTGAGGTTTATATTTGCATTGGGCAGGCCATACACGTTCCGGATGGAGCAAGTCACTGTATTACGCAGGGTGGTTCAAAATACATTTACAAATTCGAGCATGGGTTCCGTCAATAAAAAGAAGACAAAAAGTTCACATGAACATGTGTCCCACAATAATTTGTTTTCTCTATAATCATTTATTAAAGAAAACTCATAACAACTGGTCGAAATATCCTATTGTATTTAGACACGCATTTACCCGTCGAATCGTGTCGCACCCTTTCGAATACGTCCAGATGGTGTCGAATGGTTTTGCAGAGTCTTCGAGGACACGTAGAGGTAGAGTCTCTTCATCCGGGGTATCTGCTGTACACACCGATTGTTTAACGTGCCCCCCAGAGATAAAAATCGAAAGAATTGAGGTTCAGAGAACGTGCAGGCTATAAAACTGGTCCTCCTGTACGTATCAATCTGCCACGGTAGATACCAGTCAGTGCATCTCGAACAATGAGAGTAAAATGTTCTGGAACTTCTTGATGCATAAACCATATCTTTTGTTTTATTTGCAGGAGCACATCTTTGTGTAGAAAGTTTTGGAGTGTGTTCTGAATAGACTCTTTATACACAGTACCTGCCAGACGGGCCGGGGGAACGCATGGACCTACCAGACACTACAATGCCAGCCCAAACATTATTCCTGAACTGTTGAAGATGTCTAGCCTGAACTGTAGCATGTTCAGTTGGTTGTGAAAATTTGTAATTCCATCTCCTTCAAACGTTGTCTCATCTATAAAAGAAACTGACGAGACAAAGAAAGGAGTAACTGTCCTAGAAATCATCGGCAAAAGTTCTCGCGTAGCTAGTGATCGGCGGGAGAAAGGATCTGCACACGTGAAAGATAATACGTACACAGGTGCTACTCGTGACGAATCCTACCTACTGTACTTTGAGAAGTACCATATGTCACGTCCACTTGTCTTAGGCTGGTACCTGGTTCGTCTGCGACACACTGAGGAATTTGTCGTTCGTAGACAGGCGTATATTGGTCTTCCTAGATCGTCCATCGTCTGTGGAACATCGGTTCGAGTCTCAGCGACGCGACGATAAACGGCCCCAAAGGACGGATGACTCGACTGTCTTCAGTCTGGAAACGCCATCTGACAGCCGTGCAGCCTCGAGTCCATTACCATTCCCGCGGCCATACATAAAAATCATATCACAACTAGTGAGGCTACAGAATGGCACAGACTTTTCCGTATTAATTTTCTATTTCCTTTGGTCTGGCTTGCTACATACAAATACATAAAAAATGTGGACCGGTTTTTGAGAAAATAGCGTTTGAGTGTTTCTAAAAATACGAAATTTCAAGCTAGTTTTCACAGAAAACTTACGTTCTACAAATACTTAAATACGTGTAGAGAGGCTTTTTAAAAATTGTAATGAACTACATTCTTCTAAATAAAAATAATAGTACAAAGGAGTGATGATTCAGAAGACAAAACAAAATTTCCAAATGCACAAAGAATACAAATTCTGAAGACCAAGGTCTCAATCCTCCTCCAGCAATGTATTAAGATGAGTACTTGTCATGATATATTTTTGATATAAAAGGATTTATTATCTTAGCACCGGACTGAGAAGAACAGTATAGTGATTGGCGTAGAAGCTAGAGTGCATCTTTGTTGTTGTACTACATCCCGATAAGAATGGATCTAAATACAAATATATAGAAAGTACTTCCACAATCAGTTAAAAATAAATAATATGTGTAAAATGAGGATGTAATGGGAAGAAGCAACGCTGGAACGACGAATCGATAAATTTCCAGAAAACTTCCCGCGATGAAGGTGTCTTCACCAGAAATTCTACTTCCAGTGGTCTTTATTTGAACACAGAGAAGAAAAGCTAGCGCGTTCGCCAATACGCTTGCTGAGCGCTGCTTGAGGAGTGAAACCGAGGTGTAGAGAACTAAACAAGACGGCACGGTGGGAAGAACAGGAAGAATATGAGGAATGAACGGAGAAAATGGACGAGTAATAGAAATGTGAGTAGTTATAGTGCATCTAACGGGAGAGAGTATAAAAGAAGGAACATTGGTAATGAGAACAAACGAAAGAAAGGTTCAAACAAAACAACGGTAAAGTGAGAGTAATGGCAGTGGAAGTTGGAGTGAGCAAACAAGTAAACAAATGAACGGAGTTGAAAGTCACCGAGGTATGGGAGAAACACGAATTAAGTAGAATTAAGTAGTAGGGGGAATGGGAACGTATGAATTTAATGAGTAGGAGGGTCGAAAGTGAGATGAACTAAAAGTAAGCAAAAAAGGAACTTGGAACAATGGGGTGGTGAAATGGAACTAGAAGAGAGTGGAGAAAGGGAAAGTAACAGAAGAGAAAAACGTGTCGCCCAAGGCAGTGGACAAATAAGGAAGAAAAAGGAGTGAAAGCTTCGACTACCGCTGCCGGAGTCCATTTTATTCATTTAATTATTTTACGTCAAAACAGCAAATAAACTTACTGACGTACTACGCGGAGAAGTGCAACAGGGAGAGAATGTACGCTCTTTTCTCTCCTGGCGACACCGCGTCGCAGGCGCAATTGCCTTCGTTTCGCGCGTTAAGCTGCAACCCTTTCTGCGTTTCGCGCCGAGGATGGCCGCAGTTCACGGCTCAAACTTCCACATCTGTAACTACAACACAGTCCCCCGGACGGGGAAGAATATACAGAAGAAGGGGGCGGTTAGGAATTATTGCCACTCCGCTACAGGTACCCGTAGGGTAAAAGCGAGTCTGACAGTTCAATACGCTGTTGCCACAAAAAAACCTATGAGACATATAAATACAATTTCAAAACATTAACACTTTCCGACAGGCAACAACACGTCTTGATTTGTTCACAACCTTATTGCCTGTGCGACTTGGTGTGAAACACTTGATGGGCAGCGATGCACCCTGGCTCTGAGAAGGAGAGCCGATTGCTCCTGAGCAGGTCACACGACGTACCACAGCACTCGGCGAGAGAATTGCGAGAGTCGCTGCCAGTACTTTAACGGTCCGCTTTGAGCGGGCCAGCCGAGAGGCGCTGTGCTGGACCAGGCGAGGTCTGAGGAGGGCCCAGGGCGCCCCTTTGGCGGCGGCGGCGGTTGCGGCGCCCGCCCGCCACCGCCCAACCGCCACCGCCCGTGATGGATGTGCCCCGCGCCGCTCTCTCTGCGTTACACTTACGTCGGCGCCGCTTTGAAGATGCGCGCCATATGCAGACATGAAGACGTTGCCCGAGGCGCAGGCCATTGTGAAGGAGGTGTTGATTATGTTACACAGGAAATATGTAGATCGGTTGGACTTGTGACGATTATTTACGGAGATGTGCGCAATAATTACTGTCCAATAAGAACTACTGTAGTGGTAAATACTATGGCATTTACGGAGGTATAATAATAATAATAATAATAATAATAATAATAATGCTTTTATTAATGGTGAGGCTCAGACCATAGGGCCTGCTCTTCCGCCTAACCACTGAATTTACATATATATATATATATATATATATATATATATATATATATATATATATATATACAGAGAGAGAGAGGGGGAGATAGAGGGAGATATATATATATATATATATATATATATATATATATATATATATAGAGAGAGAGAGAGAGAGAGACAGAGAGAGACACATAGAGATAGAGAGAGACAGAGAGAGATAGAGATAGAGAGAGATAGAGAGAGACAGAGAGAGACAGAGATAGAGAGAGACAGAGAGAGATAGAGAAAGAGAGACAGAGAGAGAGAGAGTTGTAACATTTGAAGAGGGGAGGACAAGCTGTACATTTACGTCTGGGAGGACAAATCTAGGGTTCAGCCCGTCATACGCCCCATTGGAGCTCCCTGGAAGCTCCGCGTCGACGCTTCGCGCCGCACGGGGCTCTTTGCCTAAAGGCTCCACACACACGGCATTCGGCGAATCCCCAGCAAGCGCTCGCCGAATCCCGAGTAGTGTGAACGGGTTGCTCGCTATTCGCTGAGCGCCGAACATTCGGTATTCGCCCTACACACCGCGCAAATGCCGAATACCCATACATTCGGCAAATGCCGAATGTATGGTGCCGCTTTAACACGGCTCCACACATTCGTTATTCGGTGAGTAGCGAGCAACTGCTCACCGAATCCCAAGTATTGTAGATCGGTTGCTTGCTATCTGCCGAGGACGACAAAGGGAGCGAACATTCGCCGAACACATCAGCTATTCGGGATTGGGCGAGCAGTCGCTCACTGCTCTGCGAATGCCGAATGTGTGGAGCCGCCTTTACTCGCAGCGTGTCGGTCTTTAGGACACATCGAGGGGGCGGATATTTACCGAACACATCAGCTGTTCGATATTGGGCGAGCAATCGCTCGCTGCTCGGCGAGTGCCGAGTGTGGAGCTGCCTTTAGGACACATCAAAGGGAGCGAACATTCGCCCTACACATCAACAGTTGGGGATTGGGGAGCAGAAGCTCGTTGCTCGGCGAATGCCGAATATGTGGAGCTGCCTTAATGTGAGCGGCGGTCGCTCCCCTCGAGATCTTCCACTCAGTCTCCTCCCCGGCAATACGCAATGTTTTAGTGCCGCATCCGCCCTCGACCCTGGACCAGGGATACGACATCAATGTTTTCAAAACATCAATATTTCTATACAAATCCAATTCTTTAAACATAGATTCACAAAAGTCTATCCTTTTTAACATCGATGTTTCGTGTTAGATGTTTTTACGTTTTAAATGATTTGTTTGTGAATGAAAAACGTCCAAACTCACAATTTTGTAAAATCTCATATATGAAATTACTCGTGTCAGTTACTCACTGTCAGTTGATAAGTTCCAACCAAGTGAACGCTGTTTATCGAGCAACTATCTCTCCTAGAGATGACCCAGATGACCTGGCATTTCGTACGCGGAGGGGGGGGGGGGCGGTGTCAATGCACGTGCATTATGCGTAGGGTCTCCGCATCCTTCCACGACGATCCGAGGCAGCTACGTCCACTTCAGATGACACCGAGTGGCTGTTTTCATAAATGTTATTACTATTCTTAGTTGGTTGTGTAAATTAAGTTTTAATTATAAATTAATAAACTAATGTCAAATTAAATTCTTCGCCGCGCGTGCATAAATATTAGAGGTATCTAAACAACTTGTAAAAACAACGATATTTACAAACATCGATGGGTTTTGAGCAATATACTATTAACATCGATGTTTTAATTTTGAATATCCATGTTTTGAAACATCGATATTTTGTTGTCCGTGTCGCATCCCTACGTTAGGCACTGAAGGTGGTTCGACTTGTGTTGCTGAAATGCGCATGCTTTCCTAGCAATAAAGGAGATGAGAAGGATACGCTATTTTCCCCGACATAAAAATATTTCGGACTGAAGATGTCTGATAATTTATAAAAATAGCGAAATAGTAAAGATATTTGACGATAAACTTCTTCTAAAAGTCTCATCTTATTGTAACGAATTTCGAGACGTAGATCTTTGAACCACTTACGATGTTATCGTATCACATTAATAGGCTACCAATGTGTGCCGATTCTCAGGAAAGAGAGAATACCAATACAACTGCCCGCAGTCTTTATTTACTCAAACGAGTGCTCAGTGATATAATTCAACCATTTGAACACTGAGGGTAAAGAAATAGCGTTGTGCTGGATACCCTCGCACGTTGGCATTGCAGAAAATGAATTGGCAGATAGAAAAGCTAAAGAAGCAGCGCGAAGCGAAGTTAGAAGTGATATACCAGTAAGCTATCATGAATACCTCAAAAGAGTCAAGAACAAATTAGCTGACCTCGACAGTAAAGAATGGAACAACTTACAGGTTGCAAATTAAGATCAGTTAGGAAACTTGAAGATGATAATCCAACGGGCAGTTTCTGCAGAAATGATCAGGTCGTCTTAACAAGATGTAGAATTGGACACAAAATTTTCACACGGCTACTTATTGAACAGGACGGATGCTGATAACTGTAGTGTGTGTAAGATCCCTCTTTCAGTAGAACATTTGTTTGTTTGCCCTGAATATGAAAGTGCAAGAAACCAGTACAAACTAAGTTCTCTTAAAGATCTCAATAACAAAGAACAGTGCATGAAATTCATTTGCTTTGTAAAGGAAATTGAAATGTATAACAATATATAACCATATATGTAAAATTCTAAGTTACTGTGTTATTTTGTACTGATTGTGTATTACTAAGATAGTCGCTAATAACTCTATGTAGTTGATGCGACAGTAAATAAATCAAATCAGTGATATAATTAGAAACAATAGCATGCGTGAAAAGTGAGGCTCAATTAAAGCATAGACATCATGAAACGCGAGATTAATTGGCATTAATAAAGATTCTGACTGTATTTTCGAACGAATCGTCAGATTTGGATATAATATTAACTCATACATTTCCCATAAACGGGGTACGTACATCATATTGAAAAACACGTAGCATGAAACAAAATATTTTTGACCATTTTACTCCAAAAATTTCAATGAAACACACACTACTTTTAAACTGTTAGTTAAATTCTTATCCAGTTTGCTAATCCCAGCAAAGACGTCGGGTACAGCTAGTACATAATAATTAGGGCAAGAAAATGCATAAGAGTTCGGACGATTTTTTGCAGAGTAATGACAAAATAAGCCGAAGAATAGAACTGAAAAAAATTACCGGATTTTCTAACTCCAGATTTGAAGAACCTATAAATGGTTGAATAAACTCCCTTCGGGAGTTTGCTGATTGTAATAGATTTCGATAGGATTATCCGAAAAATAATAATAATAATAATAATAATAATAATAATAATAATAATAATAATAATGAATGTGATAAAATGGTAATACATAAAATACAAACTAAATTAAAATTCATATAAGTCAAATTAAAATTAGTACTATTCTTCTTCTATTTAGAAAATTTCCTAACAAAATAAATATATTCTTAAAAACAAAACAAAATCATTATTCCTTTTTTACAATAACAATATCACTGAAGAAATAATATTTGGATCCTTTCAGTAAACTACTATCTATTCATCATAGGTCACCATTTGATGTGAAACCATTTTCATTACCAATGAACTTGTAGGGTCATAACTGTGACTTTGTAATCGGCAGCCAAATGTTTGTTTTGTTTTGTTTTGTTTTGTGGTTCTTTTTTTCTCGTCTTAGGAAAAGAAATATACATCTAGAAAATTTTCAAACAAAATAAATATATTCTTAAACACAAAACAAAATCATTATCCCTTTTTTACAATAACAATATCACTGAAGAAAAAATATTTGGATCCTTTCAGTAAAAAAATTGAGAAAATAACAAATGCTTATACAATTTTACAATCTGCACAAACACACACAATTAAATATTTACACTGTTAAAAGTATTTCCTAATACTTCTTAACTACCATGGCCATCACAATCTTATTGAAATTTCTCTCTATTGACATTCACTATCTGAATAAAAGGAAATAATTACAATTTTGCTCTCGTACTAATTTGAAACATGTGACACTTATCATTACAATACAATTAATTTACCAGCTATACCAATTTACAACCGTCTTAGCTGGTCTCACTACCATGCCTTAAGATACAAAATTTGTTGTTCTATCTTCACATTGTTAGTGTCCTATACCAAGAGAATCGAGTAACAAGAACTCGAAATATCGACTATTTAGGTTACACGCCATTTACTTTTTCCCTACCTCTTCTTTCTCTCTACCATTCAACTTAATTCTGTTCCCAGATTATTTTTCTCTAAGCTGCCACTAATTATGTTGGCACAGCGCTCGCCCTGATAAAGACAACATTCCCTCCTCGCACAATTGCACTCGTCTGCGCGTCGCGAAATGTTATATTTCTAGTCTATTTCTCCTTTACTAGTTTGACGTAAAAACAAAATGGCTACAACGGTTCAATAGAAGAGACCCTGACGCGCACGTGGAATACCTATCACACAATTAATTGCGAAATTGCGGATATACCGCCACAAAACGTTGATTCTACCTGGGCCTTCTCGTATGTCGTTGTAGAACTTTGGCTTTTCACCTCCTCGAGTCTGGCTGTCCACAATGCATCGTCTTTCACGTTGCACTCAGTGCTGTTCGTTCTCCGGCGGCGTTTTTCCAATTAGTTCGCGTTGGGTATGGCGACACGATTTTCCGAATCCTCCAAATACCATAGATAGAAAGTATCAAATTACAAAAGTAAAACTATGTATTCAAATGTATTCACGTAATGGAACAATATTCCTCTCCCAGCTCACGATCCGACATTCATCATGGCTGCCTGCCTCCTTCTTTCTGTCTCCCCTCCCCCTCGCGTCGCTCGGCAGAGACACTACAATTCATTTGTCTCAGAATGTACATAAATACGGGCGGCTCCCGGGCCCGAGGGCACTACCCGCGTTCTTTAAATGTAGCGTTCTTATCTTCCACAGATAGGCAACGGTTACAGAAGTAATACAAATATGTTTAAAATAATCTCCATTCGTATCAGGAAGAACCTCGAAGGTAATTACTCTCTATCATCGAATCTCCTGCTATAAACAAAGCATATATTAAAAGCATAAGTTAAAAGGTATACAATTTGATAGAATGTAAAAATGTTTTACTAAAATGTTTTATTAAAATGTTTTCTGTTGGTACTTCACACGAAAGAAGCATATTTTCATACATTGAAGGCGATTGACTGCAATGATTCTACTTCTATCCCATATTCTCGGTATTTTAAGCAGAAACACAAAAAATGTGTCCAAGTTTCAAGATCAAAATTACCAATAAATCTCCAAATTAGAGGTACACAAACGCCAGGTAATTATTGAATGGTTGCATGCTCCGGTATTTCGACATATTATTTAGTTTCATTCGAAAACTATTTGCACATTACATTTTTACATTAACTAAGAGCTTACACCAATTTTTCGAAAATTCGAGAACGTTGCCATTAAGAGTTTTCACTCATGTTTTTTCACTTCACGTGTATTTGGCGTTCCGGCAACAGCTCTGTCTTCCTTATGGACCGTTACACCAATTTGGAAATTATCTCCAATGTTTACATACTTTGATGAAGTATGTGCGTTTCTGAAACTTCCTACTTTAAATTCTGTAATGGTACAACGTGCGATTACACGGGCAGTGACTTCGAGACCTTTTTGTTAGCAGATATTGCAGTGACACCAAGCAGTTACTCACAACGTATACAAATGAATATGCAAACCAACTTTTCGCTTCCGTCCGTTATGCTTGCAGGATCTGATTAGCATTCGCTGGGGACTTCTGGGCCACATGGCACAGCGTGTCCACTACTTCTATATGAATAACGAATTTAGGAGACTGCAACCCGTTACAGATAGTAGCAACGAAGTTCGTTTCGTACAACTTGCTAGAATATTCAGTCTTTGATTCGATCGACACCGATTTGAGTTGTTGCTTTACTAAAATAAAATATTCAATAAGATAATAAATACACTGTTCCGAGACGGAGGGATAAAAGGTACTAATTGCAATGTGACGAGACTTGGC